>CM076583.1:1038164287-1038764287 GCA_034641835.2 Pinus albicaulis | reverse complement strand
GTTGGTGTATTTCCGAGGGGGGCCTTCTTTATTTTTGTGGTATTTTAGGAGGTGTGGGCAAGGAAATCTGATAACACGATAGGTCACGTCATGGTATCGAAACGTGGGGATGATGGAGGGAGGGAGCTGAAGGCGGACCCTATTGAGGGCGAGGAGGTGATGGAGGTAGAAGTGGGACAATGGGTCGGTTAAGATCTCTCCGTAGGACAAGTGGAGAAAGCCCTATCCTTGACCTTAGTCGTCGAGGAGATAAGGGTGATTCGAGAGCATGTGAGTTTCATTGATCAACATCGATATCAAGACAGGTTGAAGTACATAATCTATTTCAATGTCATCCAGTCTAGCCAAGAATAAATCCTAGACGTTATTACTTCCCTGTGGAGGAACCAAAGGTGAATAGTGGATCGTGTATACGATATCGAGGCATGCGTGGCACATTTGGAATTCCATGTAGTTGGTGGATTTGGATCCCCAAAACCTATGGATGAGGGCATGGATTGCCCACCATGATTTCTCTTGCCATCTAGTTTGTTGTTAACAATTTTAGGTATGCATGTGGTATAGTTAGTATGAGAATTTTGATAAACTTTTTGTGTCATCTATCTTTTGTAAATCAGAATTTCCTTCAGTATAACCTCCCCCAAACAAATATGGTCAGCGTGAAGGGGATAGAGGTGAGTATCCATCTGATGTAAAAAACTATTGATTGAAAATATAATGAAAACAAATTTGACTCACAAAAAAAATCTTGCAAATTTATATCAAAGTTTTAGTGGAAGTAATTTAAAATTTTTCACATATATAAAAATAAAAATAAAAAATAACTCATGGACTGTAACTCAATTGTCAATCACCTTGTTATAAAGTATTATGCAAAAGCATGAGATTCAAAATTCAAATCACCGTGAGTTAGGCCGATAAAAAATAATAATTTTTATCTAATTATTTATTATATTTTTAGAATGTGGTATGTATAGTGTAATTTTTTTGAAATCATATTATCTTTAATTTATTAATTGTATTTATTTTTAATATAATTTTCAAATATATATATATATATATATATATATATATATATATATACATTAAATTAAATACTTGAAAATTAAATAAAAATATTCTAAATTTTCGAAATGTTTCATTTTAATTTTATAATTAATTAAAAAAACAATATAATTAGCATATTCTAATTTTATATTTAATTAAAAATGATTAATGAAAAAAGAAAAATACAATATAAGAAAAAAAAATTGATATGATTAAATTTCATGTGGTTTGAATACCTATTTTCAAAAATAAAAAATATAATTATCCTCTATCCATTCATGGAATATTTGTGTAAAATTCATGAATGCAACCATAGAAAAGCTGTCTCTAATCATATTAGCACAGATCCAAGGGATAGAAGATGAATTTATGCCGTAGAAATCTTATGAGGAAAAGGTGTTCTTCAGAGTCGGCTACCCCAACAAAACAAAGAGCCCAACAAATCATTGTGATTATATAAAATAATGTGAATGATAACTGAAATAGCAACAAGCAAGCTCACAAACTTAGGACACACTAACTGAAATAGCAACTGTTAAGCCCACAAACTTAGGACACACTCTGAGAGTCAGTTTTGTAGGTGTTAGATAATATTGTCTTAAATTGATATGGTTTTGTCTTAATTGTTCAGTGTTTTAAATGAATTTCGTCTTAATTGCCATTGTCTTTGTAGGTGTTAGATAATATTGTCTCAAATTGATATGGTTTTGTCTTAATTGTTGAGTGTCTTAAATGGCTTTTGTTGTAATTGCCATTGTCTTAAGCGGTCATTGTCTTAAAATATATCTCTCAATTTTTTTTTGTCATATATATATAGTTTTATCTTAAAGTATTTTTGTATCAAACTATTTTTGTCTCAAATATAAAGTTTTTTTTGTCTTAAATATGAAGTTTTTTCTGAAAATATTTAGACAATTCAGTTAATATTAAATTTTAATGTAGAATAACTAAAACTAGAAATTGCACCACATATTGTAAAGGATACACTGTAAGGTTGCGGTATAGGAAAGAATAACATATAAGAAAGAAGTGGTGTTAGGAACTTTCTTGGCTTCAACTGATCCTGTAGAATAAGGGGTGGAGAATTATGTTTACTGGACCTCAAATCAAAATATCAATATTGGGTAATTGATGTGGAACAACTTCTTTGTTATTAATTGCATGTAAGATGTGTTTTTTCATAATGGATGAGACATTTTGCCCAAAGTAATCAAGACCTCTATATGACGAAGTCTGCATGTTTATTTATTTTTTCTGCATGAAGGATGCACTTGGTTTTTATGACCAAGTTGGGCAGACTTCACCCTTCCACAAAATTATTTGTTCTATCACATTCACAATGTTGAATTCCTCTAATGCTACTCCTAGAACTCTAACTCTAATCTACAACTAGAATTAACTAGTGGAATAAAAACTTATCACTATGACATGTTGTAATTCATAAGAGTCTACTAAGAAGCTTAAGTATGGTAAATCCACCTTCACCTATTATTTGAACATAGAGCATAGAGTTATCTTAATCGTCAAATTTATGGATAAGAGACATTTGGGCCCTTTTTAACCCTTGGGGATGATTAATTAATATCAGTTCAAATAATTTATATTGATATATTATCTACAATCATATTTCCATAATTCCTCTTTGAATGACCAATATTCCACTTCTTTTGAAATTTTCCCCTAAGTCAGAATAACAAACATTATGAAGACCCAAAAGTAATAAGAAAAAATCAGTTCATAATCGTGGAATCTAGCGACTTCTTTAAGGATCATAATTCAAGAGTTTAGTGCTTTTTAAGGTCATTTATTTTGCCATCAAATAAAAAGCAACAGTCAAATTTTGTAGTGACAAGAATGGGAACAAATCATAAATGTAATAACTCCCTTCCCTAGTGATAATACATTTTTGTTTTCAGATGAAATTATTCTCCCGATCTTTTAAATAATAGATTCCTCCCCAAATGACCCTTTAGAGATACCTTTTTTTTCAACTGATTGCAATAGGTAAGTGTCCTTTGTCTAGTATTTTTTGAGTCATTGAATCTAAGGGTAGAGGTAAAGAGATTACTAGACAAAAAAGAGCAGAGTGACTAAATGTCAAATGAAGATAACATTGAGGAATCTCTTCTGATTTTCTCATGTGGGCCTTCTTAGTTTGATGAGGTAGTAGGAACTTTCTCCTCCAGAATAAGAGGTGGAGAATTATGTTGAGTGAACTACTACTCATGTAACTTTGAATCCTCCTTAAAATTGGAATGTTTCTCTTCCCATAAATCTATCTTGGGTTATAATTCTAGCTTTCTCTTATTTATGAATAAATTGTATCTGTTAACCCCCCATAAATTTTTTGACAAGCAAACAGGGGGCTAAAATGTTTTTGAGCCTTCAAGGAATGCATTTCCCCTGAAAACACATCATCCTTGAAGCCTCCTTGTGCCTTTGTCCATTGATAAAATCCCCTCTGCTGATTCCCATTATAAAGCCTCTCTGTTTGTAAAGAATGCCCAAAAGGCCCCCCTGTTCCTCTTATTTCATTCCCATTTAACCTCTATCTTCTTCCTTTTACCTCCTCTCTTTTTCCCCCATTAACCCTTTAAATCACCCTAAATTCCCTTTTAAACCCTTCGAATTCCCTTTGTTTGGTTTAATAAGCCCTTTTCGTCTCTACCGTTAACCTCCTATGGCCTTGAAATGCATAAAAATGGGTCAAAAAACCCACTTTCCACCTTATATTAGGGCTTAGCCCCTTTTCCGCTAGCCCCACAAACCACTTCCCCATATGCCCTCTGCCCAAGACTAAGTGCTAGCCGTAAAGCACTTATCGCAATCGGAGAGTTGGAGCGGAGCGTATTACTTTGTAAACAGAAAACTCCAATTGCGATAGTGTTTTTGTTCTAACGAACCGTGGGGTGATCTCCGCCGTCGATCCTCACCGATCCGACGGTCCGCGCTAGTTCTGCAATGCGCCCGTCGCACCGATTCTTTCACTCCTCCGATTATATCGGAGCCATCGATCTGCCTCCAGATCGGACCGCTATCGCTCCATCACACCACCACTCCAATCGCAAATCAGAACTTCTGGCCGTGCTACCCCTCCGTCTCTTCCGATTGCGATCCCCGATCTGATCCAAACCGTCCATCCGATGCAGATCCAACTACCCAGCGCTAATCGCTTCATGCCCATCGCTCCTCCCTTTTCCCCCCGATTGCAATTCCCCGATCAAATCACAGTCGTTCATCCTCCGGATCCAACGGTCCAGATTTATCCCGCTCCACTCTTTGTCCCCGCCCGCCTCCCCTTCGATACTCATCTCCACCGTCGATTCACTGTTGGATCCAACGGCTAGCGCTTAATCGCCTCAATCACAATCGCAAGTTTAAAACGCGCCACCCTCTGCCCTTTGCGATTGTGATCCGCCGATTTGATCTTGGCCGTCCATTTCTTCAGATTAGATGGCTTGGATCTAATCATGCCCCCCATCAATTTTCTCCATCGGATGCCCTTATTAACTTCAACTTTCAATCTCCACGGTCGATCTCCTCCTGAGATCCGACGGTCTAAAACTAATTGCCCTCTGCCCATGACCAGGTCCCACATCAAGCCGTGTTTCATTTCATTTCCATAATTTTCTTTGTAATAAGGCCAAACCCTACACTTTTGCGTTTTTCATTGAAGGCCTTTTCCTCCGCCTAATTGCGTATTAACCCCTCCATCCGTTGATCCCGACCGTTGATCTTCGTCTGTTCCTCTGATCGGACGGTCTGCAGCCCTTTTCACCAAAATTTCACTGGCTATCATCTCCACCGCCATTCCTCCGGCCTCCGCAGTATTTCTCCACCACTGCCCGGGTTTGTGACAAGTTTATTTCATTATGCAGGGGTCACAGAGAGGCCATTACAGCCGCCAAGTGAAGCAGTAGAGACGAATTTTGAAGGGATTTATGCCCATAGTTGAAGATTAACAATTATAATCCCGTGTTCAAAGAATCAAGGCACAGTTTGAAGACTTAAGCATGCAAAGGGTCATATCCGCGTTTTAATATCAGCATAACGCATTCCTCCAGGAAGGACATTTATCTACAGCATTCTTCATATCTCCTCGAGCCCTGAAATGGTTAATTACACTGACACAAGCTTATTTAAGATGGCCAGACGGCAGTTATGGAGGTATAGAGCGGCCTGCTGACCATTCCATCCAGTTCATTAATTCCAAAAGGTAGCGTAGAGGGCCTTACAGCCAGAAAGGACTCTAAAGAAACATCCGAGGTCAATATTGGCCTGACAGAGTCTCCCAGACATACTATAGAGAACTTACAGCGATGCAGATAGCCATTAAGCAGAGTGGGCATGAACTCTTTCTCCACTCCGTCTTAATGAGGTCCATTTAATGAATATCAGCTGCTCCTATTATTCTGTTCTCCTATAAGAATCCCCAATAACAATTGTAATAGTTGTTGTTCGGTTGTTGCTATTGCTATTAGAGGGATTCATTTGGATTGTTAGAACAGTCTTGGGAAGGATTAGCAGAGTAGTTGGTATGTAGTAGGCTGGGAGGAGAAAGTCTGGATTGTAACAGCCATTGAGCTCGGTGTATGTGACTGGTTTTGCATCAATTAATCAAGCACATTTCTTTGGATCCTGGTCTATTACTACGAGTGATGTTTTTCTTGTCTTATTGTTTTTACACTTTCATGCTGTTCATTGGTCTGCTGGCTCGCATCAGAAATATAGCGTAGGATTTACCCTTGTTAGGTACCCTATGTTTCTGCTCTCCTTACCGTTAATGTTTTCTGCTGATAGTGAATCTAAGAGTAAATTCAGTTAATTTAACTAGTGTAGTGGTTCCATATGCTGCTAGTTGATGTATGAATTAGGGGTTTGCTGCTTGGATATTCTCACTAGTGTCAAAGCATTGAAGGTTCAAAGTCCTTCTCTGATCTACAGACCCTGGCTCTGTTAAAATTATCTCCGTTTTCCCTTGGAGCATGCTAAAGCTGACCTGGAGTTAAATGACCTCTGGTCCGATCTATAAGCTGCCCCTTTGTCCCTTCTTTGAGAGCTGCCTTTGAGTATGTCCAAGCAGGTCTAGAGTTAAATGACCTCTGACCTAATCTATAGACAGAAATGGGTTGCTTTCCTTCTCTCACTTTCAATCCTTATCGTTCCATTCCATCATCTATCTAAGAGATCCTTTAGTGTAGATGACTTGCCCTCTGAAAGCCTTGGCTACTTGTGTGCAAGTAATTCCCTTTCATGACTCCATAGCCCAATGGATGGCACTTTATTGACCTATCCCCTTTGCTGAAACATCCTACTGCTTTGTTCCTTTTCTCCCATTACTTTCCCAGTCTATGATCTCATGACCAACCCAGCAACCAACCAACCAAATCATTTTAAACTGCCTTTGTGCTTCATACCTAGCCTAATATCTCATTTTGAGTTTTCAAAGATATATCATTCTTTGTTTTATGGAGAGATCCCTCTTCGGGTCCAGGAGGGCTAGATCCTAGGGCCCCAAAGTGGTTTGATGTTGTCTTATCTTTTGGTATTGCCAAATCTGCCAAAACATAGGAACCCCAACATAATGGTGACTCCGCTGGGGAAGAGACCACTTTGCCTTTAGATTGGCATCTCATTGCTGATGGTGGACAACATCCTGCTTCAAAAATTCATATACATCCACCTGGCGACTCCACACTCCATAACTCTCAAAGACTCCACTGGAGGAAGAACCTGAATCATGGCCAGACCTCATAGAAGGGTAGAACATTTGGGTTGGATCTGGTTTAAAGAATTCATCATTTCTGTCTATCACTATGTTCTGCCTACTTTAAGCCTAATCAAGTGCACAAGGATGAGACCCACAATGAGTATGGAAAAGATCTCAAGCCTCAGTCTTCAGACCACGAGCAGACCTATACTCCTATGAAGAACTTGGTAGAACAAGAGGCTCATGTTGTATCTCCCACCCCTGAAGAAGCTTCAAGCAGCCATGAGCCCATTGTTACACCACCTACACCTACAAAGGTCATAGAAAGATATAAGCCTCTGGTCTTACCTCTTATCTTCCAACCCCTTCCTTCAGAACTTATAAACCAGCCGCCTCCTTTTGATGGAGAAAATAAAAGGGCCACTGCCGAAGAGCATGTTCAAAACCTCGAGGATTTACTTGAATTGTATGAAATAGAAGAAGATGATGTGTGCATTAGAATGTTTTCCTTGTCATTACAAGGAAATGTTAAGAGTTGGTTCAAGGGCCTTCCAGTGGCAAGCATTTTCAGCTTTCATCAATTTTCCCAAGTTTTCCTTGATAAGTGGGCAGCTCCAAAGAATGCTCTCCTCATCCTAGATGAGTAACATTGTTACCGATGAAATAGGTAACCTGACCTCAAAACGAGAACTCTAGCCCAAAAAGACTCAAAAAACATGAAAAAACACCCCAAAAACAAAAAAGTGTATTCCAAAACGCACTTGGTTTTTTTTTAAGGTCAAATTTCAACATTTTATAGAATTATGCTAAAAGCAAAATTGTTTCTTGAAAAAAGGATTGAAAAAACACCCTCAAAACAAAACCAGTTGATGCTGGAATAACAAAAAAAAAAAATGTGTCATATTTTTGACATTTTTAAAAATAGAAATAACATTTTTTAATTTTTAAAATTCAAACATTAAAAAAACCTAAAATTTAAGAAAAAAATAAATTTAAAAAATAAAAACATTTTAAAGCTTAAAATTTAAAAATATATAGGAATAAAAAAATAAAAATAAAAACAAAATAAAAATTTTAATTCAAACACTAAAAAAACCTAAAATTTAAGAAAAATAAAAAAATAAAAAAATTAAAGATTAAAATTTCAAAATATATAGAAATAAAAAATAAAAAATAAAAAGAAAATAAAAATATTAAATTAAAAGAAGAAGAAGAAGAAGAAGAAGTTAAAAAAGAAAAGAAATTATAAAAAATAAAATATAGAAATTAAATTTAAAAAATAAAAAGAAAATGTATATTAAATTAAAAAATAAAAATAAATAAATAAATAAATTTAAATAAATATATTAAATTTTAATAAATTTAAAACTTAAAAAAAAAAAAAAAAAAAAGTTATTGAAATTAAAAGTAAAAAAATGGAAAATGAAAAATAAAATAGTAAAAATATTAAATTTAAAAAATATATATTAAAAAAACAAATAGATTTTAAAAAATAAATTATATATATATATATATATATATATATATATATATATATATATATATATATATATATGAACTTAAATTAAAAATATATATATTAGAGTATATTAAATATAAAAAAAATGTTAGTATTAAAATAACAAATTAAATTTAAAAAAAAAATCTTAAATTTTAATAAATAAATGAATAAACAAATAAATTTTGAGATAAAAAATAAATTTTAAATTAAAAAAAAAAAAATATTGTTAAAATAAAAAGTTATAAAACTTTAAAATCAATTAAAATTGAAAAATTGAAAAAAATAAATTAAATAAAATATATTAAATAAAAAATAAAATAAAAAACAAATTACTTTGAAAATATTAAGTTTAATTAAAAAAAAAAAATCTAATTACAATTTTAATTGAAATAAAAAAATATAAAAAATTTATGTAATTAAAAAAATAATAATAAAAAATTAAAAAATTAAAAAAAAATATTAAATTCAAATACATTAAAAAAAAAAAATACAAAATTTACTAAATTTAAATGAAAAAAATAAACATAAAATTTAATAATAATAAAAAAATATGAAAAAAAAATCAATTAAATAAAAAAGAAAATACAAAATTTAATAAAAATTATTAACAAAATTTAGAAAAAAAAATTAAAAACAAAAAAAAATGAATAAAATTTAAAAAAAAACAAAAAAAATTAAAACAAATTAAATTTCAAATAAAAAAATTAAATTAAAAAAAATATATATTTTTAAATTTTTTGAATTAAAAAAAAATCAAATTAAAAAAAAATATATATATTAAAAATTTAAAAATTAAAAAAAAAAAAAGAATTTTTTGATTGTGGTGGCACCGCCAATCATCCTCCCGCCCAGGTGGCAGCGCAGGCTGGCCGCTGGGCGGGAAGCCGATTCCGAGAATCGCCCTCCCGCGGCATGGGACGTTGATTCCGGGAATTGCCCTCCAGTGACACTGGAGGCTGATTCCGAGAATCGCCCTCCCACGCCGGGAGGCCGATTCCGGGAATCGCCCTCCCGCCGCGGGAGGCCGATTCCGGAAATCACCCTCCCGCTACGGCAAGGCGATTCCCGGAATCGCCCTCCCACGCTGAGAGGCCGATTCTGAGAATCGCCCTGAGGCTGATTCCGGGAATCGCCCTCCCGTGACAAGAGGCCGATTCCGGGAATCGCCCTCCCGTGGCAGGGGGCCGATTCTGGGAATCGCCCTCCCGCCACAAGGGGGCGATTCCCGGAATCGACCTCCCACGGCGGGAGGGCAATTCCTGGAATCGGCCTCCCGCCCAAGTGGCGGTGGAGGCCGGCCGCTGGACGGGAGGCCGATTGGTGGCGCCACCACAATCAAAAAATTCTTTTTTTTTTAAATTATTTTTTTAATTTTTAATATATTTTTTTTAATTTGATTTTTTTTTAAAATTCAAAAAATTTAAAATTAATCATTTTTTTAATTCAAATTTTTTATTTTAAATTTAATTTGTTTTAATTTTTTTTGTTTTTAATTTTGTTTTAAAATTTAATATTTTAGATTAATTATTTTTTAAAATTTAAAATTTATTTATTAAATTTGAATTAAATTTTTTTTTTTTTTTAATCTTTTAGTTTATATAGTTTTTCATTTTTAAAATTTATAAATTGTTTCATTTAATAAGAAAAACAATAAATTTATGGATATTTGTTTTTTAATTATTTGCACGTGGTTTTTTTCATTTTTTTTGTTTTTTAATGATAGTTTTTTTATTTATTTTAATTCTCTTTTTCAATTTTAAATTTTGTTTTTTATGTTAATTTTAAAATTTGTATTTTTTTTCTTCTCATTATTATTTTTTTAATTTAAATTTTTAAATTTAATTTTTTTCGCTTTTTTGTATTTTATTTATTTTTATCTAAATTTTAATTTTGTAATTTAAATTATTTTTGAATTTTCTATTTGAAATATATATATATTTTTAATTATATGGTTTTTTTTAATAACTTAGAAAAAAATGTTTTTGATGTGTTTATTTTTTTTATTTTTTTGGTTAATTTTTGTTTTTTTTTTCTTTAAATTATGTGTTTTTTTTTCAAATTTTGTCATTTCTTTTGATATAATTTTTGAATATTTTTATTTTTTATTTATTTATTTATTTTTGTTTAAATTTTTATTTTTACAAGTTAATTTTGTTTTTATTGGTTTTTTTTATTGTTTATATATATATATATATATATATATATATATATATATATATTATCTAAGTTTTGTGTTTTATTACCAACATGAAAATCACCACTCTAAAAAAAATGGTTGATGCTGCATGAATACGTTTCAAAATTAGCATGAAAATCACCGCTCTAAAAAAAAAAAATTGATGCTGCATCAATATGTTTCAAAATTAGCATGAAAATCACTAACATTTTAAAACAAATATTCATACTTCATAAATAAAAATATTAGAGTGTCAAAAATGTGCTCCAAAAAAAAAAAGGTGATTCTGCATCAACACTTTTCAAAATCGGGTGCTTTTTATGCTACGAAAAAAAAAGTAGGTAATAGTGCGGTTACCTATTTCTTCGGTAACAGTGTTGAGTATCAAAATCTGAAAAGGCGGCCAAGAGAGAGAGTGCAAGAATTTTCAGCCAGGTTCAATAAGGTATATCATGCAATACCTTCGGATATAAAACCACCTCTAGGATGGGCCCTATTGCACTATCTGAGTTCTTTTGACCCCGAGGTGGAATTCCATATAAGAGAAAGAGAGCCTTCGAGCCTGGAGGAAATGCAGAGCATAGCAGTCACTGTTGAATACAACATAAAGTGCAGGGAGGAAAGATTAAAAGTAGCAAGGAAGGACCGAATAGAGCAAATAGCGCGTATCTCCTTAGAGAACAAGCTAGAAAGATTGATAAAGACTACCAACACCCTGTTGAACATAGAAGAGGAAGAATATGAGGTTGAAACTGGAAATGATGACTGGAAGCGACCTGCACCTTGTCCTCGAAAAGAACAACCTAGATCACTGCTAGACATGAGTTACATGCAAAGCATGTATGAAGAACAAAATTTTGAATCAGAAGATGAGCTTGCAGTTTTTTGTGAAGAAAGGCTTGGTGAAGATCCGATGGTTTCGGCTGGTAACATTGCTTATAAATATGATGCTCCTAACATTGATCTATCTGATGATAATTTTGTCCAAAGGGAAACTGAGCTTGCAGGACCATCATCAGTAGATTTGTGGGAAAGAGACCGGGGCCAACAACTTCAGAAAAGTGATGAGTCGATCTATGATACTGATGAAGAAAGTGTTGAAAGCATGATAGCAGACGAAGATTCATTGAATCTTCTCTCTGATTTATATCCGAACATCAGTTATACTTGCCAAGAGGATGGAAGCTAGCAACTCTTCAGCACAGAGGACAAGGAGGAAAGAGATGAAGAAAAACTTGAGCGAAATGAATATCTAGAGCCTTCTCCCAAAGGGATTGAGGTAATCAAAGAAACCCCGCTAAAAAATACGTTAATTCTTTCACAGAGTTCAGTCTGTTTCAGCAGAACCAGCCTGCATTACTAGAGGACATGATCTAGGTGGATATTGGTGGCCACCCACCTATTCCACTTGGCCCCCCACCATTGTCTCTTTCAGTTTTTCAGTTTCGGCATAACTTACTATTTTTAGCAATTTTTCGGGTCCTGAACTTCCGGAGCCGTTTTGAGGCCCTAAACGACGTTTTTTGGGTACGAAAGCGCTAGCGAATTTTCTGATAAAATTCGTCCCGACAGCTGTAGTCCTCGGATAGAGATTTCTAATGATGTATCATATGCGTCAAACGGAGATAGTATGCCAAAGTTACGTCCCTGGGAAGTGGAAAACACCAATTTACCCAAACGGGGCCCATAGTTTTGGCGCTTCATCTCCTAGGGTTAGGTTTTTGGGATGTTTAGGGTTCTCCATTGTTTCTCAATAATAAATAGGCGCTCGCGCCTCATTGTAAAGCAGTTCAGAGGTCTGTAGCCACCACATCTCTTCTCAGAGATAGCTACCAGTTTCGCTCTGAAGGTTTGAGCCTACTGGTTCGTAAGCAAATTTCCGCTTCTTGATATTAATGAAATGAAGTGTTATTTCCGCCGCATCTCTCGTATTTATGGTTATGTGTTTATTCTTGCTATGCTCTCGCATAAATCCGGGACTGCTGGTATCAGAGCGTGGCCCGTTTTTCTCGATCTTCTTTCTCAGATGTCCCCAACGAGGAGGTCGTGGTATATGGAGCTAGGGCTTGATCCGGTGGAACTTTTGCAAGATCACCGCAACCCGACTACGCCTCATGGGGGACGAAAAGAAAGATGAGGAGCAGGAGATCATGTCAAAATATTGCTCGAGGAGGCCCTCGAAAAACAAAGGAACGCCGATGATGGATAACTTTGCTCGTATCCTTCAACGGGCCGCCCACCGGCGGCGCATCTGCATCCGCAAGCACTTGGAGTTGCGACTCCCTTAAGGTATGCTAAATTTTGACATTCCCATATTTGAGGGTCAAATAGACGCAGATGTTGTAGATAGATGGTTGAATCCATTAGAAGGATATTTCTCTGTTCATGACTTTTCAGACCGGGAGAAGATTATTTTTGCACTCCTCAAAGCTACCCCCCATGTTAAGGACTGGTGGGAAACCTACTGTGAGAACAAGGACCAGACAGAACCCTCTCTGTTCTCGGCCGTACCAACTTGGAATTCTTTCAGAGACGCCGTCAAGGAACAGTACTATCCCGTGGGGAGCTATGAGGACAAGTACATACAATGGACCACGCTGCGACAACAAAGGGATCAAGATGTGCATGAGCTGACGAATCTGTTCCATACCCTGCGCACAAAGTTGGGCATCAAAGATTCAGAGAAACATCTGGTGCTAAAGTATCGCAGCTGTCTGCACAGATACATTCAGGAGGAAATGGAGTTCCTCGACATCTCCTCGCTTGGTACGGCATACCGGTATGCTGCCAAGATTGAGCAGAAATTCAAACAGAAGAAGCGAGACTTTGGATCTGCGAATTAAAAGCAAGGAAAAGGTGCTTCCAAACTGCAGAACAAAGGATAGAGCCAAGGCATGGTGGCTAAAGACAACCCGTCAAAGCGACAAGAAAAGAACAACACCATAAAGCCAAAGAAGGACACGGGAAAGTGGTGTGAGTTCCATAAGAGCTCCACTCACAACACAAGTGAGTGTCGGGCCAAGCAGTCGCTAGTGGCCGAGATGAGGGCTTCTGAGTAAGATGCATGCTCCGACCCCGAATCAGAACCTGAAAAGGGGAATGAAAAAGGGAAACAAATTATTGATGCGGAGCCCAACGCCACTGTTGCCATTACAAAGGTCCAGAAGGAGGAACCGGAAGATCCAGAGGAGGAGGAACATCTCTTCCACTCCCAGATGTGGGTAAAGGGCTCCCCTGTACAATTCATTGTCAACAATGGGAGCCAAAAGAACCTCATTTCAGCAGACGCCGTGAAGCGGTTGGGCTTGCCGACCACAACTCACCCACATCCATACACCATCGAGTGGCTTCACCAAGGACGAGATCTCCGCGTCAGCCAACAGTGTCGCCTTCCCTATAGCATCAAGCCCTTCACGGATGAGGTATTATGTGATGTTGCTCCTATTGATGTTTCTGATGTATTATTAGGACAACCATACTTGTGGAAGCGTCATGCTGTGTATGAGTCTCGACCTCGTGCCGTTATTATTACTTTGGGAAATAAGTTGTACAGGATACCAGAGGTACCACCTCCTACGACTATCTCTTTGGTTACTGCAAAACAATGCAGTAAGCTCATTTCCCAAACCAGGAAATTCGTTTTCCTGATGATCCGCCCCCAGGCAAGAAGAAGACTGTGGCCACGACCTCCAGACAGGGCTCCTCTGCACGACAACAACAAATGGATAAGGTCGTGGGGGAGTACGGGGACATCTTCACCTCACCCACAGGGGTTCCTCTGCACTGCCAGGGCAAGCACTCGATTGATCTGACCCCAGGTGCGCTGCTACCCAATGGACCGATCTATCGATGCTCTGTTCTGGAAAATGATGAAATCAAGAGGCAGATTCAGGAGCTGTTGCAGAAAGGTCACATCAGACCAAGTTCATCGCCCTGTGGGAGCCCGATCGTGTTGGTACAGAAGAAGGATGGGACGTGGAGACTCTGTATTGACTATCGGGCGCTGAACAAGATCACTGTCCATAATAGGTACCCAATCCCACGGATTGATGACCTTCTGGACCAACTCAAAGGTGCAAAATATTTCAGCAAGATCGACCTGAAGTCTGGGTATCACCAGGTACCAATTGAACCCTCCGATGTGTGGAAGACTGCCTTCAAAGCCAAGGAAGGCCTTTTCGAATGGCTGGTCATGCCTTTCGGGTCGACGAATGCTCCCGCCACCTTCATGAGGATGATGGATGACATCTTGCGGCCATTCACCAACTCATTTGTAGTGGTGTACTTGGATGACATTCTGATCTTCAGCCAGACTTGGGAAGAGCACCTTCACCACATCCGACAAGTCCTCCAAACACCGCGGCAACACAAGTTGTGTGCCAATTTGGAGAAGTGCACGTTTGGCATGACCCAGGTTCAATATCTGGGATACATTATTGATGAAAGGGGGGTGCATGTGGATCCAGCCAAGATCCAAGTCATTCCGGATTGGCCAGCCCCGACTACTATAACAGAGCTTCGCAGCTTTCTGGGTCTTGCTAATTTCTACCGTAGATTCGTGTTGGGATTCTCTCATATCACTTGGCCCTTGAGTCAAGTCACCAAAGGAGGAGCGAGAGCAAAATTCTTTTGGTCGGAACCTCAACAGAAGGCGTTCAAATAATTGAAAAATCGCCTCTGTTCTGCCCCAGTGCTCACCTTACCAGACTTGCAGCAGCCATTTGAGATCGAGACAGATGCCTCTGACTATGCTATTGGGGCAGTTCTTACTCAACAGGGACATCCAGTGGCATATCACAGTGAGACATTGTCTGAGACAGTTCACAAGTATCCCACCTATGACAAAGACATGTATTCCATTGTGCAAGCCTGTCGACAATGGAAGCATTACATTTTGGGGAAGGAAACAATCATCCACACAGACCACCGGCCCCTGCAGTTCATACAGACACAAGGGAAGTTGCAGAATGATCGCCATCAGAAGTGGTCCACATATCTGCAACAGCTTCATTTGAACATCAAGTACAAGAAGGGTAGCACCAATAATGTTGCAGACTGCCTCAGCCGACCACCGATCGTGGCGCTCACCACCGTACTCAACTCTTGTGGGCACGAGACTTCTGATTGGCCGCTTCTCTATGAGAGTGACCCAGAATTCGGCCACACTTACAAGGCACTCTTGGGGGGCACGCAAGTTCCAAATTTTCACCTCCAAGATGCACTTTTATGTCACCTGCGACACCTTTGTGTTCCTTCAAGCGAGCGTGCCAAGATGATATGGGAAGCACACTACAGTCGAGTCGCTGGGCATTTCGGGGTCGAGAAAACAGTAGCAATACTACAGAAGTATTTCTATTGGCCGAACCTTCGAAAGGATGTCGAGAAGCACATCAGATCCTGCACCGCTTGTGCCATTGCCAAACCGACCATCAAGAAGCAAGGCCTATATACTCCACTACCTACCCCTAGTCGACCGTGGGAATCCATCTCCATGGATTACATGTCGGGCCTGCCTTCTACTAAGAATGGAAATGACCGTGTTTTCGTGGTCGTTGACAGATTCTCGAAGATGGCCATCATGGCGGCCTGTAAGAAGAATATCACAGCAGAAGCCACTGCTAAACTCTTCTTTGAACGAGTGTGGGTGCACTTTGGGATCCCACAGCCTATCATATCAGATCGAGATAGCAGGTTCCTCAGCACATTTTGGTCCAGCCTCTGGTCAATGTTGGAAACAAAGCTCACCAAGTCCACAGCTTTCCATCCCCAAACAGATGGCCAGACAGAGGTCGTCAACAGAATGATTGTACACATTCTGCGCATGTACAATTCAAAGCATCCATGCACATGGGACGAGAGCCTCCCCTATGTACAACATATTTATAATCGGGCTCTCCACAGTTCAATCAGCCATAGCCCCTTTCAGGTGGGCTTGGGATTCCAGCCACTATGTCCCATTGACGTAGCCATGCCATTTGCAACTGCTCAGGCCGATTCAGCTCATGTCCAGTCTGAAGTTGACAAAGCAAGTAGCTTCATCGAGCGCATTCAACACATCCGCCAACAAGTTCATGATATATTGGACAGAGCCAATGCGAAGTACAAGCAGCGCCATGATCAACACCGGGTGCCACACAACTTCCAGGTGGGCGACAAAGTATGGCTGCATTTGCAGAAGGAGCGCCTCACTGGACCTCACCGCAAGCTTCGCCCGCTCCGGTACGGGCCGTACACCATCACCAAGGCTGTAGGGAACAATGATTTCGAGCTTAGTATTACACCATTCCTTGGTCTGCACCCAGTCTTCAATGTGGATCGCCTTCGTCCTTACTTCCCACCTCTACTGGACACTTCGGACATTGCAGAACAACTCACACCAACAGAGTTAAACCCAGACTGCATGGAACAAGCCACCACAGATTGTATCATGGACATGCAAATTAAGAACACTCGCCAACAGAGGATCCAACTGTATCGGGTTGTCAAAGCTGGCCAACTCCTGCACCAAGGAAAGTGGTTCACCAGGGACCAAGTTCAGCAGAAATTTCCTCATCTCATGGAGGAACTTAACGAAATGGGGACCATTGCTTCCTAAGGGGGGAGGAATGATCCAGGTGGATATTGGTGGCCACCCACCTATTCCACTTGGCCCCCCACCATTATCTCTTTCAGTTTTTCAGTTTCGACATAACTTACTATTTTTAGCAGTTTTTCGGGTCCTGAACTTCCGGAGCCTTTTTGAGGCCCTAAACGACGTTTTTTGGGTATCAAAGCACCAGCGAATTTGATTATCAAATTTGTCCCAAAAGCTGTAGTCCTCGGATAGAGCTTTCTAATGATGTATCATGTGCGTCAAACGGAGATAGTATGCCAAAGTTACGTCCCTGGGAAGTGGAAACACCAACTTACCCAAATGGGGCCCATAGTTTTGGCGCTTCATCTCCTAGGGTTAGGTTTTTGGGATGTTTAGGGTTCTCCATTGTTTCTCAATAATAAATAGGCCCTCGAGCCTCATTGTAACGAAGTTCAGAGGCCTGTAGCCGCCACATCTCTTCTCAGAGATAGCTACCAGCGCCCTAGCTATTTTTATTTCCATTCTGTCTGTAAGAAAATTTCAGTTCTTTGATATTAATGAAATGAAGTGTTATTTCTGCTGCATCTCTGTATTTATGGTTATGTGTTTATTCTGTTGTGTTCCTGCATAAATCCGGATCAGGACAGCACTGTCGAATATAATGAGCCCTCTAGTTCAAGATGCAGTGAAGGTGAGGGAGACCTTCTTTCCCACATACATCTTTTTCTGGATCCAGAGGAAGAAGAGGTATTCCTGGTTGATGCTTGTCTTTCAAATACTCCAAACCAGGAAGAGGAGGAGTGTGATTACGAAGGCCTCATTGCAGATGCAGTGATTGAAGCTGCCCGGGATACAGATAGCCTACCAGTCATGGCAAGCTTGAAAGAAGAAAGTGTACATCATCTATTCCTTGATCCTGTGGCAGAATACATGGAGGTCCTGATCAGTCCAATTTATCCAGTATTGATCCTTAGCATGGGCCAAATTCATCAGGAGTGGTCACTACTGATGGTGACCTCAGTTTCAAAGAATCACATGCAGAGTACCCTGTGGTCATCTCTGACAGGTAATCAGTGCTCATATCCCTTTTTGTTACTGCTTGACTGGATACATTGGAATTATTGTATCACCTAGAGCATCAGAAATTTCCAAGTTAGGGTAGGGTAGGTAGGAAAAGCTCAATAAAGCTCAGCCTGTGAGCATGTAGTTAGTTGTTTTAATTTCTACAAAGTCCAGCAAGTCAAACAGTCTAATCTTGGCTTGAATGTTTTCAATTTCTCTCTTAGAATGTATAGAAGAAGTCTGCTATACAATTTAATCCTAGCAGACATTAGTTTAGGTAGAGAAACTATGAGGCCAACAGTCTAATCTAGTCTCATGGAGTAATAAGGGTAGAAGTAGAATAGGTTTGTTTTTCTATTTGTAAACATTGATGATGTAAAGGGTCTGCAAGTCCAAATGCACCCAGAAGAAAAATGTTAGGAATTTAGTATGGGTAGGTAGTTGTTTGGGAGAATTTTACTGCTGATATAAGGTCTTCAGGATTTGTGGCGGCTGATCCAAGAAAGAAAAGGATGGTTCAAGCAGTAGGCATCTGGCCTACACCAAAGATATTTCTATGAATTCTTGACTCCTTCAATAAGAAGCCATCCCCATGTGGAGCCACTGTTAGCCCCCCATAAATTTTTTGACAAGCAAACAGGGGGCTAAAATGTTTTTGAGCCTTCAAGGAATGCATTTCCCCTGAAAACACATCATCCTTGAAGCCTCATTGTGCCTTTGTTCGTTGATAAAATCCCCTTTGCTGATTCCCATTATAAAGCATCTCTGTTTGTAAAGAATGCCCAAAAGGCCCCCCTATTCCTCTTATTTCATTCCCATTTAACCTCTGTCTTCTTCCTTTTACCGCCTCTCTTTTTCCCCCATTAACCCTTTAAATCACCCTAAATTCCCTTTTAAACCCTTTGAATTCCCTTTGTTTGGTTTAATAAGCCCTTTTCCTCTCTACCGTAAACCTCCTATGGCCTTGAAATGCATAAAAATGGGCCAAAAAACCCACTTTCCACCTTATATTAGGGCTTAGCCCCTTTTCCGCCAGCCCCGCAAACCACTTCCTATATGCCCTCTGCCCAAGACCGAGCACTAGCCGTAAAGCGCTTATCGCAATCAGAGAGTTGGAGCGGAGCGTATTACTTTGTAAACAGAAAACTCCGATTGCGATAGTGTTTTTGTTCAAAAAAACCATGGGGTGTTCTCCGTCGTCGATCCTCACCGATCCGACGGTCCGTGCTAGTTCTGCATTGCACCCGTCGCCTCGATTCTTTCACTCCTCCAATTATACCGGAGCCGTCGATCTGCCTCCAGATCGGACGGATGTCGCTCCATCGCACCGCCACTCCAATCGCAAATCGGAACTTCTGGCCATGCCACCCCTCCGTCCCTTCCGATTGTGATCCCCGATCTGATCCCAACCATCCATACGATACAGATCCAATGGCCCAGCGCTAATCGCTTCACACCCATCTCTCCTCCCTTTTCCCCCCGATTGCGATTCCCTGATCAAATCACAGTCTTTCATCCCTCCAGATCCAACGGTCCAGATTTATCTCGCTCCGCTCTTTGTCCCCGCCCGTCTCCCCTCTGATACTCGTCTCCACCATCGATTCACTGTTGGATCCAACGGCCAGCGCTCAATCGCCTCAATCACAATCACAAGTTTAAAACGCACCACCCTCTGCCCTTTGCGATTGCGATCCACCGATTTGATCTTGGCCGTCCATTTCTTCAGTTCAGACGACTTGGATCAAATCACGCCCCCCATCAGTTTTCTCCATTGGATGCCCTTATTAACTTCAACTTTCAATCTCCGCTGTCGATCTCCTCCTGAGATCCGACGGTCCAAAACTAATCGACCTCCGCCCATGACCAGGTCCCACATCAAGCCGTGTTTCATTTCATTTCCATAATTTTCTTTGTAATAAGGCCAAACCCTACACTTTTGCGTTTCGTACTGAAGGCCTTTTCCTCTGCCTAATTGCATATTAACCCCTCCATCTGTTGATCCCGAACGTTGATCTTCGTCTGTTCCTCTGATCGAACGGTCTGTGGCCCTTTTCACCAAACTTTCATTGGCTATCATCTCCGCCACCATTCCTCCGGCCTCTGCAATATTTCTCCACCACTGCCCGGGTTTGTGACAAGTTTATTTCATTATGCAGGGGTCACAGAGAGGCCATTACAGCTGCCAAGTGAAGCAGCATAGATGAATTTTGAAGGGATTTACACCCATAGTTGAAGATTAACAATTATAATCCTGTGTTCAAAGAATCAAGGTGCTGTTTGAAGACTTAAGCATGCAAAGGGTCATATCCACATTTTAATATCAGCAGAACGCATTCCTCTAGGAAGGACATTTATCTACAACATTCTTCATATCTCCTCGAGCCCTGAAACGGTTAATTACACTGACAGAAGCTTATTTAAGACGGTCAGACGGTAGTTATGGAGGTATGGAGCGGCCTGCAGACCCTTCCATCCAGTTCACCAATTCCAGAAGGCAGCGCAGAGGGCCTTACAGCCAGAAAGGACTCCAAAGAAACATCCGAGGTCAATATTGGCCTAACAGAGTCTCCCAGACATATTATAGAGTACTTACAGCGATGCAGACAACCATTAAGCAGAGTGGGCATGAACTCTTTCTCCACTCCGTCTTAATGAGGTCCATTTAATGAATATCAGCTGCTCCTGTTATTCTGTTCTCCTATAAGAATCCCCATGAACAATTGTAATGGTTGTTGTTCGATTGTTGCTGTTGCTCTTAGAGGGATTCGTTTGGACTGTTAGAATAGTCTTGGGAGGGATTAGCAGAGTAGTTGGTATGTAGTAGGCTGGGAGGAGAAAGTCTGGACTGTAACAGCCATTAAGCTCAGTGTATGTGACTGGTTTTGCATCAATTAATCAAGCACATTTCTTTGGATCCTGGTCTATTACTACGGGTGATGTTTTTCTTGTCTTATTGTTTTTACACTTTCATGCTGTTCATTGGTCTACTGGCTCGCATCAGAAATATAGCATAGGATTTACCCTTGTTAGGTACCCTATGTTTCTGCTCTCCTTGCCTTTAATGTTTTCTGCTGATAGTGAATCTAAGAGTAAATTCAGCTAATTTAACTAGTGTAGCAGTTCCATATGCTGTTAGCTGATGTATGAATTAGGGGTTCGCTGCTTGGATATTCTCGCTGGTGTCAAAGCATTGAAGGTTCAAGGTCTTTCTCTGATCCACAGACCCTGGCTCTGTTAAAATTATCTCTATTTTCCCTTGGAGCATGCTAAAGCTGACCTGGAGTTAAATGACCTCTGGTCCGATCTATAAGCTGCCCCTTTGTCCCTCCTTTGAGAGCTGCCTTTGAGTATGTCCAAGCAGGTCTGGAGTTAAATGACCTCTGACCTGATCTATAGACAGAAATGGGTTACTTTCCTTCTCTCACTTTCAATCCTTATCGTTCCATTCCATCATCTATCTAAGAGATCCTTTAGTGTAGATGACTTGCTCTATGAAAGCCTTGGCTAGTTGTGTGCAAGTAATTCCCTTTCATGACTCCATAGCCAAATGGATGGCACTTTCTTGACCTATCCCCTTTGCTGAAACATCCTGCTGCTTTGTTCCTTTTCTCCCATTACTTTCTCAGTCTATGATCTCATGACCAACCCAGCAACCAACCAACCAAATCATTTTAAACCCCCTTTGTGCTTCATACCTAGCCTAATATCTCATTTTGAGCTTTCAAAGATATATCATTTTTTGTTTTATGGAGAGATCCCTCTCCGGGTCCAGGAGGGCTAGATCCTAGGGCCCCAAAGTGGTTTGATGTTGTCTTATCTTTTGGTATTGCCAAATCTGACAAAACATAGGAACCCCAACAATATCTATATCACTATTGTATGTCTCTTTTTGAGCGCTTTCTTGAATCAGTGAGATAATGTAGCTCATATGGATTCCAAAATCCTTGAGTAACCCATTTTCTGAAGAGTCCTCTTTTGTTTTTAATCATGCTATTTGGTCCTCCATAGCCTTGTCAACGACGTTTCCTTCTAAAGAATCATACATTCTTGATAAGTATCCATTGTCCTGCTTTTCTTCTTCGATATACTTCAAATCTAAATGGATGGAACATGAGATAAGCTTCGCGACATTTTCCAAATTCTAATATTTTTCATTGCACTTCTCACGTGTATCAGGGAAAATGGATTACATACATTCAACATTATGCCTTTTTAGGGCTTGTTGTAAGGTTGGAAGCTTCTCTTCACCATGTTTCCTTTGTTCTATATCCTTGACTTTGATAAAAACAATTGTTACTAACCCCTTTAAAGGTAAATTTAGTGTTATTTAAGAAATGAGAATTATGAACATTCATCATTATTGCTCAGGATAAATCATGTCCTCTAAAATAATTTGGAAATTTAAGAAAGATCACATATTTTAAAATTTTCATTTTTAATTTAATTTTTTATATATTAAGAAATAATACTCATGAATTATAAAATAGTTATAACATAAATACTATATAACAAAGAAACCCATGTATTTTTGGAATAATAAAATAGTTGTAACAAAAATAATACAGAACATGAAAAAGTATGTATATTTGGATGTATGAAAATTTAGATACACTTTATTAAGTAAAATTTTAAAAGAATAATGGATATAAACATTTAATAATAATTTTATTAAATAGTTAGTTTAGATCCAGAAGTTAATATTGATTTAGAGGATCTTAGTTTACATTGCACTTCTCATGTGTATCAGGGAAAATGGATTCCATACATTCAACGTTATGCCTTTTTAGGGCTTGTTGTAAGGTTGGAAGCTTCTCTTCACCATGTCCTCTTTCTTCTGTATCCTTGAATTTGAGACAAACAATTGTTACCAACCCCTTTAAAGGTAAATTTAGTGCTATTTAAGAAATGAGAATTATGAACATTCATCATTATTGCTCAAGATAAATGATGTCCTCTAAAATAATTTGGAAATTTAAAAAGTATCACATATTTTAAAAAAATTCATTATTAGTTTAACTTTTTATATATTAAGATATAATACTCATGAATTATAAAATAGTTGTAACACAAAATAACATATAACAAAAAAACCCATGTATTTTTGGAATAATAAAATACTTGTAACAAAAATTATACAATACATAACAAGAAAAAGTATGTATATTTGGATGTATGAAAATTTAGATACATTTCATTATGTAAAATTTTAAAAGAATAATGGTTATAAACATTTAAAAATAATTTAATTAAATAGTTAGTTTAGATCGAGAGTTAATATTGATTTAGGCCATCTTAGTTCCCCCCATAAAGAAACTACATTCCACATCAATACCATGGGTCAATACCGTGGGCTGTATTTATAGCTTATCATTATTTTATTTTATTATTTTTATTTTTAATTGTATTTTGACCTAGTTAAAATGTTCAATACATTATGTCAATCTTTTTATTTAATTTACTTTTATTTTTAATTTTGTGTAATTTGACATAGTCAAAATGTTAAACATGACATTACAACCTTTCTATCATACTTTGTAGGAGAGCATAATAGCACAAAAACGTAGTATTTAAATATATAAATAGTTATTTTCCTTTTTTTATATATATTTTTAATCCATGTAATACAAATTAATTGGTTTTTGTGGAGTTTAATTTTATGATATAAATTTTATTATAAATAAAAATTTTATGCTTATGTACCCAAAAATGTAATGTTTATGTATTTTACAATTTTTTTATTCATTAAACTAATTTATGTTAAATCTAATTTTATTAAGTTATTAATTTAATTTTTATTAAAAAAATTGAGGTTAAAATCTAACAAATTTCTAATAACAACATTTTAACTTAAAAGTCACCAAAATCTAAATTCAATCTAACTTATTAAAAAGAAAAAAACTAACATTATAAAAAACATATATAAACATTTCAATGGTATAACATTTGATCAAATAGTGACGCCTTAAGTAATAAGACAACTCAATTAATATTAAATTTTAATATAAAATAACTAAAATAAAAAATGACTACAGAAAATATTAAAAATATATTCATGTAATAGTGAGAAAGATCTAGATGTCTTGGCTAGCCAAAAAACAACCAACACCAACCTACTTAACGAGCCTAAAGCCTACATCATTGAACCTGAGACATTACAAAATCATTGCGCACATATGAAAGAGGATGTTTCACACATAAAAACACAAATCAATTCACAGCAATGTAATAGAACGGTTGTATATCTGCCCTCTTGCGCTTAAACCTAAAGCCAAATGTCATTCGTCACCTCACAGAAAGATTACATATCAAAAAAGCTAAAAATAAAATTTAAAACACTTGAATCATTAAAAATAAAGTTAAACCATAATACAACTTAGACTCAAGTTTATGAATTATTAAATACTCTAAGCACAATAAACTCAAATGTATTTCTCTTACCTACTAAAAACAACAAATTGAACTACAGAATGCAAAATAAATACTATTGCTTGATGTTACGTACACAACACTAATTCCCAAATTATCAAATGTACAACTGAATTTTGCGCATAAGCTTCTCTTAACTTCTAAAGGTGCGATAAATTACAAATGCATAAATCACGTTAGTATATAATAATTGGATGCTGCTTATGGTACAGGTTTGGAATTTCAATTTTGTTCAACTTGTAAAGTTAAAAATTTGATAATGGTTACTTGATTTTTGTCCGTTATTTCAAGTTTTATGCATGTATGAGTGTTATTTATTTTGTTTTTATATATAGGTTTGGAATTTCAATTTTGTTCAACTTGTAAAGTTAAAAATTTGATAATGGTTACTTGATTTTTGTCTGTTATTTTAAGTTTTATGCATATGTATGAGTGTTAATTATTTTGTTTTTATATATATGCAAGTTTTAAATGATGGAATTCTATATTTCAAATAATATAGTTGTGATAAGTGAAATATATTTATTTTAAATAGCATAGTTGTGATTTAAATGAAATATATATATTTTTTTGTTGGAGATTGATAATTTTGATATTAAAAATTTCCGAAGTTAGAACCGTGTAACATTAAAAAAAACTTTGCTCTAAATAAAACATTAAAAACAAATTCAATATAATTCAATATCTTAATGAAAAATTTAAAACAAGAGATTTATCATTAATATCTTTAAAAAACATGGCCACATGCTAACTTAAATGTCTTGGTATTAACATGTAAATTTCTTTTACGTATCCCTAATGACGTTTTAAAATTTTCATTGGATCTAAAATATACCTAAAATTTTACCTATGCTTAATGGCATTTTAAAATTGTCATTGGATCTAAAGTATACCTAAAAGACACTGAAAGAAAGTTATGTGGAACATTAAATTTGGCAAATATTTTATCAGAATCTTGTTTATAGTTGTTAAACTTTAGTATTTCAAGTGCCTTAAAGGTTTTTTATAGTGCTAAATCCATTTTTACTATAAAAAATGAATTCCAAACACTCCAACTACCTGATTTTTTGAATTTTATTTTACCGGATTCCAACAAAAAAACTGCTCAATTATTTTGTATGCTGAATAAACAACTTCAAATTTTATTATGTGTTCTTGAAAATATTTATATTTTTTTGCCCCACATAAAATGCTATAGTCACTCACATGATCAAAACCTCTCATGAAGAATACTTATCACTGTATGGTAGCTATCGCGAGGACAAGCTCAGGTTGTATTCAAAGGTACAGGTCTCTTTCTTTTCAGGTTTTTGGCCCGTCGATATAATTGTTTTTGAAATTTTATTTATTTCAATTTTTTTAATTTAATATTTAAAAAAGATTTAAATTTTACAAATTATATAAGTAAATTTATTTATAATATTGAAAGTTTTTTTTTTATAATTATTATTATGAAATTTCAATTTCAATTGAACCAAAAAAAATCAACATAAAAAAACTCTTTTTTAATATATTTTATACGTTTGATTTTACTAATAAATACATATCAGGCAGTGCATTTGATACAAATAACTTTCATCATTTAACCATTTGGTATTTGGTCAAATGTGTGTAAAGGTTGTTGTTATTCAAGTAAAGGAACCAATAAAGCAAACACCAATAAAGCTGCAGATTTACGGTCCTCCAGACGTGATTGATGAGAATGCTTTCAGACCGAGAAATTCGTGCGAGTACTAATTATTGATTCCAAGTTAGGGACAATTTCGTAGCATGGGCATGCATTATAGTGGGAAATAACAAATGTTTAAAGGACAGTCACATATATTAATGTTCCAACTGTCATGAAAGGAACTATTTAACTGGTCAAACAAATTTCGTATTGAGCATTCAACAAAAGAAAATGGCGTACATTAAATCTTAGGAGCTGATGGGAGAAGAAGATCAAATTTATAGGAGTGGGCTAATCATTTGATATAACGCTCTTGGGTTATGCGCCCCCGGCGATTGGTGTATCCATTCGGTGAATCCCTCCGGCGAATGTTGGCACCACGCCCCTTCTTCTCTCCGTCCCATGATGTTAGAGTTAACGTTCCCCATATGTTGTTCTAACCGTCAACGTTTGGGTACTCCCACACGAGCTGCCACATGAGCTTGCACAACGAGTTTGAGGGCAAAAGTGACAGAAATTCAAATTTGAACCAAACAACGGAGAATGACTCGCTTCGGAGTAATGGAGGCTACCAACGGCTCTGGAGTTGCCACCAAACTCGATTTCAAAATTTTTCTCTCACCTATTCATTTCTTCGACGCGCCTTCCTCATTATTCTGTCGACTCATTCTGTCGAGAGTATTTGTGCATTATGTCGCCTAAGTCTGCCGCTCCATCCCTTTCTGTCTTCAAGACTCAGCATACCATCAGACCAATAGAGCCCCTTCAAGACTCACAGTGAGGACAAGCAGAGTTCGAGAGCCGATCAATTGCGCAAGTTGCAGGGTAGAACTTACATTATTTCAGCAGCAGAGTAGCAACAGTAGAGCAGAGTAGCAATTTGTTTGGAAAGGAATTTTGTATTTAGGAAAGGTATGTAAATTTCTTATTTATTGTGTTTTTCCTCCTTTTATATAATGCAAATTGACTTTTGAGCACTGGTGGCAACTCGCTGTTGTAGTAGCGGTAACAACGAGTTGTCGCCACTGTAACAGTGTATTGTCGCAACAGCTGTATATTAATTTTTTATTTATATTAAAAAAAATTAAAACTTCATTTTTTATTTATTTCGTAGAGAGAGCAACAACTCGCTGTTGCAGTAGTGGCAACATCAAGTTGCCACCACTGTAACTGTGTGTTGCGGCCACTGTAAATTTTAATTTTGAGCAGTGGCGGCAACACGTTAGTTGCAGTAGCGACAACAACGTGTTGCCACCACTGTAACAGTGTGTTGCCGCCATTGTAAATTTAAATTTTGAGCAGTGGCAGCAACTCGCTCTTGCCGTTGCAAGCAACAACAACATGGCAGGTTGCTTAACATGCCTTTCTTTATGAGCAAAAACCCTAGACCAAATGGCCCGAGGTGTGCAGAGATCAAAGCGGCCACATGAAATCATTTCCCATGAATGCCTTGTTAAAATTTTGGTGGTTGCTGCGTTGCAAAGGGAAGGGAGAACTTGTGATGAACTAGTTGGAAGGCCATTGCAGGTTGAAGCTGCAACTCCACCCCATGACCTCCAAGCTGCAACTCCTCCCCATGACCCCCCAGCTGTAACTCTGCCCCATGACCTCTCAGTGGCAACTCCACCCCATGACTTCTCAATAGCAACTCCACCCTATGACCCCTTAGCGGCAACTCCACCCCATGACCCCCTAGCTGCAACTCCACCCCATGACTGCCTAGCTGCAACTTCGCCCGATGACCACGCACCTACAACTGGATTCATTGACCTCCCACCTGCAGAAATTCCCACAAAACCTTTCCATATGGTAACTGAGCCGCCATGTGTTCAAACTAGGAGGGTTTCTAGGGTTTCTGTTGCTAAAGTTGCACATAAAGGAGATGGCCAAGATGATGATGATGAAGTACACATATTGGGGAGTAAACCTGTGACCAAAAGATTGAGAGGGTATAGGAAACGCCCAGTAGTAGTGCCAAAATCCAAGAAGAACAGGGGAAAGAGAGGTCATTATGCTCCAGTTCCTCAAACCCTCCCCATTGTTAGAGAAAAACTACCAGAAGAGATAGCAGTAGAAGAAGAGCAAGAGCAAGAGCAAGAGTATCCATAAGATGTATTAATTGAAGGGGTCATGGACGAAGGATGCATGCAACAAGGATGCATGGAAGAAGGATTAGGCCAGCTTGCTGACACAAAAGAACAAGTTGATAAGCTTCCCTCTCCTGATTCTGACTAAAAATACATAGCATATCTAAGTGAATGGTACCGCTCAGATGGCCTTATCTCAATCCAAATGTTGTATGCAGATGAAGAGGAGTATCAACAATTGTATAGGGAAAAAGTGCTGGGCCAACCAACTATACAACCCAAACTGTTTGGGGATGATCAGGAGGACCAATCAAATGCACAACCAAAATTGTATGGGGATGATCAGGAGGATCAACCAACTGCACAACCAGAATTGTATGGGGATGATCAGGAGGACCAACCAACTGAACCACAGGAATTGAGAAAGAAGCACATTGGAAAAGTAAGTACCTGTAAACATCTTCCTCTGTATATTTCATTGTTAAGGAAGAATAGGAATCTCCAGATGAAAAAAAAACAAGTACAGATCGAAGTTAAAACCCTAAAATATGAGCTCAGACAAAAAGAAACTTTTGATAGATTAGATTTCTTGGCCCAAGTTGCAGAGTCCATACCCATTGTTGACATAGATATTCCTTCTCCAGGGGTCCAACAAGATATACCCCTTGGAAAAAAACAAACTGATGACATTGAAGTTACAGAGTCCATACTCATTGATGACATATGTATTCCTTCTCCTAGGGTCCAACAAGATATACCCCTTAGAAAAAAATAGACTGATGACATTGAAGTTGCAGAGTCCCATACCAAAATCACAACTTTCCATACAGAGGAACATGAATTGCATATCAAAGATACAAAAGAAATGGGTATAGACATAGAGGAACACCAACCAGATATGAAACTAACAGAGGATGAGGAACCAGAGATCAAACTGACCAAAGACATTGGTGAGCAAAAATATGATGAGGAACCAAAGGATAAATTATAGTTGTCTAAATCGCATATCCGAGACACCAAATACCTTACAGTGTGCACAACAAATCACTTCTTGACCTTGCCAAGATATGTGAAGAAGAATTTCAAAGCAAAGTTCTACGAAGACATAAAAAAACAATGGCTAAGCTGGAAAGGAGAGTGACCAAGTTGGAGAAGGATAAGCAAGAAATTGGACAGCTAATGGATGGTGTGCTCACTTGCAGGGCTCCTTCAACCAATTACAATGCGTACTTGACTGAAAAATTCATGATATTTAAAAAGAATGCTATCATCCAAAATATCCCTCTCCAGGTTGAAAGTAGTGATGGTTTCTTGGAGGCATATATGTCAATTTGTGATCAAGATAAAGACTTGCTCTGTGAACTGTACCAACATAATATTTTGGTACCTTATAATACAAAATGGAATCCCAACCATGTTACAGGGGATGTCCAATTGAGGGCATTTGTATCGTATTTGAGAAATCAGGGTAGTTGGTTGGATGATCTGAATATTTATTTGCATAATTCCAAGAGCCTTTTGTGGGTTAGAGGAGAACATCCCAAACCTATGGAGGTGATAGAAGAACATCAATGGTGATGAACTTGAAGACTAAAGAATTGTTGAAAAAATTCTTAGATGTTTTCCTAAAAAAATTGACATTATAGTTATTGCTTTTGAGTCGAGAAAATTAACAAAATTATATGTGGAAGAATTGACTGGTTCTTTGTTGGCTCATGAAGCAAGAATTAATTTAGATGTCAGTACTTTAGAGAATGATTTCAAATCTAAAGCTTCTATGGATAGAGGTAGAGGCAGAGGTTTTCGTGGTAGGAGAGGAAGAGGTAGAGGAAAGTCTCAGTCTGATGATAGATCATAGGTAATTCAAACTCATTCAGAGCAGTCTCAAACTGATCATAGTCGTAAGTGGATAGATAAATCAGAAATTCAATGTCACTACTGCAAAAAATATGGCCATTATAAGCCTGAATGTCAAAAATTACAGGATATTTTGAGTAAAAACAAAGCCAATGTCACAAACACTGAATGTGAAACATCAGATGCTTTTATTTTGGCATGCCAAGTGACTGTGCAGGTACCTAATAAAAATGTTTGGTTGGTAGACATTAGATGTAGTAATCATATGACTGGTCATAGTGATTTGTTTTCACATCTTGATACATTTTTCAGTTCCTCTATTGGTTTGGGTGATGATCGCCAGGTTAAAGCTTCAGGAAAGGGTGTTGTACCTGTCTTAACCAAACAAATTGTCGTGAAGAATATCTATGATGTTTATTATGTACCCAATTTCAAGCATAATTTTTTGAGTGTTGGACAGTTAGATACACATGGTTATGATGTTAGCGTTCACAACACTACTTGAACGATTTATGATAAACATAAGTCTCTTTTTGCAAGTATTCCTATGACAAAGAACATGTTGTATCAATTACAATTGAAAAGTGAGAAGTTGTATGCACATAATGTTTCAACGCCAACTGACTCTGATCTGTGGCATTTGCAGTATGGTCATTTACCTATCAAAAGTATGAGTTTGTTACAAAGATATTCTATGGTGAAAGTATTGCCTGCTTTGTCTGATCATATCTCTTCCTGTACAAGTTGCATAATGGGTAAACATAAGTGAGATAGTTTTGCTTCAGCCTCTAATAGAGCCAAAGAATAACTAGAGTTAGTTCACATAGATTTGTGCGATCCAATTCAATAAAAATCAGTTGTTGGCAGTCTCTATTTTCTTACTTTCATTGATGATTTTAGCAGGAAAATTTGGGTGTATTTCATCAAATACAAATCTGAAAATTTTTCCAAGTTTAAGGAGTTCAAAGCTGAGGCTGAAAAATAGAGTGGCAAGTTTATTAAAGTTTTGAGGTATGATAAAGGAGGTGGGTATGAATCTAACAAATTAATTGATTTTTGCAAACACCATGGCATTAAAAAACAAACAAAAACCATTTATACTCTGCAGTAGAATGGAGTTGCGAAAAGAAAGAATCAAACAATTATGAATATGGCTCGAAATTTTCTCAAAACACGAAATTTGTCTAGAGATTTATGGGCTGGAGCAGTTGCATGTCCGGTATATATTTTGAATAGATCGCCAACTTCCATTGTTCAAATTTTTGTACCCGAAGAAGCATGGAGTGGAAATAAGGTAACTACTCCACACTTTCGCGTATTTGGTTGTATTTATTTCGCTCATGTTCTAGAAAAATTGAGAAAAAATCTTGATGATAGGAGCGAAAAATATATTTTATAGGATATAGTGACCAATCTAAGGCATACAGATTGTTTAATCCTATAACTAAGAAGTTTTTTGTAAGTCGAGATGTGAAATTTCTGGAAGATTAAGTCTTGGAATGAAATGGAGAACAATACTTGTCCTAATCATTTTATTATGTTAGACGAACATCTAGCACCTATAACAAGCACTCCAAGATTATAGGTTCAAGACAAAACCAATAGTAGTTCATCCAGCAGTAGCAGTTCATCATCTTTTGAGTCTGATTATAATAATCCTAAAATGAGAAACTTAAGTGATATTTATGCACAAGACGATGTTGATGATATTGTAAATTTTTCATTTCTTTCATTTCAACCTACTTGTTTTGAAGAGGCTATAAAAGACAATGAATGGGTAGATGCAATGAATAATGAAATCGATGCTATTGAAAGAAATCAAACTTGGGATTTGGTTGATCTACCTGATGATAAAAATTCTATAGGTGTCAAATGGGTTTTTAAAACAAAGTTAAATGAGAGAGGTGAAGTTGATAAGCACAAAGAAAGATTAGTTGCCAAAGGTTTTTCATAGCAACCTGACAAAGATTATGGTGAAACATTTGCAGCTGTAGAAATAATTTATACTGTTCGATTTGTATTAGCTATTGCAATACAAAACAAGTGGCCGATTTACCAAATGGATGTAAAGACTGCTTTTTTGCAAGGTGTTTTGAATGAAGAAGTGTATGTTGATCAGCCACCTAGTTTCGAAATCAAGAATAAAAACCATAAGGTGTACAGGTTGAAGAAAGCATTTTATGGCTTGAAGCAAGCTCCAAGAGCTTGATACAGCCGAATATAATATTACTTGTTGAATAATGGTTTCAGAAGGAGTGACCATGCGCCCACTTTGTATATCAAGAATGATAATAAGGTAATATTTTGATACGGTGTCTTTATGTTGATGACATAATTGATACAGATAATATGTAGTTAGATGAATTTAAAGCTACAATGAAATATGAATTTGAAATGAAAGATCTTGGATTAATGAGATACTTCTTAGGTATCGAAGTGAAACAAACACATGATGGTATGTTTATGAGTCAACATAAGTTATGCTACAAACAGAAGTATGCTATAGAAAAAGTTTAAGATGGACAGGTGTAAACCAGTGGATACTCCTATTGAAGTTGGTACAAAGTTAAGTATATTTGATGTGGGTACTATTGTTAATGCGACTTTGTATAAGCAACTTGCTGGTAGTATTATGTATCTTACTGCTACTAGACCTGATATAGCATTTGCAGCTAATTATATTTCCAGGTTTATGTAATCTCCTAAAGACTGTCATTGGAAATATGGAAAAATGGTGTTAACATACATTGCATGTACATCTACATATGGTTTATTGTATGCAGCCTCTACAGACAATAAGCTTGTTGGTTATATAGACAGTGATTATGCAAGTTGTATTGATGATCAGAAAAGAACTTTTGGCTATGCTTTTCTATTTGGAAGAAACTTGATATCGTGGTCATCCAAAAAGCAACCCATAGTTGCGCTATCTTCAACAGAGGCCGAGTACGTTGCAGCAAATTTAGCATCATGTCAAGCAGTGTGGCTAAAGAGACTTCTCTCTGAATTTGGATATACATAAAATGAACCTATTTCAATCCTTTGTGAGAACACTTTCACTATTTCCTTGTCAAAGAACAATGTCTTTCATCAAAAGAGAAAACATGTTGACACTCGTTTTCACTTCAGTCGTGAAATCATCAAGAATGGTGATATTATTAACAAATTTTGTGATTCCAAGGAACAGTTAGCGGATATCTTCACCAAACCACTAGGAAAATTTAATTTTGAATTTAAATGTCAAATGTTAGGAATAAAACAATGTAACCCTCAATATTAAGGGGGAGTGTTAAATAATTAATCGTTACGGTTAGTTTAGAATTAGTTTAGTTAGTTCAACTATTTCTAAACTGTTTATCTATGTATATATATATTTTATAATACAAGAATTAAACATAATCTCCAACAATATTTTGTATTTGTTTCTTCCTTCTGTCATTCTGTCATGGCATCAGAGCTTTCAACAAATCGATTCCTCTCTTTTGTCTAAATTTTTCAGTCATCCTGTGAAAATATTCTATAGAAGTAAAGCCTTTGTAATGTGATATAGAATGAGCATGTTGTGAATATTGAAGATGCCAGTTATCATGTTGAGGGTATTGGGTTGCAGAGCTAGAAGATATGCTCTACTCTATAAAAAGAGAATTTGTCATTGATCTAATCTACTTCTTTGAACTTGATCTGTTTGTGTCCATCTTAGCAATTTTCGTGCTTCCATCCAAGCTTCTATTCTCCATTTCCCGCTCATTCAAATGACAAAGATAAGAAATCTTCCATGAAGAGGAAACACCACTCAATCTTAGTGGCATTTAAATTTTCTAAGGAAAAAAATAAATATAATTCTAGATTATTTATGTTCTCTTCAATTTTAAATCCAAGAGAAATAGCAACATAAATGGATTCTGACTTAGAAAAAAAAGAATAAGTTGTAAGAGAGTCTCTAAGATATTCGAAATTTTGATATTTTCACGCTTACCCACTGAGGGAATACATGGAATAATTCTCTCCCAGATCTCACTCTAGAATCTTGTCTGATTTCTGCCTTTCCTTCATTTTAATTCAAACTACCGGTGCTTGAATTCCTTGTTTCATGTACATGGAAAAATACACCATCGAGGATTTTGACACCTACAACATCCTCCAAAATTTTCAAGGAAATTAGAAAGGAAAATAATTGACTTATAGATACAAGAAAAGTGACATTGAAGGTCATCATTTTTATATGGACGAAGATCTGCATTACAAGTGCATAACAAAGTGGGAAAGAAAAAATGTTAGTAATATCTCCCCCATATGCTATTTTCTCTGCTTAATTTCCATCCACCTCTAGTTAATACTTTTCTAGAATATTAATCATGCGGAGCTTTTCAGGTGTCTTTTACTTGTGTCCCTCAGACCATTTCTCTTTGTAGATAAAAACATAGCTCTTTTGTGCATAAATTAGCAATGATAATAGGCTCCACCATTCTGCTGTTGAATTGTCCAACAATGGTGAAAATATGGTAACTATGTTTTTTTTTATCATTGTTTAGGGATTTTTTAGGAATCTCTTGTTGTAAAGCAACTTATAGCAACCTTTGAATAATCCTGTGATTATTCAATGACATCTTTAATAGCAACATATTTCATACCTTTGGCATATTCTTGAATGGACTCCTTTATCCCTAAATATACATGGTAACAACATGCCAAGGAAAAATATTTTCTACGAGGAGGTTCACTTGGCTGTTCTTATTGAATTAATAGGTCATGGTGCCTTGTTGTTTCATATTTTAGAGCCTTAAGAATCAATCTTATTTATTTTAAACCACGTTATGGTAAAAAACTAGTCACAAATTCATCAGAAATGGGTTTTTCATGTTGTTCACAGGTCCTTCTAGTGTAGGGTGGTGAATTGGATATATTGATTTATTACAAAGAAATGTAACAACTTGCCTATTTAAGCCCTTGGTTTAGTTTATTTGCTGAAATTTCAAGCTTGGGAATGAGAATTTTCTCTAGCAGCTATTGATTATTACATTTTCCTTCTTGATTATATTCGTTGATTTTCTCTTATTAATGTTCCATTCAAAAGAGCTTCAATTTTTATCATCTTAAATCAATTTTCATAAACTTGCTTTGGACAATGAATTTTATTCTTATTAAGGTAGAAATATAGTTATTTCTAGACTGATTAGCTTTGAAAATGATTATTTTAAATGTGTTGTCTTCTAAATATTCTGCTAGATACTATATCTAAGCATCGAGGAAAGATGAGATGACTATCAACTTCTTGATCTTTGAATAATAAAATTGTCATTTTTGTATGGTAACTTATGAATAAAGATTGTAGTCTAGGTTGTTATTTACATTCCAAGCGAATATTTATACTTCAAAGAAAATATTTGGCATAAGGTCCAAATTTTTTTTTGGTATAAAATGACTCCCTCGAAATAAAGTATTTCCTATGACTCTACAAGACATTTCAGTTAAACAACCTTGAGAGTTTGCAGTAACAAATCCAAATTCATAACCTAACCTACAGATGCAAGGGCATCACGAGTAGTGAGGGAAAAGGAAAAATGAAATTGAAATTCATTGCCATTGATTCCCTTTTATGCGCCTCTCTCCCCTTGGTCCAATCCTTCCTGGTCCCATCTATGTTGTTTGTTAACTTTAGGTCATTCACGTCTACAAATCTATGGTGGTGTCCCTAGTTCTTTCTAGATATCTCATCAGATTATAGTGTTCACTGTTTACACAATTCTGGATTATTATCATATAAGGAATTAATGAATAGAGAATGGAAACAAGTTTTGCAACACATCCAAATAACTCTTTATGCATATTAAGATGAACTGCAATTATAATTGATTAGTTTTTGAATAATCTGTTTCTTCTAAATTTTAATCATATATCATGTAAAATAGACCTTTAATAACTTTGGAATTTTGAGGTTAACCAAAGGAAATCCAAGATCTTGCTTTAAGGAAACTTTTAGTCATTGCTTGAACATTGTTTTATTTTTGACACAAAGTGGACTCTATTAGAGAGAAAACATTTCTCATCAAATATTATATAAATGAAGCAATATTGATCAGCCATAGATGAAAATTATTAAACTTCAAAATGAAAAAACACTTCGAATGACAATTTTGATATATTTGTAGTAGTAATGGTGGTTTCATTAGAGTACACTAAATTTTATGAAACATAATATTGAGTTGTAACCACGAAAAGGCTCATCGTGGAGGGGCCAAAGATCAAAGTGATAGAAGTGGGAAAGGAGGGATCAATGTTTATTTTCATGAATTTATCTACTACTATTAGCTGGGGTATTTTACATGAAGAGATCTTCTTATGTGTTTTTTTTGTCTCTGTTATGTTTAGAGATAAATTAATTTCAGGCGGATAAGCCTTGGTAGCCTTTTTAAACTTCTAATTATAGATATGATGACTATGGAAGGTGTTTGAGTCATTTATATTTCTTGCGAGATGTTAAATCCATTGTTTTAAACTTGAAAAGTTGTTACAAATTTTGTTTTGGAGTAGAAAGTTAAAACTACAAAATCTTTAATGCATAGAAAAACACTTTGTTTACTCAATCAAAAAATATAGGTAATGTAGTGGAGGTCTGTCTCCTGAGGTTAGGGACACATTTTCACCCATATATTTATGATGCAGAAGTATGTCTAGGAGCTAATGATTATATGTGACATTGGACCTGTTTCAAGGGAATTTTGACTATTACAGGACTGAGAAGACCTTGAACCAAAATATCAAATGTGTTTTTCCAAGTCAAAAAATTGAAATTTTTGATGGAGGTTGACCTGGTATTTTGGTAAGTTATGGATATTACTGTGAATTTTTTTTTCTTATATGAAATCATTTTGAAATAATATTCTCATAAGTAATCTTAGAAGTTGTTTGGAACTTAAAAAACCATTTTATTTTCTTTTGAAAATACAACCTTCAACTTCCATGAAGCAAACAATAATAAATTAGTACTTTTTTCGTTAGGTAAAATCATGTTGGAATATTTATTTTTCCAAAATAAAAAATCTATACTTGGCATGGATGATCTAAATGCTCAGGGATTTGGGGACAACAATCCAAACACTAGGTTTGAACTATTATGGAGGAGCCATTTGTCTAGTCTTGCGCATATATAACCCTAGCAAATACCAAGAACAAAAAATGTGGGAGCAAGAGTGTGAAAAATGGAAATATTGCAAAAGATGATTTTTTAAGAAACATAAATAAAAATGATAAAAAAGAGAATATTGTTAGAGGTTATAAACCCGAAAATGTGTCATAGAAACAGAGCATGAACAATGAATTTTAAGGAACACAACCTTTAATTAGAGATATGATCTCAAGGAATTAAACTCTAGAATGGTATTAATGTTGTGGTCAAAAAATTCCCCGATGGGGGCGTCATGTCCATTGGACATATGGGAGCTGGCATAGTGGGATAGAAAAGTCTGATGCCATGCGCCATCAAGAGAACCACCGAGAGTCATTGACTACCACACTTGAACATTATGAGCCATCAAGATGTGAGGTCTCATGGCAGACGACGTGCTCTTATCAGGTGCTTGGGAAAGTGGGTGAGAAGTATGAATGTTTACGATGGTGGATGCTTGCGAGGCAACTTATCTCTATGCATCGGTGTTGGCTCTCAAGCTTCGGCTTGAGATTGGATGGCAGGAGGCATGGTGGAAGGTGTGGGAGATGGGGAACTGGGGATGGTGGTTCCAAGACCTGTGGGATTCTGGAACCGAGGCACTAGAGGAGCAGTAGGGTGATGGGAAGATAATTTAGTTTGGCTTACCAGTGAGAAAGGTGTTTTTAGACATGTGGCTGCTGTGGTATTTTTGGTCTGTAGTGGAGGACGGGGTTGCAGAGATAGAGGAGCCAACCTCTGTGTGGTGTTGGTTCGGGCTCAGAGGCCCTCTTGGACTTCTAGCAATTTCATCTTTTAGAGGGCGATGGTTCATCTCCCCCCCCAAGAGAAGAAAGGAATTCACTCACGTTTTTGTGGCAGTTTCCTGTGCTGGATTGGGAGCGAGTAGCTGGACTACCAGCTACTCAAGCCTTCATCAATTGGAGTTTTAAAACAGAGGAATGCCAGAGCGGTGTCGCGAAGCTCATGCCACATGATCAAGGCCGTGCACACAAAGGAAGATTTGGTCGAGGGATGGAAGCGTGCAGGCTGAACAGGGACCCTAGATTGAACTCAAAATCCACCAAGAGCTAGCATTTGGTGCCTGCCATGAAAGTTTCTCCAGCGCAGTCACCCAGGGAATTGGAAGCTCCAACCACCCTAGATGACATCTTAGTTCAACTTCAGCATACCTAGCTCAACCTAGACACCATGAGGGAAAAAGATATGACGGTTTTAAAGAACTCACTTACATATCAATGTCGTTCAACATCTACAAAATGACACTCTAGAAGCTCTAGAGAGTCTATGCCGTCAGCTGAGGCGTTCTCACAACCACCTCCGAGCACTAGAGATCTAGGTTGAGAATATTGAATACCATGTGCACAATCAGGCAGGTTTCTTCACTAGGCCGCCAAAAGGCCCTCTCAATTCACCTCCATGAAGCTATGTATCCACTGGTTTTTTGTTAGTTTTGTTCCAATAATAAACAATGGCATGCACCTGAGACACTTCTGGCCTTTTTTTCCTACCGTGTTATGTGTACGTATCACAACAATGTTGTTGTTTGATTTAAATTTCGCTATCATAATATAAAATAGACTTTGACCAACAAAAAAATTTGTTGTGGCTAAAAAATGTTTATTTATTACTGAAAAAAAGAGAGCAATACATGGAGACTGAAGTTAGCATGTTTGGATCTAGACAAGAGCAATGTGGGTTATGGTAGAAACAGAGGTTCCCCTAAAAATATTCAATATAGTAAATTTGTTTGAAATAGGCAGATGGGCTTATTACTTGCAGGTCATAATCTGGTTTTGTGTTGCCTTCTTGTCAAGAAAATGTTACTACTGATCTACATTGACCAGCTTGATCTCCCTTTTGGCTATCTGAGAGATCCCCTATTCCTTTTTTTTCTCTTTTTAAATTTATAAAGGTTTATTGTACCAGAATTCATTAGGTTGTTGTCTTCTTATATGGGGTTGATGACACATGGGTAGTGAGCTCCACTAACATGTTTCTGCTCTTGTAAGCTTGAGGCCAGATCAATTAATTCCCCTTAGAAGGAAATGGTTTCCATTGTTCTTTTTATACTATATGAAACTATGTGATGTGTTGTACCTTAAGAGAAAACCCCTTAGTCGTGATAAGGAATTAGTGCTTAAGTCATTTATATGATTATGTCACAAAATTATTTGTCTTTGTTTAATAACCCTCAATTATTTATCATTAAACCCTCAAATATCAAATATAATGAACATTTCACAATTCTGTCTTTTGCTTATGTTGAATGAAATGACCAGAAGAAAATGAAAGAAAGAAGTCCAAACTAATATGTTGTTACACAAAATATATCATCTCAAACCCCTGAAGAATTATATGAAAGAAACAGTTAAAACAAAGGAGTGTCAATTAAGGGTTTTAAATCTTGCTTACATAGGTAAAAAGAGACCTGCTACTCATTACTTCATTTTATTCAAAGATAGAAAAAAAAGAACGAAAACTTGAACACATATAAACATAAACATATTATAGAAACTTGCTTCTCATTCATTAATCTTTGAAAATTTTGAGTACAAAAATTGTAGTCTGAAGGTCCCAAAACTCGGAGCCTTCCTTCGTCTGAATTATTACATTAAATACAACAAAAAGCAGTTCGAAAATGCTATAGCTGATCCTAACTACCTCAACTCCTAAGGACTTTGAAAACTATCTATTACATACTCTCAAAAAGTCCCATTATATTTATATCATCTTTGAAATATAATAACATAAAAATTAACACCCTAATCTATATGCTGAATGTGAATAGTTGACGATGCTGCTACATTTCCAAGATCAACTTCTGATTTGTCTTTCTTCGAAGTTGAAAGATCATTTGGCAAGTCTATTGTCTAGGCTCTGCACTTCTTCCATATCTCTACTCTTGTCCTGGGTGAGTGTATCAGATTGTGATACTCTAACTTGAAAGCAGTAATTTGGTTGTAAGATGGTATTTCTGTAAATAGAGTTTTTATCGGCCACAGTAGCTGAAAATGTCTCTAAAGAAAGTTGATCATTGTTGCTCCCTTGAGTACTTGAGTCTTTTCATGTGTATTATCAACTTTGATTTTTGTTAATACCACAAAGTTTTGATAAGAATCCCATGACAATAGACCTCCTCCTAGTGCCCCGCATGAAGGTAAACCTGCTCTTGTTAATTTCTCCAATGATTTATCAAACTGACTTACTACTTTTTTGACTTCAATCAACCTCTTTTCTATGGCTTTCCTGTAATAATTCTTGTCAATCATCTTATTAATCTCTACTGCATATATTATTCTATCCTTAATCTCATTTTCCTCCAATTCTTGGTCTGATTTGGAATTAATAAAGTCGATGAACCTTTTTGCCCAAATGGCCCTATTTATTGTCTTTTGTTCATCTACCATTACATGTTCTTCAAATTCTTTGATAAGAATCCGTTCTTCTAAAACCACCATCAAGAAGTCCCAAATTGACTTCATTTTAGAAATGATATCATCACAAATGATATGTTTTTCCTATATTAAAGATATGTTCCCTTTCAATTTCTCCTTAAGGCTTTTTATCTCAGCATTGGCATTCTGACTGTCCATTTTGTATTTACTAGCTTCATTTTCTGCAGCTTGAATAATCTTCGATGCAGTCTCTATCTCTGCTTGAGCCTTCTTTGGTGTATTTCCGCCATCTGCAATTCAGTATTCAACTGAGCAATCTGCGCTTGAGGATCTTTGTTACCTGGGGGGGAAGACAAAAGTACAAGTATGAATATCAATATGATTTTGCAATGATATTGCAGTTTGTTTTATTTTGGATATTTCCTCCTCTTGTATAAGCTACTATAGCAACTTTTCTTTCTTGTTCTCTACCTCTGCAACCTCTGTAGCCATTGAATTCTCTCCTGTAGGTAGTTTTAGCTTTTTCTTCAATATAGATATCTCTGCTTCAGCACTCTGCAAAAGTTTTTGCACGACAATCCTATCATTAGGGTCCACCCCAATCTTTATTATGATTTTCTTCAATTCCTCATTTTGATTGGTTAAAGCCCTAGAGTTGGATTTTTCTAACTTCAACTGTTTAATGACTTTCCCAAGCATATTCTCTGCTTTCACTGCCATTGCATTAGTCTTTGTCAGGCCATTTATAATCAATTGACATGTTTGTATATGTAAGTTGATCTTATCTAACAATGGGATTTTCTTCACATCTACAGTTATATTTACAGTATTGAAATTACTAGAGGAACCAATTGACATGTTAGTAGGATGTGACAAGGAAATTCTGAAATAGTCTTTCTCAAGATCCATGGCAGTCAAAAGCCTTGTTTGATTTGGAGCAATCTGATATTCAGCTTGGGCTTCCATGCTAGCTTTCATCTTCTGATTCCTTTCTGTAATTTGGGCAAACATCTGTTTGATCAGAGGTACTTGTTCATGAGAAGTCTCATGCGTTTTGGGTGAGCCAGGAACATTTTGTTCCTCTCCCAGCTATAGAGAGTAACCAGGTTGATTATATGCATGTTCTTCATTAAACTTTGTCCTTTTCTCAGCTCCTTGCTTCTCATCTTCTAAGTCAATTACTATTTCTTTACTTCTTTTATTATACTTTTCTGAAATGATAGGAGTCTGAATATTTGGACCTATTGAACTTACTACACCTTTGCTAGCTATCTTTTCTAAATCTGGCCTGATTTCATGAATGAAAGTTGAATACCCATTCTCAATTCTTCTATTGGAAATTACACTGTGTGGGTCATAAGCCCATCTTTCCCCTAGAAGCAAATGCATCTCTTCTAGAATTTTAGTAAATTATTCAAATTCCTGTCTCATATTAACAATGAAAGGACCTACAGTCATGGGCAACTTAAACATATGTCCCTTTTTCATGGGCACAAAGTGAACTTGATCAACATTCAGACTTTTTCGAATAAACTCGAAGGCAAATAGCCTCACGGGAACAAATACTGGAAGTCTATAGGGCTCAACACCTGCTCCATATAACCTAATCTCTGAATAATCCTCAAACACAAACCAATCTCCAAACTTACAGTTTGCTCCTAAATGCAAGAATTCTTGAGCTTTGGGTAAAAAAGAAAGGGGAGAAACTCCATTCAAAACCTTATATGCACTTGACATGAAATAACTGGAAAAATCAAATAATCCATTTTCATTTTTTTCTCTCCTTACTATATCTGTCCATAAAACTACATATTTCCTCTTCTTATTCACATCCATGATATTTAGACCTAGATGCATACATTCCTCCACATTTTGATATAAGACCAAGTAAATGATTAATGAAGGAAATCTGAAAGAACCTGTTAATGATAGACTCATCAGCTATGAATTTACTGCTTCCTGCCAATACGATGGAATATCCAGCACCATTCCTGGCTTCGTCATCATGGAAAACATCCCTAACATTGTTTTATCCAACATATTGTCATCATCTTTGCCTAGAATTTTAGCAATCATGCTCAGTACTAGTTGAATCTCAGTATCAAAAACCTCCATAGGAAAATCCTTTCTGTCAGGCTGAAATTGCCATGTGTTGGGCTATACAAAATGAACAAGCTAATTTAATTCTTCACCTGCAATATCATCATAACATGCTACCAAAGATTCATCGGAGAATTGAACACATGACTCTGACTCAGGGTAACAAAGGGCTTGGCAGATTAACTGGGAAGACACTTGCAGAACATTCTCTCCCTGACAATACATCACATAACATTTTCCAGGATACATAACAGAAACCATCCATGATATCAATTCAGGAAAAATATGGGTTCTAGGGATCCATGCAAACAGCAAACCAGACTTGGCCATGGCGTCATACACTGGAGAAGCTTTGTCGTTCAAGAGTACTTGTTGGTAAAATGGAATATGAACCTGGGAAAAATTCATGTCTTGGATATCCCTCTCGGTATCCATGAGAGGGATATTACTAGCAGAACCAAAAATAGACGAATTCTTGTCCATAATCTAGGAATACGACAGCCAACGACTTGCAAGATGGCTAAATTTTAACAGGGTGATGGAAAAATAAACAGGACGCATCAAAAATTAATTTCAAACATTAACTTAATCCAAAATGACTTCGAAAAAATGTAAATTTCTATTAAATAGGTGGCGCGGACTTTTAAATTAAATGCTAACATGACGCGCCAACGAACCATTGAGTTCACCTGATGTGGAGGATAGATGTGAACAACTCAGCGCCTTACGTCACTACGGGGGGTCTCGGGGTACAGAGAAATATTTTGGCTTGTGCCTCTGCATTCAATATCCATCATACATCTGTGTTTCTCCCGCAGTCAACCCGGTCAGCTACGGATGCACTCTTCTTTTTAATTAGTGCGGTAGTTGTGCCCGCGGGTTGAGTACTTCGATCAAAGTATGAGCTTTCATCACATCCCGCTTGGTATAATGATCGACCTTTAAAATCTAAATCAGGGACCCAATTCATAAGGTTCAAATTATCTGAACTTTTGATTTTAATGCAACAAAAAGAAATATTTTTATGCCAAAGTATAAAGATTGTAATACTTTAACTTATTTTTGACAATTTTCTATTTTTATTTTTTCAGAGTCGAAAATAAAAGGATATTGCAAATGATCCACAACATCTGGCTCCACCTGGGGATAGTGTTTTTTGCCACGAAACACTAAGAACCTGCATATCAGTGCCTTCACTTTGGGCATGTAGTCAAATGATGCTTGATGAAAAATATACAATGAGGAAAACCAAATATGTACAAATGATGAACATGTTATCTTTAGTGTTGAAATAATGTTTTAGATACTGCCCATTAACATGCAGTTCTAATGCTTCCCCATCAATATTTTCCATCATAAAAATGTTATTTGATATAACATTAGTAATTTTGTAAGGACTATACCATATAGGATCAAATTTTCCATGTTTTCCCTTCTCCTCTCTCCTGGTATCCCACCTTACTACCAGATGTCCATTTCGGAACATAATCTCCTTCACCTTTCTGTAAAAAATGGACTTCATTTTTTCTTGATATGTGACCAAATTGTCTCTAACTTTATTTATGCTTTCAATCAATTCTATTACCTTGTTCAGCCTCCTTATCAATGCATTAGGTTCTTCTTGTGCTTCTTGAAGACAATAAATTACTGGTTTTGCTAACTGAGTGGGAAAAAAATCTTGAGTACCATATAATAACTCATAAGGGGACTTACTAGTGGATCTTCTAGTAGCCATTCTTACTACCCAAAGAGAAAATATCAACTTTGAATCCCAATTCTTCTGGTTCTCATTAATTGTTTTCTTCACAATCTTGACCAATGTCTTGTTTGATGACTCTGCTAATCCATTCCCTTGAGGATGATATGCCGTGGAATGAGACAATATCACATTATAAGTTTGACAGAAGTTTATAAACCTGACTGAGTTGAATACCTGAGCATTGTCTGTGATGATTTTCACTGGACATCCAAACCTACTGAAAATATTCTCTTCCAAAAACTTCATTACTACCAAATCATTTGCTTTCCTGGTAGGAATTTCCTCTACCCATTATGTAAAATAATCAGTGGCAGCTAGAATCCACTTAAACTGCACACATGATGGTGGGTTAATTTCCCCAATAAAATCTAATCCCCATTGTTTGAAGGGTTCTTCAATAAAAACAGGAAGAAGAGGTAAAGGAGCTAACCTTTTCTTTTATGCAAATAATTGGCATTTCCGACAACTTCTAACAACTCTGTATACATCAAAAAATAAAGGAGGCCAGTAGAAACCTGATTTAAGAATCTTATGAGAGGTTAATTTCCAATTGTAATGTCCTCCATACAAACATTCATGATATTCCTTGATCACTTCCATTGATTCTCCTTCTGTCAAAAAAAACAATAAGACACCAGCAGGATCTTTCCAATATAATTTAGCATCAATTATTACATAAGGTTGAGCTTTAAGTTTTAGGGCTGTGTATTTTGATCTATTGATTGAGGGATGAAAGGAGAAAAAAAAATAATAGTGAATAATATCTTTATACCAGTCTGAGCAGAGAAATTTGTACTTGATTGCTGACTTTGTTTTAATCTTATTGGTCTCCTCAACCACCTCATCTAATGGTGCAAGCAAATTTATTCCCAGTGTTTGGAAATTAGATTTTGTTAGCAACTTAGCTAATCCATGTCCTTTGAACAACTTAGTAGGCTTAATGTCCAAATCATATTCTTGGATTTTGGCAATCCATTTTCCTATTTTTCCCTCGATATCACTCTAAATCAGCAGATCTTTTACAATAGAATTAGGTACATATGCTACTATTTGAGAATGAAGTGCATATGTCCTGAAAGATTTCAATGACTTCACTAAGGCATATAACTGTTTCTCCAAGATGTTATATTTGAGCTCTGCCCCTCTGAGGACTTTACTAAAAAATGCCACTGGTTTTTCTTTCCCTTCTTCATTCTTCTATAACAACACAACAACAATAGTGGAAGGTGATGCACGTGAAAAAAATTGGAAAGGTTTAAGATAATCTGGACTAATCAAAACTGGAGCTTCTTGAAGAGCCTCTTTAATTTTGGCAAGGATTCTCTTGCATCTTTGTCCCATTTTACTTCAGTATTTTTCTTCATAATATCTGTTATTTTCCTGAGAATCTCAACATAATTTGGAACGAATCTTCTCAAAAAATTGATTTTCCCTAGAAATATTTGAATATCTTTCTTACTTATAGGTAATGGAATTGTTTATATAGTATCAACCCTTGCTGGATCATTTTTCACACCTTGGTTTGAAACTACATGTCCCAAAAATTTACCTTCCTCTAGAGCAAACAGGGATTTCTTAGGATTCAATGATAACCCAAATTTTCTGCATTTCAAGAAATCCTTCTGCAGTGCTCCAAATGTTCATCGTAAAACCCTGAAAAAATAGTCACATCATCCAAATATATGACTACAAATTTGTCACCTATAAAAGCTATATCCATTGCACTCTGGAAAGTAGCTCCTGCATTCATGAGGCCAAATGGCATCCTGGCATAAATGAATGTTCCCTAGGGTGTAGTGAAAGTCGTTTTCTTCTGATCTTCTTTCTCAACCGCTACTTGGTTGTGCCCAGAAAAACCATCAACCATGGATAACCTATTAGTTTCAATTACTTTCTGCAGGACATAGTCCATCTTTGGCAAAGGATAATTATCCTTCAAGGAGGCTCTGTTTAGATTTGTGAAATCTACACACAATATTATCTCTCCATTTTTCTTCCTGACTGGAACTAGATTTGAAACCCACTCTGAGTACCTAAGCTAAACTATGATTTTTGCTTGCAAAAGTTTCTTCACCTCTTTCTCAACAGGGGATAATACCAGTGGATTAATCTATCTGAGCTTCTTCCTGTGTGGCTTAACCCCATCCTTTAGTCGTATTTTATGCTGAATAATATCTAAATCATAAGTCTTCAAATCTTCATATGACCACGCAAACACATCTATGAACTTTTTAAAATATCTGCATACCTCTCTTTATAATATTTAGGAACTCCTTTGAACAACTTAACTATTTTGGGCTCCTACTGAGTTCCTAAATTACAATCCTCCATCTCTCCATCCCGAGATTCCTTCTTCTCATTCACTACTACATCATTAGCATCAAACAATATTTCAGGAGGAACTAGACCTCTGGGCAATATATTATCTTTTAACTGAATTATTTTCTGGTCACCAATTGTCTACTTCAGGTTTCTAGGCACATCAATTTGATTAGATTGATCACTTTCTTGATCAATTTGACTATCCTCAAAATTTCCAATCATTGTTAAAAATTGATTGATCTGCTTATCATCTTCAAAAATGTGCTAGTGTTTTACATTATCAAGGATTGAAGGCCTGTGTCTCATTTCAATTTCATATCTCAGTCTTGGATTAATTGGTGGCTTAAATGTGCTGGCTGCAACTGCCAATGAGTCTGCCATTATATTTTCTTCTCTTGGAATAAATTTAAGGTTAAAGGCTTCAAAATAATTTTCAATTAGTCCCCACACCTCATTTCTATATGATCTCAATCTGGGATGCTTAGTCTAACACCAATTCTTAATCTATCGTATTACTAATTCAGAATCACAAAAAATGGAAACATATTGTATTCCCATTTGTTTAGCTATTTGCAAGCTCAAAATCAATGCTTCATACTCTACCACATTATTAGTCGATTCAAATTCCAGTTTGAAAAAAAAGGTAAAAGATTATCTTCTCTAGATATAAAGATGAACCTAGCTCCTGTACCTTCTTTAGAATATGCTCCATCAAAATAGCACTTCCAAATTTTATTTGAATGCAAATCCTTATGTACACTTGTTGAAGAGAGCTGATTTTGTAAGTCTTCAAAAAATTTTGCATCTTCATGCAACATAAAACAAGAGAGATCCTCCTTCTCTTGACCATAAATGGGAGAATTACCTGCCTCTTTCATGGTGGTAGTTTTCATGAATCGGGTTTCTCTATGTAACCTCCTTTATTCTCCATTGTAAACAGGGATGATGGCATATGTGAAATCCAACTTTAAGACACCTCCAAGATTTTCTCCCTAGGATCTGGACAACAGTATACCAAATCTAGCTGGAATATCTCCAACTACTGCATTCATCATGATACTCTTGGCTGGAATTTGGGCCAAGGAAACAACCATGTATTTGATAATACCTACACACTTCACTCTCTTTGAATCAAAGGAATAGAGGTATCTATATGGCTTATTGATTTGTAAATTTAGCTCTTTCATCACAGATAATGGCATAAGATTATGTGATGCACCAGAATCAAGCATACAATTATGTAGAATGAAATCATGCAAAAGTAACGATATATGAAAAGATGGAATAGAAGAGTTTACCTCTTCAACATGAGGCCCGAAAGTAACCATTGGTTTCTCTTCTTGCAAATTCACAATATCACCCACCTCATCAGACTGAGACAAATTAATAAACTTTGCAATTTCTTTCTTATAACCAGGTGTTTTAGCTAACTCAAGAAGAGGTACTTGAATTTTAACTTTTTCTAACTCTTTAGACAAACTAAAAGTTTGGTTTTGTTTAATCAAATTTTCAGGTTCTTCTTGATTTCTGTTTGGATTTGCATGTTGGTTAGGAACAGTAAAAATCTTCTCTGAAACATTTGAGTCATTAGACTTGTTTTGGGAAGCCTCAGCTTGCTGCTTCTCTTTTTCTTTTACTGGATTCATGGGTTGCTTCCCCTTATCTGATTGTTTTATTGAATTTTTCTGTTGTGGAGTCGCCATTGGAGAAGAGACTGACTCTTGCCCTTTCTCTTCATCATCCTGAGTTCTCATCCTCGTCTTTGATCTCACTTCATACTTCTTATGCAACTCTGCTTGCGTAAAATCAGTAAATTGTTTGCAGTAATCATCCATCTCTTCCCGATTAAATGAAATATCAGCTTCTTTACATTCCTCTTCACATTCTTTTTCACATTCTTCTTCTGCATCACTTTCCATATATAAGGCAGAAATGTGTTCTTCATCTTCTTTCTGATCATCATCAACAGACTGAGAAGGTGCTTCTTCTATATATAAAGGTGCTTGAACCTGAACCTGATCTCTTCTCTCCCTTTGCAAAATCTGGAGGGGCTGCTTTCTAAATTTGGGATTAAAAACCCCTCTATTTTGTTGTGTAGGTTTCTTGTTATCCAATTCCAACTTTACTGATTTATTTGACAAATTTTTAATGACCTTGGTCATGTCATCAATCCTTTGATCTTGAATTTACTCTTCATTAGCTTTACCTTTATCTTGAAATGACTGCTTTTCTTGAGTTTTTCCAGTAGCATTCATATTTGCTTCAATCTCCAATGCATCCATTTGAATCTGTTCAAGAGTAGGGGACCTTCTTTCTCTCAAATTAAAACTAAAATCTGATACAAATGCCCTAGCAAAAAAAACTCTTGCTCCAATGGGAGGAGGTTTCATTTCTGCAGGCAAACTATTGTACAACTTATTGAATATTTTAATAAAATCACTCATATTTTCATCAAGTTTTTTCTTAATAGCATTAAATTCTATCAAAGAATAACCATGGTCTCTCTTTTCACCCCATCTTTGGATGAATTGTCTTTCTAACTCATCCCACTCATTAATTGAGCCATTTGGTAACCCTTTAAACCATTTTCTTGCCTCTCCATTTAGGGACTACACAAAAAGTCTCATTACTACATCTAGCTATTCAACATAATTGAAATTTTAGGCAAAAGTGCAAAACAAAGGCAAGTGTTGTTCTGCAGTTATTTCATCTTCACCAGTAAACCTAGGAAGAAACTTAAGATATTATTGAGGCATTGCATTCATTAGTTGAGGAAGATTTAATGGTGCATATCTAGTCATCAAGAAAGATGGGGATGTCATGTTTATGCCCTAATTGACTATTCCTTGAGTAGTGGGAATTTGTGTACTAGTTGTAGGTGTGGATGAATGGGGTGAAACAATTGATAAAGGAAGGGGTTGATAAACTAAAGAAGAAAAACTAACAACTATATTAGGTTGAGTTTCAGTAAATGTGAAAGATACAGATTCAAAAGACTGCTCTTCTAACTTTGGTTCTTGGAAGTGAATGGATGAAGACAAGGATTCTTGTTTCGAGAAAGTGAGTTTCCGGGAAATATCCTTGGATGAAAGAGTATGAGAACTACTTCCAGGTGCAGGCAGCGTCGCATCAGGTGTAGAAAGGATTTTTTTTAATTTTTGGCTCTTTTTAGAAACCAACTTTTATGGATTTAAAAGGGTAGGAACCTTTTGCTGAGAGGTATCAGACCTCGTATGTGCCCTCTTATAAGTTAGAATTAGAAAATGAAACACAAATTTTAATATTTCCTCAACTCTGAACAACCGAATGAAATACAAACAAAAACGTAGGGAAAATACTTCGTTTCTTCATCCTCGGCAATGGCACCAAAAAATGTTGTACCTTAAGAGACAATCCTTTAGCTATGATAAGGAGTCAGTGCTTAAGCCATTTATATGATTATGTCACAAAATTATTTGTCTTTATTTAATGACCCTCAAGTATTTATCATTAAACCCTCAAATATCAACTATAATGAAAATTTCACAATGTTGTCTTTTTCTTATGTTGAATGAAATGACCAGAAGAAAATGAAAGAAATAAGTCTAAACTGATATGTTGTTACACAAAATATATCATCTCAAACCCCTGAAGAATTATATGAAAGAAACAGTTAAAATGAAGGAGCGCCAATTAAGGGTTTTAACTCTTGCTTACAAAAGGTAAAAAGATACCTGTTGCTCATTACTTCGTTTTATTCAAAGATAGAAAACACAAAATGAAAACTTGAACACATATCAATATAAACATATTCCAGAAACTTGCTTCTCATTCATTAATCTTTGAAAACTTTGAGTACAAAAATTGTAGTATGAAGGTCCCAAAACTCAAATTCTTCCTTCCTCTGAATTATTACGTTAAATACAATAAAAAGTAGTTCAAAACTACTATAACTGATCCTAACTACCTCAACTCCTAAGGACTATGAAAACTATCTATTACATACTCTCAAAAAGTCTTATTACATTTACATCATCTTTTAAAGATAATAACATAAAAATTAACACCCTAATCCATATGCTGAATGTGAATAGTTGATGATGTTGCTACATTTCCCAGATCAGCTTCTGATTTGTCTTTCTTCGAAGTTGAAAGATGTTTTGGAAAGTCTATTGTCTAGGCTCTGCAATTCTTCCATATCTCTACTCTTGTCCTAGGTGAGTGTATCAGATTGTGATACTCTAACCTGAAAGAAGTAATTCAGTTGTAAGATGGTATTTCTGTAAATAGTATTTTTACCAGCCACAACAGCTGAAAATGTCTCTGAAAAAAGTTGACCATCCTTGTCCCCTTGAGTACTTGAGTCTTTTCATGTGTATTATCAATTTTTATTTTTGTTAATACCAGTAAGTTTTTATAAGAATCCCATGACAATAGACCTCCTCTTAGTGCCCAGCATGAAGGTAAACCTGCTCTTGTTAATTTGTCCAATGATTTATCAAACTGACTTACTGCTTCTTTGGCTTTAATCAACCTCTTTTCTGTGGCTTTCCTGTAATCATTATTGACAATCATATTATTAATCTCTACGACATATAAGATTCTATCCTTCATCTCATTTTCCTCCAATTCTTGGTTTGTTTTGGAATTAATAAAGTCGATGAATATTTTCTCCCAAATAGCCCTATTGATTGTCTTCTCTTTATTTGCCATTACTTGTTCTTCAAATTCTTTGATAAGACTCCTTTCTTCTGCAACCACCATCAAGAAGTCCCAAATTGACTTCATTTCAGAAATGATATCATTCCAAATGATATATTTTTCATGTATTAAATATATGTTCCCTTTCAATTTCTCTTTAAGGCTTTTGATCTCAGCATTGGCATTCTGACTGTCCATTTTGTATTTACTAGCTTCATTTTCTGCAGCTTGAATAATCTTTGATGCAGTCTCTAGATCTGCTTGAGCCTTCTTTCGGTCTCTTTCCACCATCTACAATTTAGTATTCAACTGAGCAATCTATGCTTGAGGATCTTCATTACCTGAGGGGAAAGAAAAAGTACAAGTATGACTATCAATATGATTTTGCAATGATATTGCAGTTTGTCTTATTTTGGAGATTTCCTCCTCCTTTGGCATAAGCTGCTGTAGCAGCTTTTCTTTCTCATTCTCTACGTCTGCAACCTCTGTAGCCATTGAATGCTCTCCTGTAGGTAGTTTTAGCTTTTTCTTCAATGTAGATATCTCTGCTTCAGCAGTTTGCAGAAGTTTCTGCGCGATAGTCCTATCATTAGGGTCCACCCCAATATTTATTCTGATTTTCTTTAATTCCTCATTTTGAATGGTTAAAGCCCTAGAGTTAGATTTTTCTAACTTCAACTATTTAATGACTTTCCAAAGCATATTCTCTTCTTACATTGCCATTGCATTAGTCTTTGTCATGTCATTTACAATCAATTGATTTGTCTCCATCATCATGGAAAACATCCATAACATTGTTTTATCCACCATACTGTCATCATCTTTGCCAAAATTTTTGGAAATGCTACTCAATACTGGTTGAATCTCAGTATCAAAAACCTCCATAGGAAAATCCTTGCTGTTAGGCTGAAATTGCTGTGTGTTGGTCTTTAGAAAATGAACAAGATGATTGAATTCTTCACCTACAATATCATCATAACATGCTACCAAAGATTCATCGGATAATTGAACACATGACTCTGACTCAGGGTAACAAAGGGCTTGGCGGATTAACTGGGTGGGCACTTGCACAACATTCTCTCCCTAACAATTCATCACATAACATTTGTTAGGATACATAGCGGAAACCATCCAGGACATCAATTTAGGAAAAAGATGGATTCTAGGGATGCATGCAGACAGAAAACCAGACTTGGCCATGGCAGAATACACTGGAGAAGCTTTTTCGTTCAAGAGGACTTGTTGGTAAAATGGAAGATGAAGTAGGGAACAATTCATGTCTTGGATATCCCTCTCTGTATCTGTGAGAGGGATATGACTAGAAAAACCAAACATAGGTGAACGCTTGGCCATAATTCAGGATTATGACAAAAAAAAACTTGCAAGATGGCTAAATTTTAACAGGGTGACGAAAAACTGAATAGGATGCAGCACAAATTAATCTCAAACATTAAATTAATCCAAAATGACTTGGAGAAAATGTAAATTTTGCTTAAATAGGTGGCGCGGCCTTTTAAATTAAATGTTGACATGACGCGCCAACTAACAGTTGAGTTCACCTGATGTGGATGACAGCTGTGAACAACTTAGCGCCTTACATCACTACTAGGGGTCTCAAGGTACAAATAAATATTTTGGCTTGTGCCCCTGCATTCAATCTCCACTGCACATCTGTGTTTCTCCCACAGTCAACCTGGTCAACTGTGGAGGCACTCTTCTTTTTAATTAGTGTGGTAGTTGTGCCCACGGGTTGAGTCCTTCAATCGAAGTGCGAGCTTTCATCACATCCCGCTTGATATAATGATCAACCTTTAAAATTTAAGTCGAGGACCCACTTCATAAGGTTCAAAGTATTTGAACTTTTTATTTTAGTGCAATGAAAATAAATATTTTTATGCCAAAGTATAAAGATTATAATACTTTAACATATTTTTGACAATTTTATATTTTTATATTTTCAGAGTCGAAAATAGAAGGATATTACAAATGATCCACAACACGATATAAAACCTCAGCTGGGTATACATTTTTTTTCAGAATGAAAAAACACTGGTTTATATTATGTACCACTTCATATTTAAAAAATTTAGGACACATTCCAGAAGTCCCTTTACAAACTTTGTGGTTCATACATATTCATATATATCCTACGGATCCTATGTTCAATACAAAAACATAATCTTAATACTGTTGGTATCCAAAAAATTAGTTGTACTGGCCTTGCATAAATGACAGGTAGGAACATCAAAATGTAGTTATCTTACGGATCCTATGTTCAATACAAAGAAATAATCTGTGTACCATTGGTATCCAAAAAATATTTGTACTGACCTAGAAAAAATGACTGGCAGGATCAATGATTTGTATCTGATGGTGAGATGAAATCTGCTGAACCAGTCCCTGCGGGTATACATATTATTTTTCCACAGTAAATGATTCGACATGACTTAGTGATTCAGTGAATGAGATAACACTGAAATATTCTCTTATCCAAGCTCCTTTCTGTGGTGGTAGTGAAACATAAGTAGCACCAATATTGTGGCTTTAATTAATTGCAATTACACTGCATAGCATCAAAACTGTATAACACCAAAACTATCCTTTGAAGAAATACAAATTTCATCTAAATTTCATCTTTGTATTTAGCCTGAAATTTAGTCCTTCTGTAATTGTACAAAAGCCTAAAGTCACACATCTAAACCTGTAATTAGGCTGAACCTATCTCTAAAATTTTAGTACAAAATTCTGTGTTGGTAATGCGAAAACCTCAGCTAGGTATACATATTGTTTTTCCATAGTAAATGAGCGGACATGACTTAGTGACTCGGTGAATGAGATAATGAAATGTAGTCAATAGAAGAAACAATAGCTATAATGAAAAAAATTAGTTCAACTCCAACATATTTTTCATCCAGTAACATACATCAACAACAATTCAAAGATCTTGTACAAACAATAGACATAAATGTTAACTTATTTTTCATCTAGTAAACATACATCAGCAACAATTCAAAGATCTTGTACAAACAATAGACATAAATTTTAACTTATTTTTCATCTAGTAGCAATACATCAATATTAATTCAAAGATCTTGTACAAACTGTAGACAAAAATATTAAACAACACTGAATGGTAGTATGCATAAATACTACGAATCCAAATATTAGCCCACTTAAAAGTTGTAGTGCATCAGAAGAGACATACTATACAACCTTCCTAAATTGAAGGTCTCCCTCTTTCATCATTAGTAAAACAATTGTCGCTTGTCTAGCTTTTTATTGTTTCCTAATTTTTTTGTTTTTGTTTTCATAATAGTTATAAATTTTTGTTAGGAAACAATAATTATAAATTATTTTTAAAAAATATATTAATAATGAAGATTGAATCTAGCTACATTCTTCAACATCTAAGAGACACAATTGTATTGTGATATTTTCCCTTCTTTCCAACTTAGTCCATCCTTCTAGAAAAATTCCTTTTAATGAAGCAGATATATCCATAGTGATCCACTGATATTTGTTCACCAACAACTATTCCATTTTGGACTTATATATCTCAAAACTATGCTCATTGAATTTATGCATCTATATCTTTAAACTACTCAACTATTTTATCTCACTATAGGAATCAATTCGATATATATCCCATTTTAATGGCGTCTATCACATTTCAAGAAAAACACATTAGGCATAAAAGTTTCCCATTGAAACCAAAATTAATTTGATATAAAACATAGGTTTTAAGCTTATATAGTTATTTTTTTCAAATAGATTCTTAATAAAGTAAAAAATATTCAATTTAAAACACACACATTAACATATAATTTACTCGAGAAACCCAAAACGAGAAGATCATTCTGATCCTAGGTAATGGATTCTACAGGCAGAGTCTGTAAAGGGCCAGGTAGTGTTAACTTTTATAAGTTCTAAAGGCAGAGTCTGTAAAGGGCCAGGTAGCCTCTAGATCTCATCTTTTTTGAAAGGTGACATATCTAGTAAATGCCCCTAAAGTCAATTTCTGGAACATATCTAAATAGAAGTTCTTCATTTTAATATCCATAAACCACAACCATGTGTCATTTCTCCCATACATGTGTCATTTCTCCCATAAATTCTTAGTCTAAGTTTTTAAAGCATGTGTCATGTTGGCTTTCTCCCATTAACTTTAAAGCATTTTTTTAGTAAGTGCATAAGATAATTTTGTAAACCATGTAAATGTCATTTCTCCCACAAACTAAAGTCTTTCATTCATTAATTCAAGGCAAACTTTAAGGCCTAAAAATTGAACCTAAAGTGGTTGAACTCTCATAGGATTTTGAACTTCCATAGGATTTTAGTCTGTGTCTTGAGTGTTAAATTCTATAGGTTCTAAAGGCAGAGTCCATAAAGGGCCAGGTAGCCTCTGGATCTCATCTTTTCTCAAAGGTGACATACCCAGTAAATTTCCCTACAGTTAATCTTTGGAAAAAAAATAGAAGTTCTTCATTTTAATATCCATAAACCACTACCAATCTAAGGCAAACCTTGTACATGTGTCATTTCTCCCTTCTCCCATTAAATTTTAGGAAAACTTTAAGGCATGTGTCATTTCTATTTCATTTCTCCCACAAATTCATAAAGGTGTGACTTTTGACATAACTTCATCAACCACCACAAACTAGTTGTTTTAGTAAGTGCATAAAATAATTTTGCAAACCATGTAAATGTCATTTCTCCCACAAACTAAGTGCTTTCTCCCATTAATTCAAGGAAAACTTTAAGGCCTAACAAGTGAACCTAAAGTGGCTAAACTCTCATAGGATAGTATCCCCCAAACTCAAGGCTTTCCCCCATTAATTAAAGGAAAACTTTAAGGCCTAAAAATTGAACCTAAAGTGGCCGAACTTCCATAGGATTTTAGTTTGTTGGTTGTGTCGTAACTTCTACAAGTTCTAAAGTAGTTTGTAAAGGGCTAGGCAGCTTCTAGATCTCACCCTTTCTTAAGGCATGTAAAGTGCTAGGTAGCCTCTGGATCACATCCTTTCTTAAGGCATGTTATTTCGAGATGTGATTTCTGCCATAAATTTTAAGGCAAACTTTCATGCAAACCATGCATGAACCATGTATATTTGTTACAAATATCCCTTAAACTCTAAGCAATGAAATATTTAACGCATCTCATTTCTAGATGTGAATTCTACCATAAAATTCAAGTCAAACTTTAAGATAAACCATGCACATGTCATTTATGTCATGCACATGTGTCATTTCTCTCATGCATTTGCAATAAATGTAAATTTAATATATTTTTATTGAATTTTTTTTTCAGGGATAAAAAACCCAGTAAATATGTTTGAAAAATGGACATTATGCATAGATGTTTCTTGCTATCCCAATCCAGGGAAAGCAATTACATAGGTGCTTTCCGATATTGCGACTAGAAAAGTTGTCCAAAGGAAAATGAATATACTGGGAATAACAACAAACAACGAGGCATATTATATTGCATTGATAGAAGGCTTGGGAACAACTATGGAGTATGGATCAAATGGAATTGTAATTTTCAACAATTCTAAACTTGTGTGCAACCAGATGAATGGCGTGTACCAAGTTAGGAAAGAGAAGCTAAAAGAACTGCATGGAATAGCAAGCAATATTATTAGCCAATTTCAATTTTTTAGTATAAGACATTGTACAAATGTCAATAAGATACCTACTGATCTATTGCATGGGGCAATGCCAATTCAGGATTCATCTATCAAAGATGAATTAATAGATAAATTAGAATTATACGGGGCAATGCCAATGCAAGATTCATCTCTCAAATATGAATTAGTTTTGAGACGCTCTTCTTCAAAAATTCAAGATTCATCTCTTAAAGATGAATTAGTTTTGAGATGTTCTTCTTCAAAAAATCAAGATTCATCTCTCAAAGATGAATTAGTGTTGAGACGCTCTCCAAAATTTATTGATGGACATTGTAACATATCTTGGATATGTGTGTGTTTTGTACTTAAAAATGCATCTTTTTTAATGACCATGTGTTTTTTTCAATTATATACCAAGTGTGCTCCCACCACACCATGTAAAGTGCAACTTGGTGAACTTCACATTTGCAACAAGTGGTGAAATTCACATTTTTATAAAATTAAAATGTGAGGACTTCAACAATTTTTTGTTTAAATGGAGTTTCACGCTTCTTTTTTAATGACCATGTGTTTTTTTCAATTTTATACCAAGTGTGCTCCGACCATGTAAAGTGAAATTTGGTGACCTTAACATTTTTATAAATGTTTTTGCTTAAATTGAGTTTCACATATCAATTAGTGCTTTGAAAGTTGTGTTTTACATAATTTGTCTACACTAAATTAGATTAATTTTCTGAAATTTATTTTGAATTTATTTTAAATAGTAGTTTAAAAAAATAATTGTAAATCTCCACTGTAGATAAATATATCATGAAGGATGAACGACGAAGATCAACAAAATCTCATATCTCTATGAGAGAAGGGGATCAAGAATCGAGGGATGTTCATGGTATTTAAATATAATATTAAATCTCCATACATATACATACATGTGTGTATATATGGAATTGATGTGTTATCAATTTTATGAGTTAAATTAGTTGTTAATAAGTTTTATTTTTTATTTTTTAGGAGCTAAGAAGTGAAGGGTATCTACTTCATCAATGGAGCATGCCCATGGTTCATGCAATCATGGTATGGTTCACGCGATTTAATCAATGAATATGTACATGTATTTATATGTATGAATGTATTTTTGAAATTATTATAAATTTATATTTGTTTATGAAGCTTCTCTCTCATCTTGTGAGGTTGATGGGGGTTTAGATTCCCTTAGAGGGCCATCAATAAGTGCTGGCAGATTGCGTGAAGGTGGGGACATGTATTCCCCGAGAGGCCAATCAAAGGATGGTCGTGTTGGTTCTCAACTAATCAGTGATCATGTTGCTACTGAGCAGGGTCATTCTGGTTCTCAACAGTCTCAGGGTGAGTAAGTTGCTAGCCAACCACATTGAGGTGGCCATCAATTTGAATATTTTTTTCATTCAATTTGTAAAAATTTGTTTACATGTGTTTTTTTAATATTCAAAATTTTATATACTGATGCAGAGGCTGAAAACACTGCTCCAAATGTTGCTAAAAAAAGACGTAGGGTAGAATGTGTCATTCAAGAATAAGGTTGTCCACAAACCATGACTTATTCAACTGACATTTCTGATATATCTTGGGAAACAAACATGCAAAAATGCACCTTAGAAAGGTGTCAACATCTTCATGCAAAATTGAAGAGAGATCTCATGGCTTTGACTCTACTTGCTGAGAGTCGACAAACCTTGGAAATAGTTACACACTCTTTAGCCGAACTAGTAGATGTGTACCGAAAGCTTGGGCCAACCACTGATACTTTTGTAGAAGTTATGAGAAAAAGAAAGGAAACAGTGATGGGTCCAGATAAATGGGAGGTTGTTAAACAAAGAGTTACAACAGAAATGGCTAAGTCTATGTTTAATTTCAAAGAAGGGGCCGAAAATAAAGATTCCGAAGGTGCAACATTCCAAGCACCCTCATATAGCTCACTATTTGTATGATAGACACCTTGCGGCCTATGGAAGTCTCCCATGGAACGACGAGGTTCCACTTTATTTTGAAAAATTATTTTATGCAGAATTATTTTTGCAAATGAAACCCAATTACAATGACCTTCCCTTTGAATGTTTTGGTCCTCAGAAAGGTTGATTATGTGACCGTAGGGGCGCTATGCGTGATGTTGAGTTGCCTCGCCCTGAGCCACCATTGGTTAGTCAACATTTTTGTGTTCAAAAATTTGCAGTCAGAGATGGAAGACACTTCTCAAATTAGTCGAGAAGCAAGGGATGCATCATTGACAATGTTCACAATGGATTGGGTGGAGTCGATGTTTGTTTGAATCGACAAAGAGCATGTGAGAATGCACGCGCTAATTTTGTGTATCATATAGATGAAGAGATTGACAGCATGAGTGTTGAACATCTCAAAACACATGTAAATAATTGTCACAATGGTTGGTAGGACTTAATTATTCATGAGGAAGAGGGCATGGGAACAGTATGTGTTAAAGGTTAGGGTTCAATTATTTTAACACATGTACAATTTGAAATAAATACATATATACATACATTTATTTGTATACATTAATCTAACATAAATGTATCATTATATGTTAACACCATTCGCAGCTGTCACGCTTGGTGAATGAAGAAAATGTTAATATCACGGTCGGAGCCTCCAGTTCAAACAATCAATATGGGTCTCACCATCAATCATACAATCAAGATGGTTCTCGCCATCAAGATATGTTGGAAAATTTTAGTGTCTTTTAAGTGAACATGATGATGTACAATTATTTTTTTTATCTATAATTATATATATCGAAACATGATGAGATATTTTTAAAATAAATAATTGTGCACACATGTACATGTACATATATATAATAAAATGTTTTAATAGTTTCCGATTCCATCCGATGTTTTTGGGATGTCGGTAACTTCTTCTTCCTTGGGGGATGTGCCTTCTTCTTCCTTGGGGGATGTACCTTCTTCTTCCTTAGGAAACGTGCCAAATCCACAATCACAAGTCTGGACAATTTTTCACTTTTAAAAGTTATGTTTTTAAGTTATATATTCCACCTCAAAAAGTTACATTAGAAAATGAGATATATCGAGATCTTGAGTTATTTTAAATTTTTTGAATTTTAGGTTTTTGGAGATTTTCTTTCTGAGCCACTCTTAGGAGATGTGCCAAAACCACCAGCACAAGTATTCAATTTTTCACTTAAATATATATATGTTTTTAAGTTATAAGTTATAAATTGAAGTTTAAAAGTTTTATTATAAATTGAGATCTAGAGATTTTGAGTTATTTTAAATTTTTTGAATTTTATGGTTTTGGAGATTTTCTTTTGGAGCCTCTCTTAGGAGATGTGCCAAATCACCCAGCAGAAGTATTCATTTTTTCACTTAAATATATGTTTTTAAGTTATAATTTATAAATTGAAGTTTAAAAGTATTATTATAAATTGAGATCCTGATATTGAGTTATTTTATACTTCTAATTTTTTGAATTTTAGGTTTCTATAGAGGATTTATTTTCTCCACGAACTCTAGGGATGGAGATAGGAACATCCACACCATTTCAACCATTTGAATAAGTTGTCTATTTTTTTTTAATATTATTGAAAATAAGTTTATATATGAATTTTCATTTGAATTTTTTTAAAATATATATATAAATGTACATGTATATTGTACAGTTTACTATTGGAGATGTTCTTGTGGGGGAAGTTTTAGTGGACGAGCAACAAATGGAGAGGGAACCTCATGAGGTATTTCATGATTTTTTTTTACATTTTGTTTTTTACATGAAGTTATATATATTCTCACTCAATTTTAAAACATCAAATTTTAATGTTTGTACACCTTGTGTATAGGTTCCCCATGCTTTGCAGATAGCTTGAGGATTGTGAATTTTTTTGGGAGAGACACTACATCCATATGTATTTGATGGATTATTCACATGCACTATTTGATGGATGATGCACTTGCACACGTGAAACATTATATTTTCAATAGATTTAGTCTTAAATTTACTTTTTTATATATGGTCTTATCTAGATGCAGTCATATATGACTTGATACTTGATACTTGTGATGGTTGAACTACATTTGGCATGTGAAATAATGTTGTGATATATATTAATGTTTTTTTTTTTTAAACTTAAGTTTTGGATGGCTGAACTACATTTTAAATGTGATATAATGTTTTGTTTTTATTCGATAGTTGAACTACAATTGGTATGTGAAGTAATGTTGTGATGTAATGTTTTTGTTTTTAAAACTCAAGTTTTGGATGGTTGAACTACATTTGACATGTGAAGTAATGTTGTGATATAATGTTTTTGTTTTTAAAACTCAAGTTTTGGATGGTTGAACTACATTTATCATGTGAAGTAATGTTGTGTTATAATTTGTTTTGTTTTTAAAACTTAAGTTTTCGATGGTTGAACTACATTTGGCATGTGATATAATGTTTTGTTTTTATTGGATAGTTGAACTACAATTGGCATGTGAAGTAATGTTGTGATATAATGTTTTTGTTTTTAAAACTCAAGTTTTGGATGGCTGAACTATATTTGGCATGTGAAGTAATGTTGTGTTATAATTTGTTTTGTTTTTAAAACATAATTTTTGGATGGTTGAACTACATTTGGCATGTCAATTAATGTTGTGATCTATAATGTTCTATTAAATTAAAACTTAAGTTTTGGATGGTTGATCGACATTTGGCATGTGATATAATGTTTTGTTTTTATTGGATAGTTGAACTACAATTGGCATGGCATGTGAAGTAATGTTATGATATAATCAAAAATCTTTTAAAACTCAAGTTTTGGATGGTTGAACTACATTTGGCATGTGATTATGATATTATGTTTTGCTTTTAAAATTCAAGTTGTAGTTTTCCAAACAAAAAAAAATTCAAATGAATATATGTACATGTAGAAATGATTTTACACATGTTTGAATATATATGTTAAAACGATTGAAGTACAATACACACACACACACACACACACACACACACACACATAAACAATCATAAGATTCTAGGTCTTCTTAGATGTGTCAAACAATCATAAAATTTGAAAAATGCATTCTATAATGTATATATATCCAGTGTGTGCAACATGTTTCATCAATGCATGTATAGAAAAGCTACTTTCAATTAATTCCATTCTAGAACATATATATCCAGTATGTGCAACATTTTTCATCAATGCACATAGAAAAGCTACTTGAACAATTAATTGCATTCTAGAACATATATATCCAGTACTTCAACATTTTTCATCAATGCCAATAGAATTTTTCTACTTTCAGTTAATTGCATTCTACAACATATATATTTAGTATATGAAACAATTTTCAGCAATGAACATAGTAAAACTACTTGAAAAATTAATTGCATTCTAGAACATATATATATCCAATACATGCAACATTTTTCATCAATGCACATAGAAAAGCTACTTTCAGTTAATTGCCTAGAACATGTAGATATCCAGTATGTGCAACATTTTTCATCAATGCACATAGAAAAAATACTGTCAGTTAATTGTATTCTAGAACATATATATCTAGTACTTGCAACATTTTTCATTAATGCACATAGAAAAGCTACTTTCAGTTTTAATTTCATTATATATATATATATATATATATATCGATACTTAAGACATATATATATCGGATACTTTAACATTTTTCATCAGTAAAATAGAAAATCTACTTTCGGTGAATTGCATTCTGGAACATATATATATATATATATATATATATATATATATATATATATATATATCCAATACATGCAACATTTTTCATCAATGCATGTATAGAAAAGCTACTTTCAATTAATATTAGTGTGCATGTACCAAAATAATGTACATGTGAAAACACTTGCATAGGTAACATAACAAGGCACTCAATTTCTAGTTGAGTTATGGAAGTTCTAAAATATGAATCCAAAGAGAAGAAATTGTTGGAAAGTTCAATAAAAAAAATTCCAATGGAATGCCATCTTCAATGATCCGTTCATGATCAGATTTCGACATTTTCCATTTCTTAATTTTCATTTTTTTCTTTGATTGAGCCTCTATCAACTTTATGCGTGCTGCACACACCAAGTGACTATATTGACAACTTATGACATCAGGTTCATAATCTTCAAAGTAAACAAAATCCCCACTTTGATTAGTTTGTTTGAAAAAATAACGTTTCAATATAATATATCCTCTTTCATATGGAAACCTGTGATCATTATAATTTTATAATAATTTCATTTTTCGTTTAGTGCAACATATCAAATAATACTTTACATTTTCACCATTGTCAGTAGGTGCAATTACAGCAAAAAAATCTCCTGCACAATAAAACAAACTTAAAAAACTTATGTATTTAAATTTATTTTTAGATCTCTATGATTTGAAAGCAATTCAAATGTTACCTTCTCTAACAAGATTAGAAACTCGATCACCATCATATGATATTGTAGTCTCCTCTGGTTGCATTTCTTTAAACATTGCAATGAACATTTTCCCCTTTGTATTTAGCTCTGTATGTTTCTAGTCTTTTATGTACATCTTGTTTTCACAAACGTCATTAGATTCTGTGTTGTCTATGCAAACATGACAAAAAAAAGAATATTTTCTTTTATCCAATGCAAACACATTTGTGAACAACTTTGTTTTAATTGAATATAATTTTTGAGTCCCTTTTATAGTTTCAACTTCATTTCCAGTTGATCTATCTACATCTTTGATCCCAATATGCCAAAAAAACCTATATATGGAAAATTCAAAGAAGAATGTAAATATGATATCAAAATACCATGAAATATAATCATTGTGATAAATGTACAACGTTTAAAATTGGATATCCAATAAAAATTAAATTGAATGTACCTTCGAACTTCTGTTGATTGGTTATTCTCATGGCTTAGAGCAGTGATGCACCATTGAACAACTTCTTTAGCATCCACAAGTCGGTTTGCAGAGGGGTTCATTTGATATCTTCAAAGTGATCGTTTTATGCATGACCCTGCACCATCATGTTCTTCTTTTCCATGGCCAGTCTTAAAAAAATTCCAACAATGTTTAATGCAGGTTTTCTTATGAAGACAACACAACCAAAAGAATGATCGTGAATATTTGAATTAACCTGCCCATCCATCTAACCATATCCAATGTTCATTGAATTTTATTCCACGACTTTTCAAGGAGTGATAAATCTTTCCATAATAGTGTTGTACAAAATATGTATCATGTGTACAATCTTCACTAATATAAAAGTGATGTTCTTTAATAACATGTTGATTTTCACTGGTTATTTCTATATGATCGACGTTTTGTTCAGCATGTCTATATAGAATATAGACGAGCATGGAGACTTGGTCAGAATGATAGTATTCACTTTGAATTTATTTTTGGGGAACAAATGTGTAGTTTTCTACAAAATCAATTACTATTAAAATGGTCCCTGGTGGAGAAGCTTCATGGGATTTTTTGAATTGCAAGTTTTGCCATCAAGCTCTATGGGAAAGCTTGGTGTATTTATAAATTTCCACCTCAAATTTTCTCAAAAAATCTATCACAAAATTTTCTTCTTCTTGTAATTCAATTGTTATAGCACTATTTGAACCTTGAATCGATGTATGGATATATTCATATCTCTTCCATTTCACTTTCATGTTGGAAAATGATTGATCATCTATATCAGTATGATATTTGTTTTTAAATTTAGTCAAATTTCCACAATCGTTACATTTTTTACCACCAACACATTTCTTTTCATAAAATAATTCACCGCTTTCTCTTTCACATAGAATTTGAGATATGAAATCATGGATAGTGGAAGGAGGAGGTGAATCTTTCCAAAATTTCCTACCAAAATTAAGGAATGTGTCATAATATAACTGAAATTCCACATGATATCGACAACAACAAGTGTCACGTACGGTGATAGGTTTTACATACTATGGTTTTGTTGAAAAAAAGCACTAATTGAGACATGAATTTCATAATTCTCTTATTTGAACTTGTTGAAAAACTCTATTTGAGTGGTTTCCAAGAAATGTTTTTAATTTTCTTCATTCTGATTTCATGCTATTATTCTTCGCATCACATCCCTTGCATTTGGCGAAACAAATGCATTTTTATTCCAATATTCATATATTATTTTTTTAATATTTTCTCCAACTCTATGTATGGTTGCCTACAAATAGCTCTCCAACAAGCAAGTTCATCATTTACATCTATTTGCAACTGAAATTTTTTATGTTTGTGCAAAGTTTTTCGTGAGGTTCCTAATGCTCATGCCATAGATTTTACCAAGTGATTTTCTTTATTACTTGATGAAACCACTGCCATATGTATTGCTCTACATACAACTGAAACATTTTTATGTCTAGATCGTTCCTTCATTTTTTTAATCTTTTGTTGATTTTTGAATACCCAATAAAGTCACAGCTTCTTTTAATTTCCTTAATGATAGTAGACCTTTCCACATTTGGGCTTGAACTGTCACATTTTCCTTTATGAAGTACGTATCAAAAATACGTTTAACACGATATCGTATAACATGGTCAGCTCTTTTATCTCCAAATGTGTGAGAGTCAACATTTTCTAACATCTCATCATCGACATTGATTTCATCTGTACATATTTGAATGAATAGTCCATAAAAAGTTTACATATTCAATAAATAAATCAATTAATAAATATGTATAATTTCAGTAATATGTGCATGTGTTCAACACACACACACACAGATATATATATATATATATATATATATATATATATATACCTTATGATTCAATTTCTTCACTTGAATTTCTTTCAATATTTTCACCATCTTCAATCATTGGTTCAATATCTCTTTCACTTTCTCTTTTAAAATTTTATATCTCATCATCAATGTTTTGACGAATATCTTTCTTTGTTTACATTGCAAAATATTTTTCAAATTAAAATCATGAAATAAAAATTAAGCTTGAACACATTTTACACTAGGAAAATTTTAAATATGAAATTCATAATATTTACATTTACATACCTACTTCAACTTCTAGTTGAGGTTGATTTTCCCTTTCAATATTTGAGAGTGCTTCTCTCTTTCTTTTGTGATATTCTCTCCCATGTTCTCTACGTTCCTCGGGGTATCTTGTTCGATCATATTTTCTCGCGCAATTCCTTCGATTTCCCATGATAATAAACTATGAAGTTCAAAAATTTTCCTTCAAAAATTTAGACAAAAACTCAATTAGAAAAAACATCACAAAATATTTAATTTTAAAAAAAAACCATTTTTAAAATTTTGCAAAAAATACACACTTCAATCCAAAACACTTACTTTAAAAAATCAGAGAAAAAAAAGTTTTATAAAAATTAAACGAAGCTCAAAATATTTCCTTCCAAGTACTGCAAAAAAATTTCATTTAAAAAAACAAAAAATCATTTTAAAAAATAATTATAAAAGATTTACTTCAACCCAAAACACTTACTCTAAAACAATGTCACTTCAAAAAATACCTCCAAAAAATGTCCATTGAAAATTAATTCCAACTTCTTAAAAAATGACACTTTAAAAAATACTTCGAAAAAGCCTCTAAAAAATATCACTTTGAAAAATATTTCCAAAAAATGTCCTTTGAATGTTAAGCCTAAAAGAGTCCTTTCTAAATTAAGTCAAAAAAATGTCTTTTGGAAATTAAGCCCAAAAGCCTCTCAAAACAAAATACATCCAAAAAAATGTATTTTGAAATTTAAGCCCAATACCTCTAAAAGCAATGAAAATTAAGCCCAAAACTTCTAAAAACAAAATACCTTAAAACCAAAAAATGTCTTTTGGAAATTAAGCCCCAAAACCTCTAAAAACAAAATACATCCAAAAAAATGTCCTTTGAAAATTAAGTCCAAAACTTCTAAAAACAAAATACTTAAAAAAAAAAAAAATCAATGAAAATTAAACCCAAAAATCTTAAAAACAAAATAACTTAAAAAAAACAATGAAAATTAAGCCCAAAGCCTCTAAAAAAAAATAAATTCAAAAAAAATGAAGCCGAAAAAACATCCAAAAAATGTATCACATACCTCCAAGAAATGTCCTTTGAATGTACCTCCAAGGAAAGTCCTTAAACCCAAAACAATCATTTGCAAAAATTTCCTTTGAATGCAATTCTACGAAAATTCCTTAAACCCAAAACAATCCTTTGCAAAAATTTCATTTGAATGTACCTCCAAAAAAAGTCCTTAAACCCAAAACAATCCTTTGCAAAAATGTCCTTTGAATGTACCTCCAAGAAAAGTCCTTAAACCCAAAACAATCCTTTGCAAAATCAGACCTTTGCAAAATCAGACCAAATAAAGAAATGTGCGAAATTATGTGAAAATAATGAATGCTTTTACGTCAATTTATATTACCGCAAAATGCTTTATTTGCAGGGGCTTTGTTGTATTTTTTGGCCAACGAAAAGTCAAATAAATGTTCGGCCAAACTTTTTTACAAGTTCGGTTGAACTAACACATATGCAATTATGCAAATCGAAGCTCTGATAAAAAAACTTCAACTTTGGACTGATTAAACTCCATGAAACATTCTGAATTAACTGTCGAAACCAAGAAAAGAATTTTCAGAATTCAATCTACTTTCCCGAAATATAACTTTTATGGAATTTCATAAATATTTATTAATTTTAATTAATTTTGTAATAAAAAGAGTGCAAGCAATTTCTGAATGTCATTATGATTTAGTGAAATCAATATTATGTATCTTCCAAAATACACTGTAAAAAAAATTGAAAAAATTATGGTGCATTACATTGGTCCATCGTCTGTAATGGATAGTTTTTAGATTTTTAGTTTATAACTTATATGTTGAGAAATTTCGTGCGTCGCAAAACATATTCAAAATATGCAGTTTTTTCATATTGGATCAGTTCAAAAAAATTCTAGTAATTATGATATGCATCGGTTGGTTTTGTAAATATAACGAAACTGAAGTAGACTCTGTCTAGATTTTTGTAACACATTTTGTTTCTCAAAAACAAAAAGTTTCAAAGAATACACCAGTGCGTATTAACATGACTTCTTACGAATCCTTTGATTGTTAAAAAAAATACACTCAAAAAAACGTTAAGTTGACATATGAAACATGTATAAAAAATTTCCAAAAAATAATGTACCTAAATTTACACCCTCCATGTTGCTTTATTCTTGTAAAATGTTAAAAGTGGAGTGTATTAATGTACCTAAATTAACACATTCCATGTTTCTTTATTCCTTTAAAATGTTAAAAGTGGAATGTTTTATGATGTAATGGAAATAAATAATCTAGATTGACATGGCCACAGTGATATGATGATAGTGTAGGTTGATGTTGAAGTTGTAAAATTCTTGAATATATCAATTATTATAAATTATTAAACAATTTGACAAGTGCTAAATCATACTTCTTATTAAGGACATAACTAATTTATGATGATAGTGTAGGTTGATGTTGAAGTTGTAAAATTATTGTACATATCAAGGATGAATGATAGTACAAGCCAAAAATGAAATTATTATAAATTATTAAACAATTTGATAAGTGCTAAATCATAATTCTTATTAAGTACATAACTAATTTGTCATAACAGAAATCTGATATATAAGCAGAGTCTTCAATTCCATTGTTTTATAGGTAAAGTACTATCTTCACATTAAAGCATTTTATAAGGTTACTCTAAAACTAAAGGCTTTCTCCCATTAATTAAAGGAAAACTTTAAAGCCTAAAAATTGAACCTAAATTGGCTGAACTTGCATAGGATTTTAGTCTTTCTGTTGAGTGTTAACTTCTACAAGGTTCTACAGGAAGAGTCTGTAAAGGGCCAGGTAGTATTAACTTCTATAAGTTCTAAAGGCAGAGTGTGTAAAGGGCCAGGTAGCCTCTGGATCTCATCTTTTTTGAAAGGTGACATATCCAGTAAATGCCCCTACTATCAATCTCCGGAACATATCTAAATAGAAGTTCTTCATTTTAATATCCATAAACCACAACCACTTTAAGGAAAACTATGTACTTGTGTCATTTCTCCCATAAATTCTTAGTCCAAGTTTTTAAAGCATGTGTTATGTTGGCTTTCTCCCATTAAATTTAAAGCATGTTTTTATTAAGTGCATAAAATAATTTTGCAAACCATGTAAATGACATTTATCCCACAAACTAAAGGCTTTCTCTCATTAATTCAAGGCAAACTTTAGGGCCTAAAAATTGAACCTAAAGTGGCTGAACTCTCATAGGATTTTAGTCTGTCTTTTGAGTGCTAACTTTTACAAGTTCTAAAGGCAGAGTTTGTAAAGGTCCAGGTAGCCTCTGGATCTCATATTTTCTCAAAGGTGACATATCCAGTAAATACCCCTACAGTCAATCTCTAGAACATAAATAGAAGTTCTTCATTTTAATATCCATAAACCACTACCACTTTAAGACAAACCTTAAACATGTGTCATTTCTCCCTTCTCCCATAAAATTTTAGGCAAAATTTAAGGCATGTGTCATTTCTATTTCATTTCTCACAAAAACTCGTAAAGGTGTGACTTTTGACATAACTTCATCAACCACCACAAACTAGTTGTTTTGGTAAGTGCATAAAATAATTTTGCAAACCATGTAAATGTCATTTCTCCCACAAACTAAAGGCTTTCTCCCATTAATTCAAGGAAAATTTTAAGGCCTAAAAAGTGATCCTAAAGTGGCTGAACTCTCATAGGATAGTATCCCCCAAACTCAAGGCTTTCCCCCATTAATTCAAGGAAAACTTTAAGGCCTAAACACTGAACCTAAAGTGGCTGAACTTCCATAGGATTTTAGTTTGTTGGTTGAGTCGTAACTTCTACAAGTTCTAAAGCAGTCCGTAAAGGGCTAGGTAGCTTCTGGATCTCATCCTTTCTTAAGGCATATAAAGGGTCAGGTAGCCTCTAGATCTCATCCTTTCTTAAGGCATGTTATTTCTAGTTGTGATTTTTGCCATAAATTTTAAGCCAAAATTTCATGCAAACCATGCATGAACCAGGTATATGTGTCATAAATCTCCCTTAAACTCTAGGCAATGCAATCTTTAACGCATCTCATTTCTAGATGTGAATTCTACCATAAACGTTAAATCAAACTTTAAGATAAACCATGCACATGTCATTTATATCATGCACGCGTGTCATTTCTCCAATGCATTTGTAATAAATGTCAATTTAATATATTTTTTATCGATTTTTTTTCAGAGATAAAAAACCCACTAAATATGGTTGAAAAATGGACATTATGCATAGATGTTTCTTGCTATCCCAATCCAGGGAAAGCAGTGATTACATATGTGCTTTCCAATATTGCGATTAGCAAAGTCTTCCAAAAAAAAAATGAATATATTGGGAATAAAAACAAACAACGAGGCATATTATATTGCATTGATAGAAGGCTTGAGAAAAACTATGGAGTATGGGTCAAATGGAATTGTAGTTTTCACCAATTTTGAACTTGTGTGCAACCAGATGAATGGCGTGTACCAAGTTAGGAAAGAGAGGCTAAAAGAACTGCATGAAATAGAAAACAATATTGTTATCCAATAAATGTGAATAAGATGTCTGATGATCTATTGTATGGGGCAATGTCAATTCAGAATTCATCTATCAAAGATGAATTAATAGATGAATTGGAATTATACAGGGAAATGGCAATGCAAGAATCATTTCTCAAATATGAATTAGTTTTGAGACGCCCTACTTCAAAAATTCAAGATTCATCTCTCAAATATGAATTAGTTTTGAGACACTCTTCTTCAAAAATTCAAGATTCATCTCTCAAAGATGAATTAGTGTTGAGATGCTCTCCTTCAAAATTTATTGATAGACATTATAACATATCTTGGATATGTGTGTGTTTTATACTTATAAACGTGTCTATTTTAATGTCCATGTGTTTTTTTCAATTATATACCAAGTGTGATCCCACCACACCATGTAAACCGCAACTTGGTGAATTCACATTTGCAACAAGTGGTGAACTTCAAATTTTTATAAAATTAAAATGCAAGGACTTCAACAAATTTTTGTTTAAATGGAGTTTCATGCTTCTTTTTTAATGACCGTGTGTTTTTTTCAATTTTATACCAAGTGTGCTCCCATCATGTAAAGCACAATTTGGTGAAATTAACATTTTTATAAATATTTTTGCTTAAATTGAGTTTCACACATCAATTAGTGCTTTGAAAGTTGTGTTTTACATAATTTGTGTACACTAAATTACATTAATTTTCTGAAATTTATTTTGAATTTATTTTAAATAGTAATTTAAAAAAATAATTGTAAATGTCCACCGTAGATATATATATCATGGAGGATGAATGAAGAAAATCAACAGAATCCCATATCTCTATGAGAGAGGGCGATCAGGAATCGAGGGATGTTCATGGCATTTAAATATAATATTAAATCTCCATACATATACGTAAATGTGTGTACATATGGAATTGATTTTTTATCAATTTTGTGAGTTAAATTAGTTGTTAATAAGTTTCATTTTTTTATTTTTTAGGAGCTAAGAGGAGAAGGGTATCTACTCCATCAATGGAGAATGCCCATGGTTCACGCAATCGTGGTATGGCTCACGCGATTTAATAAATGAATATGTACATGTATTTATATGTATGAATGTATTTTTTAATTAATTATAAATTCAAATTTGTTTATGAAGCTTCTCTCTCGTCTCATGAGGTAGGTGGTGGTCCAGATTCCCTTAGAGGGCTATCAATAAGTGCTGGCAGATTGCGTGAAGGTGGAGATATGTATTCCCCTAGAGGCTAATCAAAGAATGTTCATGTTGGTTCTCAACTAATTGATGGTCATGTTGGTTCTCAGCATGGTGGTTCTGGTTCTCAACAGTCTCAGGGTGGGAAATATGTTAGCCAACCACATCGAGGTGGCCATCAATTTGAATATTTTTTCATTCAATTTATACAAATTTGTTTACATGTGTTTTTTTAATATGAAAATTTTTATATATTGATGCAGAGGTTGAAAACATTGCTCCAAATTTTGCTCAAAAAATATGTAGGGCAGAACATGTCATTCAAGAAGAAGGTTTTCCACCAACCACGACTTATCCGGCCGACATTTTCGATATACCTTGGGAAACAAATATGCAACAATGCACCTTAGAAAGGTGTCAACATCTACATGCAAAATTGAAGAGAGATCTTGTGGTTTTGACTCTACTTACTAAGAGTCGACAAAACTTGGAAATAGTTACACACTCTTTAGGCGAACTAGTATATGTGTACCGAAAGCTTGGGCCAACCACTGATACTTTTGTAGAAGTCATGAGAAAAAGAAAGGAAACAGTGATGGGTCCTGATAAATGGGAGGTTGTTAAACAAAGAGTTACAACAGAAATGGCCAAGTCTATGTTTAATTTAAAAGAAAAGCCGAAAAGAAATATGTTGAAGGTGCAATATTTCAAGCACCCTCATATAGCTCACTATTTGTATGATAGATACCTTGCGGCCTATGGAAAACTCCCATGGAACAATAAGATTTCCCTTTATTTTGCAAAATTATTTTATATAGAATTCTTTTTGCAAATGAAACCCAATTACAATGACCTTCCCTCTGAATTTTTTGGTCCTGGGAAAGGTCGATTGTGTGACCGTAGGGGCGTTAGGCATGATGTTGAGTTGCCTCGCCCTGACCCACCATTGGATAGTCTACCTTTTCGTGTCGAAAATTTGTAGTCAGATATGGAAGCCATTTCTCAAATTAGTCGAGAAGAAAGGGATGCCATCATTGACAATGTTCATAGTAGATTGGGTGGAGTTGATGTTTGTCTGAATCGAAAAAGAGCACATGAGAATGCATGTGCTAATTTCGTGTATTACACAAATGAAGAGATTGACAACATGAGTGTTGAAGATCTCAAAACATATGCAAATAATTGTCACAATGGTTTGCAAGACCTAACTATTCATGAGGAAGAGGGCATGGGAACAGTATGTGTTAATGGTTAGGGTTCAATTATTTTAACACATGTACAATTTGTAATAAATACATATATACGTACATTTATTTGTATACATTAATCTAACAAAAATGTATCATTATATGTTAACACCATTTGTAGTTGTCACGTTTGATGAATGAAGAAAATGTTAATATCACGGTCTGAGCTTCCGGTTCGAACAATTGAGATGGGTCTCGCCATCAATCATACAATCAAGATATGTTGGCAAATTTTGGTGTTTTTTAAGTGAACTTGATGATGTAAAATTATTTTTTATCTATTATTATATATTGAAACATGATGAGATATTTTTAAAATAAATAATTGTGCACACATGTACATGTACATATATATAATAAAATGTTTTAACAAATTTCGATTCCGTCTGATATTTTTGGGATGTCGGTAACTTCTTCTTCCTTGGGGGATATACCTTCTTCTTCCTTAGGAGATGTTCCAAATCCACAATCACAAGTATGGACAATTTTTCACTTTTAAAATTTATGTTTTTAAGTTATATATTCCACCTCAAATGGTTCCATTAAAAAATGAGATATATCTAGATCTTGAGTTATTTTAAATTTTTTGAATTTTAGGTTTTTAGAGATTTTCTGTCTGATCCAGTTTTAGGAGACATGCCAAATCCACCAGCACAAGTATTCAATTTTTCACTTATATATATATATATATATAGAGAGAGAGAGAGAGAGAGAGAGAGAGAGATAAGTTATAAATTGAAGTTTAAAAGTTTTATTATAAATTGAGATCTAGAGATTTTGAGTTATGTTAATTTTTTTGAATTTTAGGTTTTTGGAGATATTCTTTTGGAGCCTCTCTTAGGAGATGTGCCAAATCCACGAGCAGAAGTATTCAAATTTTCACTTAAATATATGTTTTTAAGTTATAATTTATAAATTGAAGTTTAAAAGTTTTATTATGAATTGAGATCTTGATCTTGAGTTATTTTATACTTTTAAATTTTTTGAATTTTAGGTTTATATAGAGGATTTATTTTCTCCATAGACTCTAGCGATGGAGATAGGAACATCCACACCATTTCAACCAATTTAACAAGTTGTCTAACTTTATTTTTTTTTAATATTATTGAAAATAAGTTTAGATATGAATTTTCATTTGAAAATTTTTAATATATATATATATATATATTGTACAATTTACTGTTGGAGATGTTCCTGCGGGGGAAGTTTTAGTGGACGAACAACAAATGGAGAGGGAATCTCATGAGGTATTGCATGGTTTTTTTTTACATTTTGTTTTTTTACATGAAGTTCTATATATTCCCACTCAATTTTAAAATAACAAATTTTAATGTTTGTACACATTGTGTACAGGTTCCCCATGCTTCGCAAGATATCTTGAGGATTGTGACTTTGTTGGGAGAGACACTACATCCATCTGTATTTGATGGATGATGCACATGCACTATTTGATGGATGATACACATGCACATGTGCAACATTATATTTTCAATAGATTTAGTCTTCAATTAAATTTTTTATATATAGTTTTATCTAGATGCAGTCATATATAAGTTGATACTTGATACTTGTGAGATCTACAAATTTTGGACATATTTTATGTGAACTACATTTGGTACATGTGAATGTGATTTATAATGTTTTTAAAACTTAAGTTTTGGATGGTTGAACTACATTTGGTATGTGAAGTAATGTTACAGTGTTATATATAATTTGTTTTGTTTTTAAAACTCAAGTTTTGGATGGTTGAACTATATTTGGCATGTGATGTGACGTAATGTTGTGTTAAATAATTTTTTTGTTTTTAAAGTGTTATGGTTGAACTACATTTGGCATGTGAAGTAATGTTACTTGATACTTGATACTTGTGATCTATAATGTTTTGTTTTTAAAATTCAAGTTTTGGATGGTTGAACTACATTTGGCATGTGAAGTAATGTTCTGTTATAATTTGTTTCGTTTTAAAACCTTATGTTTTGGATGGTTGAACTACATTTGGCATGTGAAGTAATGTTCTGTTATAATTTTTTTTTTTTTTTTAACTTAAATTTTGGATGGTTGAACTACATTTGGCATGTGAAGTAATGTTGTGATATATATTAATGTTTTGTTTTTAAAACATAAGTTTTGGATGGTTGAACTACATTTTTCATGTGATATAATGTTTTGTTTTTATTGGATAGTTGAACTACAATTTTCATGTAAAGTAACATTGTGATATAATGTTTTTGTTTTTAAAACTCAAGTTTTGGATGGTTGAACTACATTTGGCATCTGAAGTAATGTTGTGTTATATTTTTTTTTGTTTTTAAAACTTAAGTTTTGGATGGTTGCACTACATTTGGCATGTGAAGTAATGTTGTGATCTATATTAATGTTTTGTTTTTAAAACGTAAGTTTTGGATGGTTGAACTACATTTGCCATGTGATATAATGTTTGGTTTTATTGGATAGTTGAACTACAATTGGCATGTGAAGTAATGTTGTGATATATTTTTTTTGTTTTTAAAACTCAAGTTTTGGATGGTTGAACTATATTTGAAATGTGAAGTAATGTTGTGTTATAATTTGTTTTGTTTTTAAAACTTAAGTTTTGGATGGTTGAACTACATTTGGCATGTGAAGTAATGACGTGATCTATAATGTTCTGCTAAATTAAAACTTAAGTTTTGGATGGTTGATCTACATTTGGAATGTAATATAATGTTTTTTTTTTATTGGATATTTGAACTACAATTGGTATGGCATGTGAAGTAATGTTGTGATATAATCAAAAAGCTTTTAAAACTCAAATTTTAGATGGTTGAACTACATTGGGCATGTGATTATGATATTATGTTTTGTTTTTAAAATTCAAGTTGTCGTTTTCCAAAGAAAAAAATTCACATGAATATATGTACATGTAGAAATGATTAAACACATGTTTGAATATATATGTTAAAATGATTGAAGCACAATCCATATATCTATATATAAAATCATAAGATTCTAGGTTTTGTTAAATGTGTCAAACAATCATAAAATTTTAAAATTGCATTCTATAATGTATATATATGTTGTATGTGCAACATTTTTCATCAATGCATGTATAGAAAGGCTACTTTCAGTTAATTCCATTCTAGAACATATATATCCAGTATGTGAAACATTTTTCATAAATGCACATAGAAAAGTTACTTGAACAATTAATTGCATTCTAGAACATATATATCCAGTACTTGCAACATTTTTCATTAATGCACATAGAAAAGCTACTTTCAGTTTTAATTGCATTCTAGAACACACACACACACATATATATATCCAATACTTATAGAACATATATATCCAGTACTTGCAACATTTTTCATCAATGCACATAGAAAAGCTACGTTTAGTGAATTGCATTCTAGAACATATATATATCCAATACATGCAACATTTTTCATTAATGCATGTATAGAAAAGCTACTTTCAGTTGATACTAGTGTGCATGTACCAAAACAATGTACATGTGCAAACACTTACACAAATAACATAATAAGGTAACTCAATTTTTAGTTGAGTTCTAGAAGTTCTAAAACATGAATCCAAAGAGAAGAAATTGTTGGAAAGTTCAATCAAAAAAATTCCAATGGAATTCCATTTTCAATGATCTGTTCATGATCGGATTTTGACATTTTCCATTTATTAATTTTCGGTTTTTTTCTTTGATTCAACCTCTATCAACTTTATGTGCGTTGCACAAATGAAGTGGCTATATTGACAACTTATGACATCAGGTTCATAGTCTTCAAAGTAAACAAAATCCCAACTTTGATTGGTTTTTCTGAAAAATAACCTTTCAGTATAATATATCCTCTTTCATATGGAAACCTACGATCATTATAGTTTTCTAATAATTTCCTTTTTCATTCTGTTATCACTCAGATTTTCCTTGAAGTTGTTAGAAGAGGAAAGGGGTCCGAGGTAACCACAAACCAACCTTCAGATACATAATCTAGCCAATCTGTATCCAGAGAGGGCTCTCTCTTTAAAATATAGCTTTGTTTTTTAGAATATTAGGCTAGTTGTAAAGTCCAGGGGTTTTGATTTTGTTTGGGTTGATGGAATTCTTTAGCTAAGATTAAGTTCAAGTAGTTTCAGTCCATTGGGCTAATGGAGTCAAAATATTGGCTGCACTGGCTTAAGTTTTTTAAGAAAAGATGGTTTATCAAGGCAAGATAATCAAACTAGAAACAATTTATAGATCTAAAGTGAATGGAATGGAATTCAAACGAATGAAAGGCAACAAAGAATATTTCAACACATTCAAGAGCAAAGAAATAGATTGATTAGCAATAAATAGCAGTTAAGTATTCTTTACTAAATAACCAAAGATATATGAACTAGAAAAACAGGAGCAATTAAGAATTCGCTGTTTAAACTAGTTTAGAGGAAAACATTTAAAATAATAACGACTGAAATCAGATTACACCTAAGTACTTTCTGATTTAATATTTTTCGTTAATTATCAAGATAATGAAACACAGATGATATTGTAAACAAATATTAAACTTCGAAACATGGGATAGAGATGACTTATTGATCCTTCATTTGATGCATGAATCCTGAGAAAAGTCTTTTGCCTCAATTCCTTGTCCAGTTTTGCCACGAAAAATTTCTCCAAAGCTCTTTATTCCAAAATATTCAATGTTACATCAGAGTTTAAGAATCCACCCTCAATAATTCGATTGAGGGCTTATTTATACAAAAAAATCATACAAAATATCTCTTAACAAAACGAGATATAATCTAAAATGACTCACAAATAAGTTACAATAAAAATAGAGACAGATGGTCTCATGGATAAGACAAGAAGTAACCAATGTTGTGTTGTTCCCTCCTTTCGAGAATGTGCTGGAGGCTGGACCTATATTTTAGCTCTTCGTTGTCCTCTTCAGTAATTTTGTTCTAACTGCCTTGCTTCACTGACACTCTTTGTTTTTACTGATACACTTTCAACTGAACTGATACTGTTTGACCTTTGTTTGTCCCTTTATCCTTTATACTGTAGTAAATAGGAAAAATTTGATATAAGGATAAATTTTACAAAAGTTCCAATAGATCTTCCCACCATTTATCTTCTGCTATTTTGGTCCATTGAAGCTTCCTTAATGTTTCATCAGCCTTGGTATATCTGAAGAAATTAGGCTGATTAGGAAACAAATGTCTTACTTCATGTTCAAGATAAAACAAATTCTCTAATCTGTCATGAAGATTCCTTCCTGTAGGTAATGTTTCTTCTGATGAAATGGTTGAGGAACTAGCAATGAAATGATTGTGAGCATGTATGTCTAATTTCTTGACATAAGTTTCCAGGTCCATTATTTTATCTTCTGAAACCATAGGGCTGGGCAACCCTTTATTCAATAAAACATTAAACCTTTCTCTGAAAGCAATGATTTCACTTTGCATGTCAAAACACCTTCGTTCTAAATTTTGCATAAGAGTTCTTTTAGTAAAAACTCTTTTTATCTCCAACATTGTTGCAGTTCTGTCCTGAATACCCACATCTGCAAGTTGCTGTCTGGTTTGGGTGTTTAGAAACTGTATAAGCTGATTGGCTTCCTCAGGCCGATTTCCTAATTCTACTCATGTATTCTCAACTTCATCCAGAGCTACTTTGACCAAATCATTCTGCTCGTATATTATCTGGATTGAGGACCAGATATCTTTTATTGACTGAATAATATCATCCCAAAGAATGTCATTATTTCTCTTAAAGGTTTCTCCAATGTGAGATCCCTTTCCAATGCTTTAACCAATTTTTCCAACTTTTTGACTTCTCTTGTTTTGTCAGCAACAGTCATTTTTGAAAGATCATATTTCTGTTCCAAACTAATAAGCTGTAACTTTGTGTGTTGAAGTTCTGTTACTTGAAGTTTCAAGTCATTCATTTGCTTTACTAATTCTTCTGTACTCAAATTTGAAGTATTTACCTGTGATGGCTTTGCTGTTTGACCTGTTGGCTGACTTGTTGTACCTGTGATAACCATTGTTGTAGATACTGGAACATTGGACTGCTTGTATTTTAAAGCTTGTTCTAGTTATTTTTCTGTTTCAATCAGTTGCTCATTCATTTTCAAGAGAAACTCCATCATTTCTTCTTCAGAATTATTCTCTATTACTTCTTCAGTTTGAGGATGTCTGGAGGCTGGCAATTTCAACTTCTTTCTCATCATCTTTTTTCTTGATTAGAGCTTCTATACCTTTGACATCCTTTGGATTGTGACCTAATCCAATTATTATTTCCTCCAATGTTTTATCTTGTTGTCTTTGGCTTGAGAAGAAGCCTTTTCAAGCTGTAACTATGTATTGGTGTTCTCCAAAGAATCCTGTAACCTGTGAGCTGCCATTGCCTTATCAGTCAAAGTAGAATAAATCATTTCACTAGTCTGCTTATGTAACTCAATCTGATCTAAATGATGGATATCCTTTGCTAGGACTTCAAAGTTTTTCCTAATATAATCAACAGCTGTTTGGGGTTGTTGCACCTTGGGTTTGAAATGGCTCATTAACATTTTGCCCTGTTGGATGTCAAAAGCTGACATCAACCTTTCTTGATTCTTTGGAGCCATTTTCAGATATTGATTATATACTTCTATTTTCAGTGGATCATTCCTGGTCTTGATATTGATAAATGTCTTCTTTATATCTCCTGTATCTTTAACTGGTGTTTTGAAAGAAGATATTTCAACACTCTGTTGCTTCTGTAGCTCTTTCCTTTGTGAGGTAGTGGATGCTTTACTGACTGTACCTGTTTTTTGACTACCCAATTGTTCAGGTCCTTGAGTATCAAGGATTTCATCAATAGATTCTACTTCTAGAGGAATATTCAATTTCTGTCTTCTGGCCTGAGGCTGTTGTGAAGATCCAATGAAAGGGGTAGCAGCTTCAACTTCTCTCATTTTTCCCTTTTCCACATTTAATGGAGTCTGCAAAATTGACACTTCTACTGGATTGGTTTGAACAGAAGAAACCTGTACTTGATCCCGTCCCTTGGAAGTTTGAGGTTGTTCTGTCATAATGAATGTTTCTTTAACTTGTGTATCAACCTCTTTCTCTTTTCCCTTAGATGATACTGCAATGTTTTCTTGTAACTCCTGCTGAATAATCCCAGCTGAGGAAGGACCAACTTCTGATCTTGGTACCTGTGCAAAAGAGTCTAGGTCAAGCATCTTTTCAAGATCTTTCATAACATTGTCTACATTGACCTGCTCAATATCCTGCTCTATCAATGTTCCTTCTATCCATTCATCTGTATTAGCATATTTTTCAATCTCTGGGATTCTTTGATGTATATATGGTGTTGATTTATTCTTCATTATTTTATCACAAATGAAGTTGAAGGGGTCATAAGGCACCCAATAGAAACTCTTTTGTAATCTGAAACGGTCTTCTAATATCTTTTCAGCCTCTTCCCCTGCATCCCTAGAGTTACAAATAAAGGGACCTAATTGACTTTTGATCCGAAGTTGAGCCTTCTTCTTTGCATTACAGAAATGAATTATATCAGAATTGTTCATCTGCCTGAAATATTCTAATGCAAAGATTCTCATGGGGACATATTTTGGCAATTTGAAGGGACATAATTCACATCCATAGATTCTGACTTCTGTGTGATTTTGGTACAAGTACCAATCACCAACTTTGTATTGTTTTGAGAGCTGTAAATTTTTCTTGATTTCATTGCTGAGTCTTGGAGGAGAAACTCCTATCAATAAAGTAGTTGCAGGGTGTATAAAAAGATCAATGAACTCATTATAGGAATAGGGAGAATCTCAAGAACTATGAGTGATGGCTGACCAAAAGATAACAGACCTAGGATTCCCTTGGGCATCAAGCTTCTTGATATAGAAAAGGAAATTTTTCGACTGATAATAGAGCATGAGGTGGTAGATGACAGAGGAATACTTGAACACTTTCTCATTTTCTAATCTCATGAATTTATCATGGATTTTATCTGCAATGTATGATGCAAAGTCATACCTGACAGCAGGAGGCTGTCCAGGGGTGAAAATAGACAATAATACTAGAGTTAAATGATCAACATATTCACTAGTATTAAAGCCCATTATAAAGGATATCATTTCCAAAACAAGTCTACCCTCCTCTGTGAAAGAGCATACCCATAAGGGGGAGGGCCTTTAGGCTGATGATCGAGCAGCATAAAGGTCTGGCAGATGTGGCTTAATTCTTCATGGGATAGTTTGGTGGATTTCTCAAGTAAATCTCCCATGGATATGGGAGTGAGGGCTTGATCAGGTTGAAAATGTAGCATCTCATTGATAGACTGAGCAGTAATTGGGAAAAGGACATCTTGATTTGGGGATAAGACTGCTCTTTGGTTAGGATCATAATTTGCATGGAAAAAATGGATTATTTTAGGGAAAATATGGACAGAGGGAAAAAGGTACCTGGGAAGATGAGATTCCCATAACCCAATCATATCCAAGCCATTCAAATAATTGTCTCTGCAGCGACAAAACATTCGAAGAGGACTATCAATAAAAACCAGGTCTTTGATTTGGAAATCTCTGTCGACTAATGATAAATAATCCAAGTCTCTGTGAGGGGCATTTAATGGGGTGACGTTTAAAGCCACAGGAACTTCCATTCTTGGTTCTTGTGGATTCAAAAATGGAAATTCAGCTTATGGTGAAAAATTGAGCAAAATTACAGGTTTCGATGGGAGAAACAGGTACAATTGCAGATTGGGAATTCAATTACAGTTCTCGGGATAAAGGAATGAACTAGCAATTAATTTTTTTAACTCTGTTTCAGTGAAAGAAAGAGGAAAACCGAGTTTCTTACAGAGTTTAGTTGAATATTTAGGGTAAATACCTGTTTTTGGAGAAAACAATGTTTTGAACAGATGCTGGTTAAAGTGGACAATCTTCTGAGAAGCTTTGACTGCAATTCTTTTCGAAAAGACAATGGTTGGTAGATTTCAACAGTCGGAATTTAAATTTTCCTACATGGGAGTGTAGTCGTTCATTGTGGAAGAAAAAATGAAAAAGACGTAGGTCGTTTGGTTTTATTTGCAAAGTTTAACGGGGTGGCGGGATTTTTAATAAATGACGTCAGCACGTACGAGATGAGTCACGGGGAAAGGTGGTAAGTGGTTTATTCCACACCACTTTTGAGGGGAGGCGGTTTTGGGCGGAGAGGCAGCGAATCCACAAAAAAAACGACGCATGGCCAGGGTACTATTTGAAAACCACTATCATTTCGCGCGTTAACTTTCGGATCGGAGATGGCCAGCGGAATTGATAAGAGTCGTCGATTTTGGAGTGATCAATCGAATGGTAGACGGGACAGGGAGTTGATAGGTGTTTAACGGGCAGGACCCGACACGTTTTATTACGAATTAATCATTTCGAGGGCATTCTGATTGGCAGGGATCGATTCTTAATTAACCATGAGGATTAATTAAGTCCTTGTACAGTGGATGGTCGGGGGTGAAAAATACATGCGGAATGGGTTATTTCAAAGTTTGGTTTTAATTAAACTTTGATTTTCATTTTTGTTTTAAACACATATACATATGTTTAAACGTTTTTCATATATTTTTATTTATACAATAATTAAATCAATGCGATTTATTTACTGTAAGGGGGTGGGAATAATATTAATGTTATATTTTAGCCAAAAGGGGGTATATTGTGGGTTTTTGATTTGAATAAAATAGGAATTAAATACTTTTGGCTAAAATTCATAATATAAGGGTTTTGGGGATATTACTATAAAATGATTTATATACATAGAACAAGGTTATTTCAATAAGAAGTTAATAAATAAAATTAGAGTTAATATGACAAGGGAACAATGTAAACTCAAAATACTTAAATATAACCAAGAAAGTGAAGATTCAAAAGTAAATGGCATTATTATACTTTCATCACTTAGACTTAGAATAAAAGTGATTTTTAGGGCTTTTCATGAAATATTGAAGGATTTTCCTAAGTAAAATGGGATTTTACTTAGAAAAATATTTTTGAGAGGTGAATGAATGTGATAATGGATGATTTCAAGTACTTAGGTTTTTTCAATTATTGGGCCGAGGGTCCGGTCCCTCAAAAAGTCAAGGAAATGCCTTGAGCCCCTCTAATCTTCAAATACCTTAGCACTTAGGGGAATTAGTGAAATGTTTAGGGAAAAATGAAGGGGAAGTTAATAATCTTGATTTTGCTATGCTGTGAACTTTTCCAATGTAGTATCTGCCTTTGCACTTGTGATGAAATTAAAATTGAACACATTTAGAACCATCATTCATCAAATGTAATTTTGCAACAACATCTACCTACCCTACTTACTTTACTCTACCATTTTCTCTTCTTTATTAGGGTGCACTTAGACTGGCAAACCCTTATCAATCTTCTTTTTCTTTTACATGGCAAACCTATCTAGGTCTACACTTATTACATCCAAGGGCTCAGATTAAACTATTGAGCACCTTTTATTAACTCTACCTATCTACTTATCTGCCAAGATTAAACTGTTTGGTTAGATATTTATTCTCTATTCTACAGCATGAAATTGAAAAATGAATGAGTCAAGTTTAAACAGTTTGAATCTTCACAAATTGTGGCAAAATTTTGACAAACTGCACACAATTATGTTTATTATATCAAAGCAAAAAGTAGTGGCATTTAGACTTGCACACTTTTCTTGGCCTTTCTTTTGATGGGGTTCATTTTCTTTCACTTTTTTGGCCAATTTTATTTTTTCACCCTTTGATTTTTCTTTTAGGGTATACCCTCTTTACATTTTTTAAATTTTTTGATTTTTTGATTTTTAAGAATATGGAACACCTTTGCAACAAGAAAAAGGTTTGAACATATTGCATAGTTCAATAAGTCAATCATGAAAAATGACACCTATTGGTATAGGAGTCTAACACATTCAGTGCAACGCATCAAATAATACTTCACATTTTCATCGTTGTCAGCAGGTGCAATTACAACAAAAACATCTCCTGCACAATAAAAAAAACTTAACAAACTTATGTATTTAAATTTATTTCTAGATCTCTATCATTTGAAAGAAATTCAAATGTTACCTTCTCTAAAAAGATCAAAAACTCAATCACCATCAGATGATATTGTAGTCTCCTCTGATTTCATTTCATCAAACATTGCAACAAACATTTTCCCCTTTGTATTTAACTCTCTATGTTTCCAATTTTTACATACATTTTGGTTTTACAAACGTCATTAGATTCTGTGTTGTCTATGCAAACATGAAAAAACTAATAATATTTTATTTTATCCAATGCAAAAACATTTGTGGATAACTTTGTTTTAATTGAATGAAATTTTTGAGTCCCTTTTATTGTTTCAACGTCATTTCCAATTGATCTATCTACATCTTCGATCCCAATATGCCAAAAAAAACCTATATATGGAAAATACATAGAAGAATGTAAATATGATATAAAAATACCATCAAAGATAATCATTGTGATAAATGTACACTATTTAAAATTGGATATCCAATAAAAATTAAATTGAATGTACCTTCGCACTTCCCTTGATCGGTTAGTCTCATGGCTTAGAGCAGTGATGCACCATTGAACAACTTCTTTAGCGTCCACAAGTCAGTTTGAAGATGTGTTCATCTGACATCTTCTAAGTGCTCGTTTTATGCATGCCCCTACACTGTCATGTTCTCCTTTTCCATGGCTAGTCTCAAAGAAATTCCAACAATGTTTAATGCAGGTTGTCTTATCATGACAACACAACCAAAAGAATGATTGTGAATATTTGAATTGACTTGCGCATCCATCTGACCATATCCAATGTTCATTAATTTTATTCCACAGCTTTTCAAGGAGTCATAAATCTTTCCAAAATAGTGTTGTACAAAATATGTATCATGTGTACGATCGTCACTGATATAAAAGTAATATTCTTTAATAACATGCCGATTTTCACTGGTGCTTTCTATATGATCGACATTTTTTTCAGCATGTCTATATAGAATATGGACGACCATGGATACTTGGTCAGAATGATAGTATTCACTCTTAATTTCTTTTTGTGGAACAAATGTGTAGCTTTCTCCAAAATCAGTTACTGAAAAAATGGTCCCTGGTGAAAAACTTCATGGGATATTTTGAATTGCATGCCTTGCCATCGAGCTCTATGGGAATTATTGGTGTATTTATAAATTTCTGCCTCAAACTTTCTCAAAAATATATCACAAAAATTTCTTCTTCTTCTTGTAATTCAATTATTTTAGCACTATTTGAACCTTGAATTAATGTATGGATATATTCATATCTCTTCCATTTCACTTCCATGTTGGAAAATGATTGATCATTTACATCAGTACGATATTTGTTTTGAAATTTAGTCAAATTTCCAGAATCATCGCATTTTACCAACAACACATTTCTTTTCGTAAAATAATTCATCGCTTTCTCTTTCACATATAATTTGAGATATGAAATCACAGATACTGGAAGGAGCAGGTGAATATTTCCAAAATTTTCTACCAAAATTAAGGAATGTGTCATAATATAACTGAAATTCCACATGATAATGACAACAACAAGTGTCGCGTAAGGTGATAGGTTTTACATACCATGGTTTTTGTTGAACAAAAGCACTGATTGAGACATGAATTTCATGATTCTCTTCTTTGAACTTGTTGAACAACTTTGTCTGAGTGGCTTTCAAGAAATTTTTTTAATGTTCTTCGCACAGATTTCATGCTATTCTTCTTCGCATCACATCCATTTCATTTGGCGAAATACGTGAATTTTTCTTCCAATATGCATGTATTATTTTTTTAACATTTTCTCCAAGTCTATCTTTGTATGGTTGCCTACAAATAGCTCTCCAACAAGCGAGTTTATCATTTACATCTATTTGCAATCGAAATTTCTGATTTTTATACAAATTTTTTCGTGAGGTTCCAAATGCTCATGCCATAGATTTTACCAAGCGATTCTCTTTAGTACTTGATGAAACCACTGCCATATGTATTTCTCTATGTAAGTTTGAAACATTTTTCTGTCTAGATCTTCTAATTGAATTTATAGCACTATTTATATTTTGTATCACATATTCTTTCATTTTTTTATCTTTTGTTGATTTTCGAGTACCCAGTAAAGTCATAGCTTCTTTTAATTTCTGTAACGTCTCCTCCTTCCCACAAGCTCCTTCCCACAAGCCAAATTTTTCTTTTTCTATTCACATTTTATTTCTGTGCTTATATTGACCACAACTATTCAATTCTATTTGTCAAAATTTGTCATTTTTTATCTGCTATGGAATAGAATTCCTATTTCTTCTATTCCTTTTGTAAATATGATTTTATTGTGATCTTCCACTAATTGTTTGTGGCATATTTTAATTACATATATATGGATCACCATATATATATATTGTTCACCTACCCTTGATATAAGCTTGCTCCTACATTTTGATATGTTCTTTAATGTTTTCACATAATACTCGTAGGCTCACCCGACCTATACCTTAGCGTTCAATAGTATACTCTTATGGCTTATATGTATAATTTATGAATCATTGGGTTTATATCTTCATCCCACTCCAAGAATTATAACCCTAGGTTTGAATTTCGAATTATTCAAGGTCTATTCCTATTTACAAGTCATGTCATTGATATGAATTTAATATGAGCGTGATCATCGAGTCATTGATCTCTAACGTACCGTTCATTTATGATAAGTTTGATGTGGAGATATGTGCAATTGAATTTCAATGCATTCGTTATGTCTCGTTGGCACAGTTGCTAAGGTATTTGGCCATTGTAACTTGGTTCAGTTTCCTCGTCACCTATTCGATGGCACTCTGTTGATTCTCAATTTTATTAGTTCTTACTACGTTCATACTCGAGGTTCTATGTATCTACGTTTTGGTTGTAATATGCCACGCCAGAGGGCTCTTTTAATACGCCGGCCACCTGATACGATCGATGGTACTGTGGCATTTATTTCGTAGATCTACATTTATGTGTTAAGCTATTGTGTATTAATTGAAAATTTCTCCAGATTGATCCGTGTATAGACCATGGATCCGAGGCCACTTGAATGGTGGAGATTGTTCCTTTCCATGAGGGTTTCGTTGGTGTTTGGATTTGAGACGTTCATATAAATATCTGTGTTATTATTGAAGCAGATTCTTTCGCCGTTCATTTGTTCTGCTTGCCTTCCGGTGTCGAGACTCTGAACGATGGAGGAAACAAAGCGTCTTCTCGCCCAGGCTTCGTACGCATCTATCCCCTCATCGTGTTGCCTTTCAGGTATGAACTGATGCGTATTACACTAACTAAATTATGAAGCCTGTGCTCGGTGCACTGAGCCTTGCTATGTATCCTTCCTTCATAACCATACGCTCTGTGTTACAGAGCGAGAGCTGAGGTTAAATAAAAATTCTTCATCTGATTTCGTTTACTGTTGAGGATTTGCGTCAATCAGTTGAACACATCTCTCGTGGAGATTTTCTTTTCATTGTTTATGTTTATATTCCTGTTGATAATGTTTGGTACTAATACTACATCATTTCTTAATAGGAGCGAACTCCTCGTCGTCTTTCGTGAATTTCCTGAGGGTATTCGAATGGTGACATTTTGATTTTACTCGCTTCCCTTACGGCGATCAATCCATACCCCCAGGCAAGAAATCAATTCAGTTTTGTAATTCAACCCCTAACTTCCTTGTTCGCCCTTGGACTTCCTGGTTCTCTAATTGTTTTTTTTTTGTTCTGTTATCTATGTTCCAGGTCGTTTTAGAGATAAGGGATTTCTCATTAGCAAGGTAACCCTTTATTATTATTTTTCTCTTTTTATTTATTTGTTTGCATTATAATTCATATCAGTTAATTGATTCATATTCTCACTGTCCCTTGTTTTTTTTGCAGGTAATCCGAATTCCAAATGAATTTAATTCTCGGAGACACCGTGAAATGGTTGTTTCCTTCGGTTTTAATTTCACTTCATCGTGCACTTTCAGGTCGGTATCCACCACATATGGGTCGGAGTGAGACTAGACTCTTACATCGTTATTATACCAAATTTTTTTGTTCAGACCACTCAGGTCATATAAATTTTCTCGTTGCTACTGTAACAATAATGATTTCCCTAGACTTGGTGTGTCTTACTAGGACTCTGCTAATATGGTCGCTGAGACCAATTTTTTTTCAGTTAATCTGTCATGGGACACGACTGCCATAATTTATAAATTTTGGGTTCATGAATTCATATATGAATTTTAGATATATATATATATATATATATATATATTCCCTTCCTGGTTGACAGGAACAGGGTTATATCATATTCTAGTGATTTCAGCTTTGTTATTTCATGTTGATGCTTACGATAAGAGTTTTCTTTGGACTGCATCTGTCTGTTTCTATTTGCTGGGTAGAAATGACAAGGTTACTAGTCTTATCTTGGATTTAGGCTTCATCCACATTTTATTTTTTCAATTGCACCTAAACATTTGTGCTTCAAGAGTATTCCCAGCTACAACAATTTGTTGACTCTTATCATCTGGGTTATGAGAGTACATGTGTCATATTACTCTATTAGTATGTCTCTACTTCTGCTTCATGATTCAAAGTTTACAAATATTACTTACTGATGTAATTAATAATGGACTCGGGAAATGTTGGTTTTATTCTATAACATATTCAGTATGCTCTATTCTGGCTAGCACTTCCACTGGCATTTTATATAAATCTGATGTGTGAGTTATTTGTTATTACCCATAATTTATAGCATTTACATGCGCTACATATAAACTTAATTTTGTTTATTTTCCAGTAGTACATTAAAGTTGGAAACTTCTCCAGTAAAGGTAGTAATCCATGTGTTATTTCATGTTTCTTTCTTATGCAAAGTTTGGATTACAGGTTTAATAAATATTATTTAACTCTGTGTATGTATGAATGTCTTTACCTCAATTAACGGTATTCCTCCATTCTTTTTTTTTTCACATAGGTTAAATCTATAGATGTACATACACTATTAATTCAACCAATCTATAGATCTACCCTGCATGTACTGAATTACTCCTTCACACATGTTTTTGTTTATCTAGTATTCACTGATTTAATTCTATTTTTAACAGAAACAGATTAAAGCTACACAATTATGAATTATGGGGTAGCATAAATCTTCAGATTTAAACCAGTCACTGGTTTAGAGTTTATGGCTGATTTTTCCCCATAATTCTTGTTCCTGCAACTATGTAGAACTGAGAGTTTAATTACTCTCCTATTCTGTAAATGCATGGAACACCAGCACAACACAAAACATTGCAAGTAGTATACAGGTACAGTCATTAATCTTTACACCTAACAACAATTTAGTTTAATCGTTCATAAGCACTGTGAGCATACCACTTCGGTATTTGACCAGTCCTCCCAACTGTAGAGTCCCTCTGTCTCCAGAACTCACCCCCGAGCTGAGATCACTTCCATTCGAGACCAACCTCTAATCTGTTCAGGAATAGCTTTTTTAAGCTTTTGCTCCCCAAAGCCTATTTCTAATTCTGCATCCAGAATTACAGGATGCTTTTCTTCCTGTTTTCCTAGGCTTCCCTTATTTAGGGATTTTTAAAGCTGCTTTCTGCTTTTCCCAGCTTTTTACATCTTCCCAACTACTCTCCACATCATTGGGGAAACTATATTTTCCTTAAAATCTAATTTAGAAATAAATTATTTCAAGGATTTTTGAAAGATTTTTGGGGAAATATTTGCCTCTATCCATCCTCATGGATTTAGCAAGTGATCTCACAATTCTCATTTGGTCAATCTGCATAGCATTATTTTATTTAATTTTCATAATGAAATAGTTAATTACATCCACAAAAATACTTATCCATTTGGGGTCCACTCCCCTTAGGATTAAAGTTCAAGTATCTAGCTTTGAAAGAAAAACATAAACTAGGGGTGTTACATATTCCCCCTCTGAAAGCAAACACCGTCCTTGGTGTTCATATTTAACTACTAGAGTTCATTTTTTCAAACAAAAATGGATATTTTTCCATCATTTCAGCTTCTCTTTCCTAGGTAGCTTCTTCAGCAGTAAAGTGCTTCCACTGCACCTTTACTCTTGCTACTGTCCCATTCCTCAATTCAATTTCTTCCCGCTATAATATTTGAAGCGGTTCTGGAAGGAACTCCCCTTCTTGTTCCACCTGTATCACATTCCAATCAATTATGTGAGAAGCATCATGTACATATCTTTTTAATAATGAAACATGAAACACATCATGAACTCTAACATGGGGCGGTAAGGCCAGCTTGTAAGCCACTGGTCCCACCCTTTCTAACACTTCAAAAGGACCACAATATCTAGGAGCCAGTTTTGCACAACTTCCAGCATAAATTGTGCTCTTTTTGGGTTTAATACACAAATACACACGTTCCCCCACTTTCAATTCTCAATGTACCCTCTTCTTATCAACATAGTTTTTCTGGCGATCTTGTGTTGTCTTGATGTTTCTTTGTATTTGTTTAACAATTATTTCCATCTCTTGTAAAGCATCTGGTCCCAACATTAGTTTATCCTCAGGTTGGCTCCAACTCAAAGGAGTACGACATTTCCTTCCATAAAGGGCTTCAAACAGACTCATCTTGATGGAGGATTGATAGCTGTTATTATAGGCAAATTCAGCTAAATGGAAGTAGTCTTCCCATTTGGATGGCCTATCCATCACATACATTCTCAGCATATCCTCCAGAATCTGATTTGTTCTTTCTGTTTTCCCGTCAGTCTGAGGGTGGTAGGCAGTACTAAAATTCAACTTAGGGCCCATACCTCCAAATAGACCTTTCCAAAAGGCTGCTGTGAACTTGGCATCTCTGTCTGAAACAATCATCTTTGGGACCCCATGTAACCTTACTATCTCTTTTAGGAACACATCTGCTACTTGGGCTGTCCCAAAATTAGACTTTACAGGTATAAAGTGTGCAGCTTTTGTTAAAGTGTCTACTACTACCATAACTGAGTCATGCTGGTACTTGGTTTTGGGTAATCCTGTTATGAAATCCATAGAAATGGTATCCCATTTCCGTTCTGAAACTGGCAAGGAATTTAATAGACCAGCAGGATGCTGATGTTCAACTTTGACTAGTTGACACTCCATGCATCTAGCTAAATATTTTGCTACATCTCTTTTCATTCCTGGCCAAAACATCTTCTTTTTCAAAGTTGTTAACATTTTCTGATATCCCAGATGTCCTGCATATGGCTGTTTGTGATATTCATCTAGGATCTCTCTTTCAAAGTTTTCACATTGGGGATATACAATATATTTTTGCAGTAGATCAGTCCTTTTTGGTTTTGAGTGTATTCAGTCATTTCCTTCTTTAGTATTTTCACCTGTAGGTTCTCATAATTTGGATCCTGGTGTGCAACCTGTTTCACTAGATCTTCTAAATAAATATTAGCACTACTTCCAATGCTGTTTATGTTTTGACAAGCATTTATGCTCAGAGCATCAACAATTTTATTTTCTTTCCCCCTGGTATGTTTTATGTCCATATCAAATTCACTCAGAAAAGACAGCCATCTGGCCTGTCTAGCATTTAAATCAGTTTGGGAAAAGAAGTATTTAAGACTAATATGACCAGTCATCAATGTAAATTTTTTCCCAAGGAGATAGTGTCGCCACATCTTCAAGGCATGAATTATAGTAGCCAACTCCAAATCATATGCACTATAGTTCTGTTCATGTGTCTTCAGTTTCCTAGACTCATATGCAATAACTGATTTTTCCTGCAAAAGGACTCCTCCCAACCCCTCTCTACAAGCATCTGTACATACCACAAATTCTTTATCAGGATCTGCAATTTTCAATATAGGGGCTGTGGTGAGTTTTAATTTTAATTGTTCAAAACTGTTTTGGCATTTTTCAGTCCACTCAAATTTGACACCCTTTCTTTGTAGGGAAGTTATGGGATATGCTATGGCAGAAAATTTCTCCACAAATTTGCGATAATAACCTGCAATCCCCATGAATGATCTCACTGCTGAAACATCCATTGGCACTGGCCATTCTTTAATAGCTTTTATCTTTTCAGGGTCAACATCCAACCCTTGCTCAGAAATAATATGACCCAAGTATTGGATCTTGTCCTTATGGAATTCACATTTACTAAATTTGGCATATAACTGGATTTCTTTCAAATTTTAAAACACTATCCTCAGGTGCTCTTTGTGCTCCTCCTTACTTTTTGAATAAACTAAAATATCATCTATGAACACTAGTACGAATTTATCTAAGTACTTGTTTAACACACTATTCATTAAGCACATAGAGGTGGCTGGGGCATTTGTCAAACCGAAAGGTAGGACTACAAATTCGTAGTGACCATACCTGGTTCGAAAAGCTGTTTTGCTAATGTCTTCCTCTTTAATTCTGAGCTGGTGGTAAACAGTCCTTATATTGATCTTAGAAAATACTGACGCTCCTCTTACCTGATCAAAAAGATCATCAATTCGAGGCAAAGGGTATCTGTTTTTTATTGTCAACTTATTCAGCTGACAATAGTCAATGCACATTCTAAAGGTTCCATCCTTCTTTTTGACGAACAGCACCGGTGCTCCCCAAGGAGACACACTCGGTCTGATATAACCCTTATCTAGAAATTCTTGCAATTGCATTTTCAGCTCCATGAGTTCAAGAGGACTCATTCGATAAGGGGCTCGGGAAACCGGTGTTGCTCCTGGCACCAAATCGATTGAAAAGTCAATCTCTCTTTTAGGGGTAAGATGATGAATCTCATCTGGAAAAACTTCCTTAAACTCTCTCACCACTGGCAAGGTATCCAGCAGGTTTCCTTCAGGTTGCTGTTCTATTTCTTCAACATGTACTGCATAAACTTGATATCCTTTCCTAGCTGTTCTTTTTAATTGCAGTGCTGATATTTTTCTTACAGAGATGGGTTTTGGTTTTCCTTTGAGAATAAAAGGTTTTTCTTCTTCATCTATGCAATGTAGAGTTTTATCCCAACAGTTCATCATCGCCTTTCTTTTTTCTAGCCAGTCCATTCCTATCAGCAAGTCATATGAGCCTAAGGGTAGAATTTCTAAATTTACTTCTGTTTGAAAATCATTTAATTTAATTGTTGTTTGAGGTAGCTTATGAGTCACCTTCCTCTTGGTACCCGTGGCTAACTGTACCAACCAAGACTGCTGAAATTTTTCAGTTTTGAGATTGCATTTTTCTACTACTTGTGGACTAATGTAACTCAAAGAAGCATCTGGATCAATTAACACAGTAACAGATTGATCAAAAATCTTACCTTCCATTTCTACCATGGTAGCTTGGTGTTCTGCTTGTCGATTCTCCAAGGCTGCACTGATAGTGGGTATGTTTCTTGCTATATCATTAACTGTGGTAGCTTCTCGATCTCTCAAAATCATTTGGATGTTTCAGTGGGGACAATCCCTCAAGAGATGAGGTTCTCCACATCCCCAACATTTCAAAGGTTCCCTCATTTTAACTGTGCCTTCTTTCTTATTATCTTCATCTAATTGTTTGGAACCAACTTGAGACTGAGCAGTTTGACTTTCTTTTGATTTATTAAACTTCTTCCGCTGATGATCCCTGCCAAAATTCTTTAGGTACATTGGTTTCTGTTTCTTTCCTCTGATTTCACCCTTGTTTATCTAGCCTTTTCCATGCTCACCCTTTCCTTTAAACTGCTGGTAGCATAATCTAGCTTTTCTTACTACTTCGTCCATAGTTTTTGGGTTATCAAACTCGATCTTCTCTTTGTACACATTAGGAAAACAGTTCAAAAACCTTTGTACCTTTGCCTTCTCTTCCCTAATGTAAGGGACATATCTCAATAGATTTGTAAACTTGGTGACAAACTCATCAATAGTAAGCTGTCCCAGTCTAAGCTCATGAAATTCCTTTGCTTTATCATCATAATAACGTTCATTTAAATAGCGGTTTTTAAACTTAACCTGGAAATCTTCCCAAGTAACTGTCTTTTCATCAATGGCATGAACCATTTTCGTTTCCTCCCACCACAAGCTAGCCTTACCTTGTAGCTGGTAGACATCTAATCTGGCCTTCAGATTTCTTTCGTATTCATAGACCTGGAAATACTTAATCATGTTCAACAACTGGGCTTCAGCATCTTCCTCCTTCTCCCCATCATAGGAGCGAGGTTTGATCTTTCGGAATTCCCCCTGTAATTCCTTTTTCTGCTTATACTGATGCCTAACAAGATCATATTCCTCAGACTCATCATTCTTCCTCTTTCCAGAACCTTCACCCTCTTGGCTATTCCGCGAAGTTAATTCTCTGATGAGCCTTTCCTGCTCCTCACTGGCTAATGAAAATCTGTCATTTTGGCTTCTTGGCTCAGCCATTTCTCCTTGCAGACTATGCAACATAGCCAGTACTGGAGCGTTGGGATCTGGTGTATTATCTTCATCACACAAATCAACATATATCTCATCACTTCCAGCCATTGGAATTGTCTGTTTCAGCCCCACACTATACACTAAACAACACAGATCAATAATAATTTTTTTTTTTCCAACAATAATTACTTTACACAACAACAGTGAGCATAACAATAACAGTGAGCACAACAACAATAGCCCAGTTTTATGTAATTTGGATTTGATACCATTTGTAACGTCTCCTCCTTCCCACAAGCCAAATTTTTCTTTTTCTATTCAGAGTTCATTTCTGTGCTTCTATTGACCACAACTATTCAATTCTATTTGTCAAAATTTGTCATTTTTCATCTGCCATGGAATAGAATTCCTATTTCTTCTATTCCTTTTGTAAATATGATTTTATTGTGCTCTTCCACTAATTGTTTGTGGCATATTTTAATTACATATATATGGATCACCATATATATATATATATATATATATATATATATATATATATATATATATTGTTCACCTACCCTTGATATAAGCTTGCTCCTACATTTCGATATGTTATTTAATGTTTTCACATAATACTCGTAGGCTCACCCTACCTATACCTTAGCATTCAATAGTATACTCTTATGGCTTATAGGTAGAATTTATGAATCATTTGGTTTATATCTTCGTCCCACTCCAAGACTTATAACCCTAGGTTTGAATTTCGAATTATTCAAGGTCTATTCCTATTTACAAATCATGTCATTGATATGAATTTAATATGAGCGTGATCATCGAGTCATTGATCTCTAATGTACCATTCATTTATGATAAGTTTGATGTGGAGATATGTGCAATTGAATTTCAATGCATTCGTTATGTCTCGTTGGCACGGTTGCTAAGGTATTTGGCCATTGTAACTTGGTTCAATTTCCTCGTCACCTATTCGATGGCACTCTGTTGATTCTCAATTTTATTAGTTCTTACTAAGTTCATACTCGAGGTTCTATGTATCTACGTTTTGGTTGTAATATGCCACGCCAGAAGGCTCCTTTAATACGCCGGCCACCTGACACGATCGATGGTACTGTGGCATTGATTTCGTAGATCTACATTTATGTGTTAAGCTATTGTGTATTAAATGACAATTTCTCCAGATCGATCCGTGTATAGACCATGGATCCGAGGCCACTTGGATGGTGGAGATTGTTCCTTTCCATTAGGGTTTCGTTGGTGTTTGGATTTGAGACGTTCATATAAATCTCTGTGTTATTATTGAAGTGGATTCTTTCGCCGTTCATTTGTTCTGCTTGCCTTCCGGTGTCAAGAATCTGCACGATGGAGGAAACGAAGCGTCTTCTCGCCCAGGCTTCGAGCGCATCTATCCCCTCATTGTGTTGCCTTTCAGGTATGAACTGATGCGTATTACGCTAACTCAATTATGAAGCGTACGCTTGGTGCACTGAGCCTTGCTATGTATCCTTCCTTAATAACCATACGCTCTGTGTTACAGAGCGAGAGCTAAGGTTAAATAAAAATTTCTCATCTGATTTCGTTTACTGTTGAGGATTTGCCTCAATCAGTTGAACACATCTCTCGTGGAGATTTTCTTTTCATTTGTTTATGTTTATATTCCTGTTGATAATGTTTGGTACTAATACTACATCATTTCTTAATAGGAGTGTACTCCTCGTCGTCTTTCATGAATTTCTGGAGGGTATTTGAATGGTGACATTTTGATTTTACTCGCTTCCCTTACGGCCATCAATCCATACCCCCACGCAAGAAATAAATTCAATTTGTAATTCAACCCTTGACTTCCTCATTCGCCCTTGGACGTCCTGGTTCTCTAATTGTTTTTTTTTTTTTTTTGTTCGGTTATCTCTGTTCCAGGTCGTTTTGGAGATAAGGGATTTCTCATCAGCAAGGTAACCCTTTATTATTATTTTTCTCTTTTTATTTATTTGTTTGCATTATAATTCATATCAGTTAATCGATTCGTATTCTCACTGTCCCTTGTTTTTTTTGCAGGTAATCCGAATTCCAAACGAATTTAATTCTCGGAGATATCGTGAAATGGTTGTTTCCTTCGGTTTTAATTTCACTTCATCTTGCACTTCCAGGTCGGTATCCACCGCATACGGGTCAGAGTGAGATAAACTGTTACATCGTTATCATACCAAATGTTTTTGTTCAGACCACTCGGGTCATATAAATTTTCTCGTTGCTACTGTAACAATAAGGATTTCCCTAGACTTGGTCTGTCTTACTAGGACTCTGCTAATATGGTCACTGAGACCAATTTTTTTCAGTTTATCTGTCATGGGACACGACTGTCATAATTTATAAATTTTGGGTTCATGAATTCATATATGAATTTCAGATATACATATATATATATTCCCTTCCTGGTTGACAAAAACAGGGTTATGTCATATTCTGGTGATTTCAGATTTGTTATTTCATATTAATGCTTACGATAAGAGTTTTCTTTTGACTGCATCTATCTATTTCTATTTTCTGGGTAGAATGATAAGGTTACTAGTCTTATCTTGGATTTAGGCTTCCTCCACATTTTATTTTTTTAATTGCACCTAAACATTTATACTTCAAGAGTATTCCCAGCTACAACAATTTGTTGACTCTTATCATCTAGGTTATGAGAGTACATGTGTCATATTACTCTATTAGTATGTCTCTACTTCTGCTTCATGATTCAAAGTTTACAAATATTACTTACTGATGTAATTAATAATGGATTCGAGAAATGTTGGTTTTATTCTATAACATATTCAGTATGCTCTATTCTAGCTAGCACTTCCACTGGCATTTTATATAAATATGATGTGTGAGTTATTTGTTATTACCCACAATTTATAGCATTTACATGTGCTACATATAAACTTAATTCTGTTTATTTTCCAGTAGTACATTAAGTTTGGAAACTTCTCCAGTAAAGGGAGTAATCCATGTGTTAGTTCATTTTTCTTTCTTATGCAAAGTTTGGATTACAGGTTTAATAAATCTTATTTAACTCTGTGTATGTCTAAATGTCTTTACCTCAATTAACGATATTCCTCCATTTTTTTTTTCACATAGGTTAAATCTATAGATGTACATACACTATTAATTCAACCAATCTATAGATCTACCCTGCATGTACTGAATTACTCCTTCACACATGTTTTTGTTTATCTAGTATTCACTGATTTAATTCTATTTTTAACAGAAACAGATTAAAGTTACACAATTATGAATTATGAGGTAGCATAAATCTCCAGATTTAAACCAGTCACTGGTTTAGAGTTTCTGGATGTTTTTTCCCCATAATTCTTGTTCCTGCAACTATGTAGAACTGAGAGTTTAATTACTCTCCTATTCTGTAAATGCATGGAACACCAGCACAACACAAAACATTGCAAGTAGTATACAGCTACAGTCATTAACCTTTACACCTAACAACAATTTAATTTAATCGTTCATAAGCACTGTGAGCATACCACTTCGGTACTTGACCAGTCCTCCCAAGCGTAGAGTCCCTCTGTCTACAGAACTCACCCCCGAGTTGAGATCACTTCCATTCCAGACCAATCTCTAATCTGTTCAGGAATAGCTTATTTAAGCTTTTGCTCCCCAAAGCCTGTTTCTAATTCTGTGTCCAGAATTACAGGATGCTTTTCTTCCTGTTCGCCTAGGCTTCCCTTATTTAGGTATTTTTAAAGATTCTTTCTGCTTTTCCCAGCTTTTTACCTCTTCCCAACTACTCTCCACATCATTGGGGAAACTAGATTTTCCTCAAAATCTAATTTAGAAATAAATTCTTTCAAGGATTTATGAAAGATTTTTGGGGAAATATTTGCCTCTATCCATCCTCATGGATTTAGCAAGTGATCTCACAATTCTCATTTGGTCAATCTGCACAGCATTATTTTATTTACTTTTCATAATGAAATATTTAGTTACATCCACAAAAATACTTATCCATTTGGGGTCCACTCCCCTTAGGATTAAAGTTCAAGTGTCTAGCTTTGAAAGAAAAACATAAACTAGGGGTGTTACAATTTCCTTAATGATAGGTGACCTTTCAAGATTTGTTCTTGAATTGTCACATTTTCCTTTATGAAGTACGTATCAAAAATGCATTTAACACGATATCGTATAACATGGTCAGCTCTTTTATCTCCATATGTGTGAGTGTCAAATTTTCTAACATCTCATCATCGACATTGATTTCATCTGTACATATTCGAATCAATAGTACATAATAAGTTTACATATTCAATAAATAACTAAATTAATAAATATGTAAAATTTCAACAATACGTGGATGTGTTCAACGTGCGTGCGCACACACACACACACATATACATTCCTTGTGATTCAATTTCTTCACTTGAATTTCTTTCAACATTTTCACCATCTTCAATCATTTGTTCAATATCTCTTTCACTTTCTCTTTCAAAATTTTCTATCTCATCATCAATGTTTTGAGGAATATCTTTCTTTGTTTACATTGCAAAATATTTTTCAAATTAGTTCATTAAATAAAAATTAAGCTTGAACACATTTTACATTAGGAAAATTTTAAATACCAAATTCATAATATTTACATTTACATACCTACTTCAACTTCTAGTTGAGGTTGATTTTCCCTTTCAATATTTGAGAGTGCTTCTCTCTTTCTTTTGCGAGATTCTCTCCCCTTTTCTCTACGTTCCTCAGGGTATCTTGTTCGATCATATTTTCTCGTACAATTCCTTCGATTTCACATGATAATAGAGTATGAAGTTCAAATAATTTCCTTCAAAAATTTAGACAAAAACTCAATTAAAAAAAACATCACAAAAGATTTAATTTAAAAAAAAGCTTATTTAAAATTTTTTGCAAAAAATACATACTTCAATCCAAAAAACTTACTTTGAAAAATCTGAGAAAAAAATGTCTTATAAAAATGAAACAAAGCTCAAAATATTTCCTTCCATGTCGTGCAAAAAAAATTCATTTAAAAAGTTAGACAAAAACACATTTTAAAAAATCATTATAAAAGAATTACTTCAACCCAAAACACGTACTCTAAAAAAATGTCACTTCAAAAAATACCTCCAAAAAATGAACATTGAAAATTAATTCCAACTTCTTAAAAAATTCCACTTTAAAAAATAATTCAAAAAACCCTCTAAAAAATATCACTTTAAAAATTACCTCCAAAAAATGTGCTTTGAATAGTAAGCCTAAAAACAGTTCTTTTGAAATTAAGTAAAAAAAATGTCTTTTGGAAATTAAGCCCAAAAACCTCTCAAAACAAAATACATCCAAAAAAATATATTTTGAAAATTAAGCCCAAAACCTCTAAAAGCAATGAAAATTAAGCTGAAAACTTCAAAAAAAAAAAAAAAACCTTAAAACCAAAAAATGTCTTTTGGAAATTAATCCCAAAAACCTCTAAAAATAAAATACATCCAAAAAAATGTGCTTTGAAAATTAAGTCCAAAAATTCTAAAAGAAAAATACTTAAACAAAAATTAAATTACATTTATTTAATTCGAATCATGTTACATTTACTTTAATTTTCTTTCTAGATTTAGTTTAAAACTATACTATACAATTCCAAGTAATACAAGTTTTGAAGAAAAACTATCCCACACATTCAAACTCCTGCCCTATAGTAGACATATATGAATTGAAGTCGAAAGTTCTCCATGCAATAATGTCTCATCCTCTTCTTAGTGTAGATACAAGTCTAGATATTTGGACAAATCAATTTCCTCTGGTTTGATGGCAATGGATAACTTTTCTCTGCAAACTCTTGGACTCGACATGAAAATTTTCAAAGATTTTGCATTCAGGTGCTCCAGACCCTAAATGGGGTATCCATTTGGGTGCTCCCTATCACAGACCCTAAATGGAGTATATCAGTTTCCTTTTAACGGATTGATAACTTATGATAGATCTAAGACATGTTGCGAGTGTGAGACATATTATCAGTTGATTAAAATTTTTTTTTTTTGGAGGGCATGTAAAATTAATTTCGTTATGAAGGGCACATAATATTAATTTCAGATTAACAAATTAATAATATTGATTATGTGCACGTATCTTTCACCTTATCTCATTAGTATTTTTCTTTGATTTTTTTTTAATTAATTAATTTTCTCACATATAATAATTTTCATTGATTCTTTAGTTAGAATTGAATATAATATTTAGTAAAAAAAATAGAGATAAATTTGTATTTTATTGATTTTTATTGATATTATTATGATTAGCAATTTCTCTTAAAGGTGAAAACGTATAGTCAAGGAATAGAAGATTTGGTAAATTCATCTCATTATGAACATAGCATACTATTGAACCTACTCTTTCATTTGGGTTTCTTAGGCTTCAATTGTATCATCTTCAGGACAAGCAAGGTGAAGGCAAGGTTTACAGTGGTTTTAAGTCAGAAGTGAGTGAACGTAATGAAATTGTGGAGCAACTAGGAGAGGATGGTCTTTTTGGAGATGATTACAAAGATGAAATTTTTTTGAGGTAGTTCAACAAGTCTTCGTACTATGAGACAGGTGAGGAGGAGTAGGACAGTGCTAAAGTGGAAAAGGATTTGGGAGATTTGTTACAGAAAGGGTTGGTCTCACACAATGTAATTTTTTGTTTTCTCACAAAGATTTGTTGATTTTTCTCTGAGATTGCATTGGAATGTGTTTGGTGTTGGGTAATGAAGGGTAAAAATGAAGAACAAGGTATTTTGGTGCGTAAGGGAAGAGAGTAAGCAATCGACGAAGAAGTTGGGAGTCATGGAATCCTTCATTAACATCACTCATCCAAACTCTCATTTCTCAGTAACCTCAACATCAAGGCGACCCCTTAGTGCACTACATAGGGAAGGCCAACGAAATTTTAGGAGGGAAACCATCACGAGTGGAGCACATAGATAATTGTGGTGGATGTAGGAGGTGCACGCAAGAGCATCATCAACGAAGGAGGTATGTACACGTCCTGAATTACCCACATACTATTCAATCCTCGAATCCAATCCTCAATCCTAGGTTGAACTTCGTTCACATTTCAACGGTAGGAGGTCCACAATATTTGTGTCAAAAATGCATTTTGGCAGACCCAAAATTTGTTCAGGAAAATACAGTAAAATTTTGGAGGTAGCTCTGGATCTGGCTTTCCACATTGACCCTAGTGACAACATTGCATATCTACTGACCTTTTGGTCCCCCAAGCATTCTAGTTCTGACGATTATGCTTATATTCTAAGGGATCTCGAGAACAATGCAAAATGAAAGAAGGGAATTGAATGCTTTGAGTGGGCAGTTTCTCGCGAAAGGTGAAGAAATGTGAAAGGGAAACTATTGAGTATTCTGATTAGAATTTTGGGTTGGCATGGGAGGGTGGGACTTGAAAGGAAAGTCTTTGGTAAGGCCAAGAGAGAAGGATATGGAAACATTGTTTATGCCTTCTCTCCCCTCCTGAGTGCTTATGGCCGCAATGGTATGTGAAAGGAAGTTGTTGTTGTCTTTGAGTCAATGAAGAGGCTTGATTGTAAGCAAAACCTTTTTTCTTATAATGTTGTCATTGATGCCTTTGCTAAGGGGAGTGTGAATTTCAGGAAAGCCTCATAATCTTTTGATGAAATAATCGGGGAAGGAGTACAGCCTGACCAAATTACATTCAATTCTCTCCACATTTTCTGCATTCGAGAGGGGTTATGGGAAGAGGCTCATGTAATGTTTGATGAATTTTTGTATCGAGGAATTCTTCGAGATATTTTCGCTTAAAACTTTCTAAAGAAGCTTTGGAGATCATAGAAATGTCAGGAGAAAATGCGCACAGCCTGTGGATCACAAATAAATCAACGTTTAAGCAAATAAAGGAGCATATGGATCAAGGATGTGAAGTGGGTAGATTTAGATGCAAATAATTAATAACGTTAATTAATCATAAAACAACGCCTACGGAAAATGAAGTTGAAGGTTCAACATCAGTCTTGCAGGAAGCTGAATCTCCAAATATAGTAGATGAGCATTACACAATTGTTAGCAAAATGTTTTGGAAGGCGTGAGATGTCTCTTTGATCAAACTGATGATCTACAATTTTATGATGGCAGTGAATCTTAGTGTAATGTTATTAAGCATCTTATCCAAAATTTCTCTTAAGCATGGGATTTCATGGACATTATTGGCCGTTTATATAAGGAAGCAACATCTGTGAGTTTTTCCACTAACAAAATCTTCAACACTATTGAAAAAAATTGCAAGATGTTCCCTCAAAATCCCATAAAATAAAGCATTCTACTAGAGTAGGAGATAAATATTTGACTCAAGGGTATAGGTTCAAAGAAAAAAAAACATCAAATAAAGCCCTCTTGAAACTGAATTTCGCATAGAAAGCGAGGGAAAACAAACGCCATCCCACCATATTTGCAAAACTGGACCCACTTTGTTGCAAAATAGAATGCGTTTGAAAGCGAGGAAGCCATGAAATCATCAAAATCATTAACGGATAAAATCCACAATTTGAAATTCTCATTGGTAAAAGTTATATGTGGATACAAAATTTATAATGCTTATTTGGAAAAGTTATTCCTGAATGCATGATCGAGAGTCTAGACATTGTTTTCATAGAAAATTGCAGTAGATGGGAAAAGAATGGAAAGGAAACAGTCTCGATGGCTACTCCAATCCCACCCCTGTTTCCCCCTTGTATTGTTGATTGCAAGAAACCCAAACCACTTGAACAACAAGGCTTACGAAAACCTTGTAAAGTCCAGTCTTAAACTTTTAGTGTTCCTTTGCACCTCTCAGTACAATTGATAGTTATCTTTTTTTGGCCCACATAAAATGTTTTCTACATACTACACTCACATAATCAAAACCTCTCATGAAGACTACCTATCACTATATGCTACCTATCACGAGGACGAGCTCAAGTTGTATTCAAAGGTACAAGTCTCTTTCTTTTTAATTTTTTTTGGCCTGTGGATATCATTGTTTTAAAATTTTATTTATTTCGATTTTTTTAAATTTAATATTTAAAAAATATTTAAATTTTATTAATTATATAAGTAAATTTATTTATAATATTGAAAGTTTTCTTTTATTAAATTTCAATTGAACCAAAAAAATCAATCTAAACAAACTCTTTTAATATATTTTATAGGTTCCATTTTACTAATAAAGTACTTTACATTCCATATTAGAGAACAAAATTACATATGAGGCAGTGCATTTCATACAAATAACTATCTATCATTTAAGCATTTGGTATTTGGTCAAATGGGTGTAAAGGTTGTTTTTATTCAAGTAAATGATGAATAAAGTTGAACTATTCAAGTAAAGGATGAATAAAGCTGCAGATTCACGGTCCTCCAGACGTGATTGATGAGAATGCTTTCAGACCGAGAAATGTGTCACTAATTCTTGATTCCAAGTTAGTGGTTGATTTCGTAGCATGGGCATGCATTATAGTGGGAAAAAGAAATTCTTTAAAGGAACGTCAGATATATTAATGTTCCAACTTAGTCCTGAAAAAAGCTATTTACCCGTGAGAACTAATATTATATGTGTATTGTAATTATTTTGAAATCAAATTATTTTTAATTTATTACTTTTATGTAATTTTTAATATAATTTTCAAATAAATATATATTAAATTAAATGCTTAAAAATTAATTTAAAATATTTAAAATTTTCAAAATGTTGTATTTTAATTTTATAATTAATTAAAAAAATTATATAATTACCGTATTTTAATTCTATATTTAATTAAAAAGTATTAATGAAAAAAATATAATATAAAAAAAAATTGATATGATTAAATTTCATATTGTTTAAATATCTATTTTCAAAATTTAAAAATATAACTATTCCCTATTTACTCATGGAAATTTTGTGCAAGCTTCCGAAATGCAGCCACAAACAAGCTGTCTTCAAGCTGTCTCTAATCTTATCAGCACAAATGAAGGGAGAGAAGATGAAATGATGTATGAGAAGGAAAAGTTATAGTGTTCTTTAGATTTGGCTACCCTGATAAAACAAAGAGCCCAACAAATAGTTGTTATTATATAAGATAACATGAATGGTAAGTGAAATAGCAACCTGCATGGGGAATAGTTTAGGATGCATTGTGAGAGTCAATTTTTAAATGGATATGTTTTTGTCTTAATTGTTCACTGTCTTAAATGGTTTTTGGTCTTAATTGTCATTGTCTTAAGCTGTCATTATCTTAAATATAAATTTCTTCTTAAAATATATTTGTTTTAAACTATTTTTGTCTCAAATATAAAGTTTTGTCTCAAAATATTTTTGCTTCAAACTTTATTTTGTCCTAAATATAAAGTTTTGTCTAAAAATATTTGTCTAAAACTATTTTTCTCTTCTAATTTATATTTAAGACAATTCAATTAATATTTAATTTTAATTTAAAATAACTAAAATAAAATAAATAAAAAATAAAAAACTTTTTAAAACAAAACTTCTTTCGTCTTAAAAAAATGTATTAAAAGTATCTTCCTTGGCCAGCCAAAATACAACTAGACAGCATGGTGCAATCTATGTATTAAAAGTATCTTCCTTGGCCAGCCAAAATACAACTAGACAGCATGGTGTATTAAAAGCCAAAATACAACTAGACAGCATGGTGTATTAAAAGTATCTTCCTTGGCCAGCCAAAATACAACTAGACAGCATGGTGCAATCTATGTATTAAAAGTATCTTCCTTGGCCAGCCAAAATACAACTAGACAGCATGGTGAAATCTATGTATTAAAAGTATCTTCCTTGGCCAGCCAAAATACAACTAGACAGCATGGTGCAATCTAGATCTCTTGGCCAGCCAAAAACAACGAGACAGCTTCCTGTACCAAGCTACATTGAACCTCCAGACATGAAGGAGAATGTTTCACATATCCTAACACAAAACGATTAACACATGGATTACATATCTGAGAATCTAAAAATAAAATTTAAAACACTTAAATCATTAAAAAATAAATTAAACAGTCATTTTTTTATTTTTTTTCATTTTTTTTCAGAAAGAAAAAAACGCTGTGTTATATTAATATATAAACAGTACATATACCACATATGTCTCAGCTGCGAGAGTTCAACAGCGAGAATACAGAAAATTATGCCATATTGAAGTGCTCATGCAAAGTATTGAGCATAGAATAATAAACGGCAACCACATAACAGGGAAACGATCCCTCCCTTACAAGATCTGAGCCTGATAGATAGAAAATGTACAGGCGAAGTAAAAACAGGGATGATAGGTTCATCTCGGATCTTACTGAAAACTAAAAGTCTGCAAAGAAGAAGCAAAGCAGAGTAATAGGAGAGAAGAAAAAGAAGCTTCAAAACCAGGATTAAACAGTCATTCAACTTAGACTTAAGTTTATAAAGTATTAAATACTCAAAGCACAATAAACTCAAATATATTTCTATCACCTACTACAAACAACAAATTTAACTGCAGAATGCAAAATAAATACAATTGCTTGATGTTACGTATACAACGCTAATTCCTAAATGTATCAACGGTACAACTGAATTTTGCGCATAAGCTTCTGTTAACTCCTAAAGGTGCGATAAATTACAAATGCATAAATCACGTTAGTATATGATAATCGGATGCTGCTTATGGTACAGGTTTGGAATTTCAATTTTGCTCAAGTTAAAAATTTGATAATGGTTATTTGGATTTTGTCCGTTATTTAAGTTTTATGCAGATGTATTAGTGTTAATTATTTTATTTTTTTATATATGAAAGTTTTAAATGATGGAATTCTATATATTAAATAACATAGTTGTTTTAAGTGAAATACATATATTTTAAATAGCATAGTTGTGATTCACAACTTTGATATTAAAATTTCTATAATTAGAATTCTATAATATTAAAAACATTGCTCATAATAAAACATTAGAAACAAATTCAATATAATAAACATTGCTCAAAATAAAATAATAAAAGCAAATTCAATATAATTCAATATCTGCTAATGACAAATTTAAATGATAAACCCAATATCCGCTAATGTCAAATTTAAATGATAAACCCAAAAGATTTATCATTAATATCTTAAAAAAATGGCCACATGCTAACTTAAATGTTTTCGTATTAAGTTGTAAATTTCTTTTACTTATCCCTAACGACGTTTTAAAATTTTCATTGGATCTAGAATATACGTAAAAATTTACCTATCACTAATGACGTTTTAAAATTGTCATTCGATCTGAAATGTACCTCAAAGACACCGAACGAAGTTATGTGGAACGTCAAATTCCAGGCATCTTGAATATAGAATATGTACCGCTCAAATATTAATGACCTATCCAAGCAATTGAACCAGTGAGATTGATACGCTGTCTGAGGATCCAGATGCGAATATCGTCACCACACATAAGCAATTAGTGGAATACAATTTGGGGATCCTTCTGCAGGGAAGCTCGTGGTCTTCAACTAGGGTGAAGCTTATTTTCGAGTCTATAGACCCTTAATGTTCGGGGGACAAATATGCTCACCCTAAGATTAAAGTAGGTACTTCATGTTGTGGTGAGCATTTCCTTCTCCAGAGAATTTATGGATTTATAGACTCGAAAATAAGCTTCACCTTGGACTAGTGTTGGAGGAATTCCAAGTGGCGTAGGTATTATTATAAACAACAAGAAATCCAATTTACATTTTTTTCATGCTCACCCTTAGGTGCAGAGGATTCTATCTAATTTGTTGGGGTTTCAAATTAACAGTATTCCCACTAAATACCTTAAAGTCCCTCTTGTGACGAACCGTATGAGACTCCTATGCTGGAAGGTTTTATGTAGTAAGTTATCGAAGAGATTAGCTAATTGGTCCTTTCGGGTGCTCATTTTACTCGGGTGAGCAACACTTTTTAAATATTTTCTGGAGGCCATTCCTATCTATTAGTTGATGGTCCTACCTCCTCCTAAGACCATTTATTCTGAATAAGGACCATTTTTAGGAAATTCCTTTGGCAAGGTTCTAGGACTAAAAAGAAGTGGGCACTAATATCTTGGATAAGCTCTATGTCGCAAAGTTACATGGAGGACTTGGCCTTAAGGATCCCAAAGTTTTCAATAAGACTATGGGATCTAAGCTATGGTGGTGATGGATGCAAGGGGCATTCGAGCTATGGAAGCGGATTTGAAGGAGGTATGGACGAAATTGTTGGCACCTGGAGCTATTTTTCTCCCAAGAATTTCCCATAGGGTAATTGCTCTAGAACATGGCAAGAATGAATAGGGACTTTATAGAGGAGAGGAGCATCACTTTTGGGAGATTTGGTATGGGAAATCACTAGATTCTAGAAGATGCATGGCAACAATGCCCCATATTAGAGAGGAACCCAGATCTCGCTCCATTGAAATAAGCTCTCCTAAGAAGGCACTCACATTCTGTTGTGAATTACTCGACTGAGATGACACCAACGGATGAGAGGAGAAAATGGAAAATGGAAAGGGAGAATCTACAACCGAATGATGGTTTAAATTGGGACCCTTGTTAAAGTTGCTTGAAGGAAGGACGTATCCTCATATCAGAAGAGAATGATAAATTAAGATGGGGGTACTAATCGGTTGACATATTTTCTAGCAAAGAAGAATATGCATTATCAACCAATTTTCTGCAATCTTAGCAGAATATAACTTGGAGAAAGTTCTGAACCCAAAAATTGTGGCCTAAAGTAGGTTATTTTTTCTAGATGCTTGTCCATAGAATAATTTTAACATGGGACCACATTAGGAAGAGGGGTTATATAGGACCATCACAATGTGTTTTATGTTGCTCTAATGAGGAGACACAAGAACACTTATTTAATTCATGCAGGGAAGCCGAGGTACTCTGGAGTAAGGTCCACACATCCTTTGGTCATTCAAATCATTGTGGAGATTATATTCTGGACACTATTGAACAATGGCGGATGAACCTCTTTCACATCCCCATTGTAAAGTAAGATTGGTTCTTGGTGTGAGGATTCCTTATGTAGGCTTTGTGGAAAGGGTGTAATTAGTACATATTTAAGGATCAAGGAATATTCACTGAACATATCTAGATTAGTACTATAGAAAATATAAAATAAATTGTTCTTGTAAAATATTAGATGGGGGAGGATTGGAAGGAAAGTGAAAAAGAAGAAGAAGTCCTCTGATAGTCAGGTACAGCTGGGCTGAGGATGGACGAAGTGAATATACATGCCCCTTCAATGCCAACTAGTAGGCCCTCTATCTATGCCCCTCCTCCGGAAGGTTTCTTAAAGCTTAATTTTGAAGTCACATCGAAAGGAAACCCTAGCCCATTAGGTTACGGGGGAATTCTAAGGGATCCACACAATGGGGAGTTCAGAGTCTATGATGGTCACTGTGGCAGCATGATCAACAATGCAACGAAAATGAAAACGTTGGAAAAAAGGGTTAAAATTGGCAAAACATATGGACCTACATAAAATATTGATCATTGGATACTCGACCATGGTTATCAAAATAACTCATAAGTTGATCAATGGATCGCCCCCTCAAATTTAATCTGGAGTTGGAGAATGGAATCACAGGTCTAAAGAATCAGGGGTATCCTTTTTGGGTTCCCTTATGTAATCACTTCTCGCACTAAGTGAGCAGGGAACTTCGTGGTGGATTGGTTGGAAAATTGGGGAGTAAGCACACAAGTTAAGGACTACGACTGAGATTGGCCTCCAGAATGGATGCTACAGAGAATTGAATCCCTTGAGGAAATGTTGCATAAGGATAAATCCATCCTCGATCAGGTTGAATAAATATGATTTATTATGATAAGACAAGCCTTTATAGTGTTGTGGCTACTAGCTGCCAATTGGGGCTGACATGTGTTCCAATTCAAGGAAATTTTGAGAGTGAGAATGGCATTAAATCGAAAGCTGCAAGGCAGAAGGAATGTTAGTGTGCTAGTGGGAATGATTAATGTAGGAAGGGGCTCTCACTTGTTCTATGGTCTCTGCTATGACCCTTTTGCAGGTGCAAGAGTGTGTGGTGAGGTTTGTTGAACTTGAGATGTTTGTGTCTATTCTCAAGGCTAGAAGATTGTTGTTGGTTGAATCATGCAAGATTGGGATCCCGGGGCTAGAAGAACCCAGGCATGGAGCCGGTGTGTCAATTTGATCTCCAAATCCCCGGCTATTTGCGTAAAATGCAGTGGGAATCAAGGGGTGATGCCAAGGAATGAACGAGATAATATTTTTAGCTTTAGTGTGAGGGCTCTAAGTTTGAATTTTAATAGTAGAACTGGGACAATTAGTCCTTTGAATTTTGAAATTGTCCCTGGGATATTTTTATGTAAATTTGGCTCGTCGTTTGGTTTGGTGTGTGATCCATATTTATGCAGGAATGCAATAAAATCTAGAAATAGACATAAACAAAGAGATGCAGTGGAAATAATAATTCATTTCATTAATAGCAAATAGCAAAAATATGCTTACACACATAATGGAAATAAACTAGCTAGGGGGTTGGTAGCTTATCTCTGAGAAGATATGTGGTGGATACAGGACTTTGAACTGTGTTACAATGAGGCTCGAAGGCCTATTTATTATTAAGAAACAATAGAAAACCCTAAACATCCAAAAACCTAAGCCTAGGAGATCAAGTGCCAAAACTGTGGGCCCCGTTTGGGTGAATTGGTACATCAATCTTCTCAGGGACGTAGCTTTGGCATATGATTTCTGTTTGACATGCTCAATACCTTGCTAGAAATATCTATTCGAGGACTACGAAATTTGATGTGAGAAAAATCAAAGGAGATTCTATTTTTCTCCCGATTTTCCCAAAAAACACCGTCTAGGGCCTCAAAACAACTCTGGAAGTTGAGAACCCGAAAAACTACTAAAAATAGTAAGTTGTGATGAAACTGAAAAACTAAAATAACTGATGGTGGGGGTCCAAATGGAATAGGTGGGTGGCCACCAATATCCACCTCGATCATTCCTCCCCCCTTACGAATTAATGGTCCCCATTGCGTTGAGTTCCTCCATGAGATGAGGCGAATTCTGCTGAACTTGGTATTGGATTTCTTGAAGATGTCATGGAACTACTAGCAAATGTGATGAATGCGTTCAATAAATTTGGTTTCTTTAACAACCTCTGAAAGTACATCTGTTGATTTTGTCTATGTGGTCGCATTAGGTATGACAACATCACGAGGCGGCGCACCTAGGGTCATATCAATGGAGTGCTTGACCTGACAGTGTAGAGGAACCTTTGTGGGTGAGGAGAAAATGTCCTCATATTCCTGTGTGGATTTGTCCATTTGCTGCTATTGTGCAGGGGAGCTCTGTTTCGAGGTTGTGGAAACAATATTCTTCTTGCCCTATGGACGAATTGTAATGAAAATAAATTTTTGGGTTTGGGAAACAATCTTGCTACATTGTTTTGCAGTAGTCAAATGGATGGTAGGAGGCGGTACTACCTCCGGTATCCTGTACAATTTATTTCCCAAAGTAATAACAAAATAACAAGTCCTAGACTCATACACATCATGTCGCTTCCACAAGTATGGTTGGCCTAATAATACATCAGACACTTCAAGAAGAGCAACATTACACATTACCTCATCCATGAATGGCTTGATGTTGTACGGAAGGTGGCACTCTTGGCGGACTTGAAGATCTCTTCCTTGGTGAAGCCACCAAATTGTATACGGCCGTAGGTGTGCTATCGTTGGGAGGCCGAGCCACTTCATGAACTCTGCTGAAGTGAAGTTCTTTTTGCTTCCGTTATCAATAAGGAATTGCAGTGGAGAACCCTTCACCCACATATGCGAAAGGAAGAGACACTCCGCCTCCTATGGATCCTTGAGATTCTCCCTCTAGAGCTTGGTGGTGGAAATAATGGCACTGGGATCTACATCAATGATGTGATTCCGTTTTTCATCGCCCTTGTCTGCTTCTGACTCAGGGTGAGAGCATGCATCTGATTTGGGTTCCTTCAGCTCGACCACCAGTGACTGTTTGGCAGAACAATCATTTGTGCTGTGAGTGGGGCTATTATGAAATTCACACCACTTCCCCGTGTTCTTCTTTGGATTTTTGGTGTTGTACAGAGCCCCACTTTGTCTTTGCCCATTGGTCTGTGGTTTAGAGGCACCTTTCTCTGGCTTCGGATTCACGGATCCAAAGTGTCGCTTCTTCTGCTTAAATTTTTGCTTGATCTTGGAGACATAGCGATATGCTGTGCCAAGTGAGGTAATTTCGAGGAACTCCATTTCCTCCTGAATATATCTGTGAAAGTAGTTGGGGTAATTGAGCACCAAATGTATCTTTGAATATTTAATACCTAAATTTGTGCGCATGGTACGGAACAAATTCGTCACTATGTGCACATATTGATCCCTTTGTTGCCGCAGTGTGGTCCATTGGATTTATTTGTCCTCATATCTCTCCATGGGGTAATATTATTCCTTGATGCCATCTAAAAATAAATTCCAAGTGGGTGCAGCTGAGAACAGAGAGGGTTCCCTCTCATCTTTTTGCTCACAGTAGGATTCCCACCAGTCTTTGACATGGGGGGCGGTTTTGAGGAGTGAAAAAATAATCTTTTCTTGGTCGAAGAAATCATGGACCGAGAAATACCCTTCCAGCAAAATCTACCATCTATCTATGGCGTCTACTTCTATATGGACTTCAAATATAGGAATGTTAAAGTTGACTTGTACCTTGAAAGAAGTGGCACCTCTAGAGTGGCTGCTGGATGTAGATGCACCGGCTGTGGGCAGCTATTGAAAGATTTGGGCAAATTTAGCCATCATCGCATTCCTCTATTTCTCGAGGGCCTCCTCGAGAAATATTTTCACACGATCTCTTTCTCCCTCTAAGAAGAGATGTGGTGGCTACAGGCCTCTCAATTGTGTTACAATGAGGCTTGAAGGCCTAATTATTATTAAGAAATATTGGAAAACCTTAAACATCCAAAAACCTAATCCTAGGAGATGAAGCACCAAAAATGTGGGCCTTGTTTGGGTAAATTGGTTAATCAACTTGCATGTTGCTCTCGTTTTTCCAAAAAAAACATCGTTTAGGGCCTCCAAATGGCTCCCTAATTTCAGGACCTGAAAAAATGGTAAAAATAGTAAGCTGTGTTGAAAATAAGAAACTGAAATAACCCATGGTGGGAGTCCAAATTGAATAGATGGGTGGCCACCAATATCCACCTAGATCATTCTTCCCCCCTTAGGAAGCAATGGTCCCCATTGCGTTGAGTTCATCCATGAGATGAGGCGAATTCTACTGAACTTTGTATTGGATTTGTCGAATATGTCATGGACCTGCTGGAAGACGTGCTTGATGTGTTCAATAAATTTGGTTGTTTTATCAGCCTATGAAAGTCAATGTGTGGATGATGTTTGTGTGGTCGCATGAGGTATGGCAACAGTAGGCAACGACGTGCCTGGGGTCAGATCAATGCAGTGCTTAACCTGACAGTGTAGAGGAACCTCTGTGGGTGAGGAGAAAATCTCCTTGTAGGAGAGCCATGTTTCGAGGTTGTGGCCACAATATTCTTCTTGCCCTCCAGGCAAATTGTAATGAAAATAAATTGTCTGGTTTGGGAAACAATGTTACGATGTCTTTTTGTAGTAGTCAAAGAGATGGCAGGAGGCAATACTATCTCCGATATCCTATAAAATTTATTTCCCAAAGTAATAACAACAGAACAAGGCCTATACTCATACATAGCATGTCGCTTCCACAAGTATGGTTGGCCCAATAATACATTAGACACATCAAGAGTAGAAACATCACACAATACCTCATCTGTGAATGGTTTGATGTTGTACAAGCGGCGACATTGTTGGTGGATGCGAAGATATCTTCCTTAGTGAAGTCACCCAATTGTATACGGCTATGGGTGATTTATGGTTGGAAGGTCGATATGCTTCACGACCTCTGCTGAAATGAGGTTCTTTTGGCTTCTGCTATTGACAAGGAATTGTAGTGGAGAACTCTTCACCCACATCTACGAATGGAAGAGGTTGTCCCCCTCCTTTAGATCCTTGGGATCCTCCCTCTAGAGCTTGGTGGGGGAAAAAATGGCACTGGGATCTGCATCAATGATCTGCTTCCCTTTGTCATCGCCCTTGTCTGATTGTCACTCAGTGTTAGAACATGTTTCTGATTCCGGTGTCTTTAGTTCGGCCACTAGCGATTGTTTGGCACGACACTCGTTTGTGTTGTGAGTGGGGCTGTTATGAAATTCATACCACTTCCCCATGTCCTTCTTTGGATTTTTGGTGTTGTTCTAATTCGTCTGTCTTTGGCATTTCCGCTTGTTCTGTGGTTCATGGTGCCTTTCCCTAGCTTCGAATTCACAAATCCAATGCCTAGCTTCTTCTTCTTAAATGTATTCTCGATCTTGGCAAGATATATATATGTCATGCCAAGTGAGGTAATGTCGAGGAATGTATTTGTACAAACAAATCCAATACTTGAGCACCAAATGTCTCTCTGAATATTTAATACCCAACTTTGTGCACAGGGTATGGAAAAAATTTGTCAGTTCGTGCACACCTTGTTCCCTTTGCTGCGAGAGCGTGGTCCATTGGATTTATTTGTCCTCATAGCTCCCCACGGGGTAATATTGTTCCTTGATTCTGTCTAAGAACAACTTCCAAGTGGGTGTGACCAAGAATAGAGAGGGTTCCCTCTCGTCCATTTTCTCACAGTGGGTTTCCCACCAGTCTTTGACATGGGGGGTGACTTTGAGGAGTGAAAAATAATCTTTTCTCGGTCGAAGAAATCATGGACCAAGAAATACCCTTCCAGAAAATTCAACCATATATCTATGATGCCTGAATCTATCTGGCCTTCAAATCCAGGAATGTCAAACTTTACTTATACCTCAAAAGGAGTGGGGCCTCCAGAGTGGCTGGTGGATGTAGATGTGCCCCCAGTGGGGAGTCATTGAAGGATGTTGGCAGAGTTATCGATCATCGTGTTCCTCTGTTTCTCAAAGGAACCCTCAAGCAATATTTTGATAGGATATCCTACTCCCTCATATTTCTTTTTTTCTACCATTGGAGGTCATCGGGGTTTGTGAGGCTGATATTGCAATGGTTCAACTAGAACGAGCCCTAAATCGTTATACCCTGACCTCGTTGGGGACATCAAAAGAAAAAACAGAGAAAGCACAGAACACTCTGATACAACTGAAATAAAATACAAAAATAGACATAAACACAGATATGCAGCAGAAATAATAATTCATTTCATTAATATCAAATAGCAGAAATATGGTTACAGATATAATGGAAATAAAATAGCTAGGGCGCTGGTAGCTTATTTCTGAGAAGAGATGTGCGAATAAAAGTCTCTGAATGTGTTACAATGAGGCTAGAAGGTCTATTTATTATTAAGAAAGAAAGGAAAACCATAAACATCCAAAAGCCTAACCCTAGGAGATGAAGTGCCAAAACTATGGGCCTCGTTTTGGTAAATTGGTACATCAATCTTCCTGCAGACATATCTTTGCCATACGATCCCTGTTTGATGCATTCAATACCTCGTTAGAAATATCTAGCTGAGAACTACAAATTTTGATGTGAGCAACATCATAGGAACTTCCATGTTTCTCACGGGTTTCCCAAAAAACATTTTCTAGGGCATCAAAACGGCTTCAGAAGTTTAGGACCCAAAAAATGCTAAAAATAGTAAGCTATACTAAAACTAAAAAAATAAAAGAACCAATGGTGGGGGTCCAAATTGAATAGGTGGGTGGCCACCAATATCTACTTGGATCATTCCTCCTCCCTTAGGAAGCAACGATCCCCATTGCATTGAGTTCCTCCATGAGATGAGGCGAATTCTGCTGAACTTGGTATTGGATTTGTCGAAGATGTCATGGACCTATTGGCGGACGTGCTTGATGCATTAAATAAATTGGGTTTCTTTATCAACCTCTACTACTACATGTGTCGATTATGTCTGTGTGGTCACATGAGGTATGGAAACATCAGGCATCAGTGCACCTGGGGTCAGATCAATGGAGTGCTTGACCTGACAGTGTAGAGAAACCTCTGTGGGTGAGGAGAAAATGTCCTCGTATTCCTCCACGATTTTTTCCATCTACTGTTGTCGTGCAGGGGAGACTCATACTCATACAATAGAATGAGACCTAGACTCATACACAACATGTCGCTTCCACAAGTATGGTTGGCCCAATAATACATCAGACACATCAAGAGGAGCAACATCACATAGTACTTCATTTATGAATGGCTTGATGATGTACGGAAGGCAACACCATTGGCTGACGTGGAGATCTCTTCCTTAGTGAAGCCACCCAATGGTATATGGCTACAGGTGTGATATGGTCAGTAGGCCGAGCCGCTTCATGACCTCTGCTGAAATGAGGTTCTTTTGGCTACCGCTATCGACAAGGAATTGCAGTGGAGAACCCTTCACACACATCTGCGAATGGAAGAGGTGCTCCCCCCTATGGATCCTGAGGATCCTCCCTCTAGAGCTTTATGGTGCCAATAATGGTAGTAGGATCCGCCTCAGTGATCTACTTCCCTTTCTCATCGCCCTTGTATGGTTCTGACGTAGGGTCGGAACATGCATCTGATTCGGGTGCCTCCAGTTCGGCCACGAGCGATTGTTTGGCCTGGAACTCGTTTGTGCTGTGGGTGGGGTTGTTATGAAATTCACACCACTTCCCTGTGTTCTTATTTGTATTTATGGTGTTCTTATGAGTCTCCCAACTTTGGTGTTTCCCCTTGTTTCGCGGTTCAGAGGTGCCTTTCTCTAGTTTCTGATTCGCGGATCCAAACTCTTGCTTCTTTTGCTTAAATTTTTACTTGATCTCGGCGGCATAGAAATATGTCATGCCAAGCGAGGTAACACTGAGGAACTCCATTTCTTCCTGAATTTATTTGTGCAAACAGCTGTGGTACTTGAGCACCAAATTTCTCTTTGAATCTTTAATACCCAACTTTTTGCACAGAGTATGGAACAAATTCTCCAGTTCGCACACATCTTGATCCTTTGTTCCTGCAATGTGGTCCATTGAATGTATTTTTCCTCATAGATCCCCATGGGGTAATATTGTTCATTGATGCCATATTGGAACAAATTCCAAGTGGGTGCAGCCGAGAACAAAGAGGGTTCCCTCTCATCCTTTTGTTCACAGTAGGTTCTGCACCAGTCTTTGACATGGGGGACGACTTTGAGGAGTGCAAAAATAATCTTTTCTCTGTCAGAGAAATCATGGACTGAGAAATACCCTTCCAGAAAATTCAACCATCTATCTACAGCATCTGCATCTATCTGGCCTTCAAATACAGGAAAGCCAAATTTTACTTGTACCTTGAAATGGGTGGCGCCTCGAGAGTGGTTGCTGGATGTATATGCACCTCCAGTGGGCATTTGTTGAAGGATCTAGGAAAATTTATCCATCATCACGTTCCTCTGTTTCTTGAGGTCCCCCTCGAGCAATAGTTTGATAGGATCTCCTGCTCCATCATATTTCTTTTCTTTCGCCATGGGAGGTCGTCAAGGTTTGTGAGGCTGATCTTGCAAGGGTTCAACCAGATCGATCCCTAACTCCTTATACCCTGACCTCGTTGTGGACATGCAAAGAAAAAATAGAGAAAGAGTAGACCACTATGATACCATTGATCTAGATTTTTCATTAAGTATATAAAATAAATAAATAGATATAAACACAGAGACGCAATGGAAATAATACTTCATTTAATTAATATCAGATAGTAGAAATATGCTTGCAGACATGATGGAAATAAACTAGCTAGGGCTAGCCAGCAGCTTATATCTGAGAAAATATTTGGCAGATAAAAGCCTCTGAACTATGTTACAATGAGGATCAAAGGCCTATTTACTATTAAGAAACAATGGAAAATCCTAAATGTAAAAAACCTAACCCTAGGAGATGAAGCGCCAAAACTATGGGCTATGTTTGGGTAAATTGGTACACTAATCTTCCCGGGGACGTAACTTTGGCATACGACCTCCGTTTGATGCGCTCAATACCTTGTTAGATATATCTATCCGAGCAATAGAACTTTTTATGTAGAAAACATGAAAGAAGCTTCCATGTTTCTCTCGGTTTTCCAAAAAAAATGTCATTTAGACCCTCAAAACGGCTCTGAAAGTTCGGGAGCCGAAAAACTGCTAAAAATAGTAAGTTGTGATGAAACTAAAAAACTAAAAGAGTTTATGGTGGGGTTCCAAATGGAATAGGTGGGTGGCCACCATTATCCACCTAGATCATTCCTCCCCCATTAGGAAGCAATGGTCCCCATGGCATTGAGTTCCTCCATGAGATGAGGCGAATTCTACTGAACTTGGTATTGGATCTATCGAACATGTCATAGACCTCCTAGATGCATCCGATAAATTTGCTTGCTTTATCAGCCTCTGATAGTACATGTGTGGATTTTGTCTGTGAGGTCGCATGAGGTATGGCAACATTAGGTGGCAACGCGCCTGGGGTTAGATCAATGGACTTCTTGACCTGACAGTGTAGAGGAACCTTTGTGGGTGAGGAGAAAATGTCCTCATATTCCTCTGCCACTTTTTCCATGTTCTTCTCCAGTGCAAGGGAGCCCTGCTTCAAGGTTTTGGCCACAATATTATTCTTTCCCTGTGGGAAAATTGTAGTGAAAATACATTTTATGGTTTGGGAAACAATCTTACTGCGTTGTTTTGCGGTAGTCAAAGAGATGGGAGGAGGCAGTACTACCTCTAGTATCTTGTACAATTTATTTCCAAAAGTAATAAAAATAGAATGAGGCCTAGACACATACACAACATGTCACTTCCACAAGTATGGCTGGCCCAATAATATGTGAGACACATCAAGAGGAGTAACATCACACAGTACCTCATCCGTGAATGGTGTGATGATCTATGAAAGGCAGCACTGCTAGCGGATATGGAGATATCTTCCTTGGTGAAACCACCCATTGGTATATGGATACGGGTGTGATATGGTCAATAGGCTGAGCCGCTTCATGACCTCTACTAAAATGAGGTTGTTTCTTCTTTCGCTATCGATGAGGAATTACAATGGAGAACCCTTCACCACATCTGTGAAAGGAAAATGCACTCCACCTCCTCTGGATCCTCAGCATCATCCCTGTGGAGCTTGGTGGTAGAAAAAATGGCATTAGGACCTGCATAAATGATCTATTTCCCATTATCATTGCCATTGTTTGGTTCTCACTCAGGGTCAGAACATGTGTATGATTCAGGTGCCTTCAGTTTGGCCAACAATGACTGCTTAGCCTGACACTCATTTGTGCTATGAGTGGGGCTGTTATGAAATTCACACTTCCCTATGTCTTTCTTTGGATTTGTGGTGTTGTTCTGAGTCACCCCTCTTTGGCATTTCCCCTTGTTCTACGGTTCAGGGGCACCTTTCCTTGGGTTCAGATTCGTGGATCCAAAGTCTCACTTCTTTTGCTTAAATTTTTGCTCGACCTTGGTGGAGTAGTGATATGTTGTGGCAAGTGAGGTAATGTCGAGAAACTTCATTTCCTCCTGAATGTATCTATGCAAAAAACTGTGGTACTTGAGCACCAATTGTCTCTCTGAATATTTAATTCCCAAATTTGTGGGCAGGGTATGGAAAAAATTCGTCAGTTTGTGCACATATTGATCCCTTTGTTGTGACAACGTAATCCATTGTATGTATTTGTCCTCATAGCTCCCCATGGGGTAATATTGTTCCTTGATGCCATCTCAGAACAAATTTCAAGTGGGTTCAGCCAAGAACAAAGAGGGTTTCCTCTCGCCGTTTTGGTCATAGTATGTTTCCCACTAGTCTTTGACATGGGGGGCAAATTTGAGGAGTGCAAAAATAACATTTTCTTCATCGGAGAAATCATGGAATGAGAAATACCCTTCCAAAAAATTCAACCATCTATCTATGGCATATGCATCTATCTGGCCTTCAAATACAGGAATTTAAAAGTTGACTTGTACCTTTAAAGGAGTTGCGCCTCCAGAGTGGCTGTTGGATGTAGATACGCCGCTGATGGGCATCTGTTGAAGGATCTCGACAAAGTTATCCATCATCACGTTCCTCTATTTATAGAGGGCCTCCTCGAGAAATATATATTATAGGAGCTCATGTTCCCTTGTATTTTTTTTCTTCCACCATGGGAGGTCGTCAAGGTTTGCGTGGCTGATCTTGCAAGGGTTCAGCCAGATCAAGCCCTAACTCATTATACCTTGACCTCATTGGGGACATGCAAAGAAAAAAAGAGAAAGAGCAGGCCAGTGTGATACCACTAATCTATATTTATGCGCAATAAAATATAGAAATAGACATAAACACATAGATGCAGTGGAAATAATACTTCCTTTCAATAATATCAAGTAGCACAAATATGCTTACAAACATATTCGAAATAAACTAGCTAGGGCGCTGGTAGCTTATCTCTAAGAAGAGATGTGGCAGATACATGCATTTTAACTGTGTTACAATGAGGCTAGAAGGCCTATTTATTATTAAGAAACAATGGAAAACCCTAAACATCCAAAAACATAACTCTAGGAGATGAAGCGCCAAAACTATGTGCTCCCTTCTGGTAAATTGGTACATCAATCTTTCGGGGGAGGTAAATTTGGCATATGATCTCTGTTTGATGCGCTCAATACCTCGTTAGAAAGATATATCTAAGTTCTAAAACTTTTTATTTGAGAAACATTAAAGGAACTTCAATTTTTCTTCGAAATTTCCCAAAAAAATTTGTTTAGGGCATCAAAACGGCTCCATAAGTTCAGGACCCAAAAAACTACTAAAAATAGTAAGCTATGTTGAAACTGAAAAAGCGAAAGAATCGATGGTGGGGGTCGAAATGGAATAGCTGGGTGGCCACAAATATCCACCTAGAAAATTCCTCCACCCTTAGGAAGAAAATATCCCCATTGCATTGAGTTCCTCCATGAGATGAGGTAAATTCTGCTGAACTTGGTATTGCATTTCTCGAAGATGTCATGGACCTGTTGGTGGACCTGTTGGATGCGTTCAGTAAATTTGATTGCTTTACCAGCATCTAAAAATACATGTGTGGATTATGTATGTGTGTTCGCATGAGGTATCACAACATCAGGTGGTGGCGCACCTCGGGTCAGATCAATGGAGTGCTTGACCTAACAATGTAGAGGAACCTCTGTGGATGACAAGAAAATTTCATCGTATTCCTCTGCAAATTTTTCCATCTGCTGATGTCGTGTAGGGGAACCCTCTTTTGAGGTTGTGGTCTATATCTTCTTCTTGCTCTGTGGCCAAATTGTAATGAAAATATTTTTTTTGGTTTGGGAAACAATCTTACTATATTGTTTTCAGTAGTCAAAGAGATGGCAGGAGGCGGTACTACCTTCAATATATTATACAATTTATTTCCCAAAGTAATAAAAACAGAATGAGGCCTAGAATCCTACACAACATGTCACTTCCACAAGTATGGTTGGACCAATAATACATCAGACACATCAAGAGGAGAAACATCACACAGTGTAACCTCATTCATGAATGGCTTGATGCTCTACGGAAGGCAGCACTGCTGGTAGACGCAGAGATCTCTTCCTTGGTGAAGCCACCCAATGGTATATGGTTGTGGGTGTGCTATGGTTGGGAGGCCGAGACTCTTCACAACCTTTATTGAAATGAGGTTCTTTTGGCTTCTGCTATCAACATTGAATTGCAATGGAGAACCCTTCACCCACATCTGTGAAAGGAAGAGGTGCTCCCCCTCCTCTAGATCCTCGAGATCCTCCCTCTAGAGCTTGGTGGTGGCACCAATGGCACTGGGATCTGAATCAATGATCTGATTCCCTTTGTCATCACCCTTTTCTGGTTCTGACATAGGGTCAAAACATGCATCTAATTCGGGTACCTTCAGTTCAGCCAAAAATGACTGTTTGGCCCAAAAAATGTTTGTGCTGTGAGTGGGGTTGTTATGAAATTCACACCACTTATTTGTGTCTTTCTTTAGATTTGTAGTGTTTTTCCGAGTCACCCCACTTTAGATTTTCTCCTTTTTCTACGTTTCAGGGGTGCCTTTCCCTAGCTTCGGATTCATGGATCCAAATTCTTGCTTCTTATACTTAAATTTTTTCTCAATCTTGGCAGCATATCTATATTTCGTGCCAAGTGATGTAATGTCGAGGAATTCCATTTCCTCCTAAATTTATCTGTGCAAAGAGTTGTGGTAATTCAGCACCAAATGTCTCTCTGAATCTTTAATACCCAACTTTTTGCGTAGGGTATGGAAGAAATTCGTTAGTTCTTGCACATCTTGATCCCTTTGTTGCTGCATCGTAGTCCATTGGATGTATTTTTCCTCATAGCTCCCCACGGGGTAATATTGTTCCTTGATGCAATCTTCGAATAAATTCCAAGTGGGTGTGGCTGAGAACAGAGAGGGTTATCTCTCGTCCTTTTTCTCACAGTAGGTTTACCACCAGTATTTAACATGGGGGGTAACTTCGAGGAGTGCAAAAATATTCTTTTCTCGCTCTGAGAAATCATGGACCGAGAAATACCCTTCTAACAACTTCAACCATCTATATATGGCATCTGCATCTATCTAGCCTTCAAATACAAGAATTTCAAAGTTGAATTGTACCTTGAAAGGATTGGAGACTCCAGAGTGGCTTCTGGATGTAGATGCGCCACCGGTGGGCAGCCGTTGACGGATCTAAGCAAAGCTATCCATCGTCACGTTCCTCTCTTTCTCGAGGGCCTCCTAGAGAAATATTTTGATAGGATATCTTATTCCCTTGTCTTTATTTTCTTCTGCCATGGGAGGTCATTGGGTTTTACAAGGCTGATCTTGCAAGGGTTCAACCAGATCGAGCCCTAACTCCTTATACCCTCACCTCATTGGGGACATGTAAAGAAAAAATAGAGAAAGAGAAGACTGCTCTGATACCACTGATCCGGATTTATGCAGGAATGTAATAAAATATAGAAATATACATAAACAAAGAGATGTAGTGGAAATAATAATTCATTTCATTAATATCAAATAGCAGAAATATGCTTACAAACATAATGAAAAATAAACTAGCTAGGGCGTTGGTAGCTTATATCTAAGAAGAGATGTGCTAGCTACAGGCCTCTGAACTGTGTTACAATGAGGTTCAAATTTCTATTTATTATTAAGAAACAATGGAAATCCGTAAACATCCAAGAACATAACCCTAGGAGTTCAAGCGCTAAAACTATGGGCCCCATTTAGGTAAATTGGTACATCAATCTTCCCAGCGACATAAATTTGGCATACAATCTTTGTTTGATGCGCTCAATACCTCTTTAGAAATATATATCCAAGTAATAAAACTTTTGATGTGAGAAACATGGAAGGAACAACAATTTTTCTCCCGGTGTTCCCAAAAAATGTCATTTAGGGGCTCAAAACGCCTCTTGAAGTCCACGATATGAAAATCTGCTAAAAATAGTAAGCTATGATGAAACTGAAAAAATGAAAGTACTGATGATGGGGGTCCAAATGTAATAAGTGGGTGGCCATCAATATCCATGTGGATCATTCCTGCTCCCTTAGGAAGCAATGGTCCCCATTGTGTTTCATTCCTCCATGAGATGAGGCAAATTTTGTTGAACTTGGTATTAGACTTGTCGAAGATGTCATGGACCTGCAGACGGATGTGCCAGATGCGTTCAATAATTTTGGCTGCCTTATTAGCCTGTGACAGTAAATGTGTGGATTCTGTATGTGTGGTTGCATGAGGTATTGCGACATCAAGCGATGACATGTCTGGGGTCAGATCAATGGAGTGCTTGACGTGACAGTGTAGAGGACCCTCTATGGGTGAGGAGAAAATTTCCTTGTATTCCTCCACGAATTTTTCCATCTATTGTTATCGTGCAGGGAATCCCTATTTCAAGGTTGTGGCCACAATATTCTTCTTGCCTTGTGGGCGAATTGTAATTAAAATAAATTTCTGGTTTGGGAAACAATCTTAGTATGTTGTTTTTCAATAGTCAAAGAGATGGTAGGAGGCAATATTACCTCTGTTATCCTATAATATGTATTTCCCATAGTAATAAAAATATAATGAGGTTTATACTAATACAAATTATATCACTTCTACAGGTATGTTTGGCCCAATAATACATCAGACACATCAAGAGGAACAACATGACACAATACCTCATCAGTGAATGGCTTGATGTTGTACAGAAGGCAGCACTACTACCAGACGTGGAGATCTCTTCCTTGGTGAATCCACATAATGGTATACAACAATAGATGTGCTATGGTAGATAGCCCAAGTTGCTTCACGACCTCTACTGAAATGATGTTCTTTTGGCTTCTGCTATCGACAAGGAATTTTAGTGGAGAACCCTTCACTGACATCTATGCATGGAAGATATGCATCCCCTCCTCTGGATGCTCGGGATCCTCCACCTAGAGCTTGGTGGTAATATAAATGGAACTGAGATCTAAATCAATGATCTACTTCCATTTTTTATTTCCCTTTTTTGGTCCTGATTAAGGGTTAGAACATGCATCTGATTCAGGTGCCTTCAGTTTGGCAACCAACGACTGTTTGGCCCGACACTTGTTTTTGTTGTGAGTGGGGATGTTATGAAATTCATACCAGTTCCTCGTGTCCTTCTTTGGATTTTTGGTGTTTTTTTGAGTCGCCTCACTTTGGATTTTCCCCTTGTTCTACGGTTTGGGGGAACCTTTCCCTGGCTTCAGATTCACGGATCCAAAGTCTCACTTCTTCTGCTTAAATTTCTGCTCAATCATGGCGGCATATCAATATGTCGTACCAAGCGAGGTAATGTCGAGAAAATATATTTCATCCTAAATGTATTTGCACAAATAGTTACGATACTTGAGCACCAAATGTCTCTTTGAATCTTTAATACCAACTTTGTGCGAAGGGTATGGAACAAATTCGTTAGTTCGTGCACATCTTGATCCCTTTGTTGTGACAACGTGGTCCATTGGATGTGTTTGTCCTTATAGCTCCCCATAGGGTAATATTGTTTCTTGATGCCATCTCAGAAAGAATTCCAAGTGGCTGCGGCCGAGAACAGAGAGGGTTCCCTCTCATCCTTTGACTCACAATAGGTTTCCCACTAGTATTTGACATGGGGGCCAACTTTGAGCAGTGCAAAAATAATATTTTCTCGGTCGAAGAAATCACGGACTGATTTTCAACCATCTATATAGGATGTCAACATCTATCTGGCCTTCAAATCTAGGAATGTTAAATTTTCCTTGTACCTTGAAAGGAGTGGCACCTCCAGAGTGGTTGTTGGATGTAGATGTGTCGCCGATGGGCAGTTGTTGAAGGATCTAGGAAACGTTATCCATCATCACGTTCCTTTTTTTCTCGAGGGCCTCTACGAGAAATATTTTTTTAGGATCTCCTACTCCCTTGTATTTATTTTCTTCTGCCATGGGATGTCGTCGGGGTTTGCGAGGCTGATCGTGCAAGGTTTCAACTAGATCGAACCCTAAATCCTTATAATATGACCTCGTTGGGGGAATGCAAAGAAAAAACTGAGAAAGAGTAGAATGCTCTGATACCAATGATATGGATTTATGTAGGAATGCAATAAAATACAGAAATGGAAATAAACATAGAGATGTAGTGGAAATAATACTTCATTTCATTAATATCATATAGCAAAAATATGCTTAGATACATAATGGAAATAAACTAGCTAGGGCGTTGGTAGCTTATCTTTGGGAGAAGACGTGGCGGCTATAGGGCTCTGACCTATGTTAAAATGAGGCTCAAAGGCCTATTTATTATTAATAAACAATGGAAAACTCTAAACATCTAATAACCTAACCCTAGGAGATGGAGCGCTAAAACTATGGGCCCTGTTGGTGTAAATTGGTACATCAATCTTCCCGGGGACGTAACTTTGGCATATGATCTCCATTTGACGTGTTCAATACCTCGTTAGAAATATCTATCTAAGGACTACAAATTTTTATGTGAGCAACATAAAAGTTCCATGTTTCTCCTAGTTTTTCCAAAAAATGTCGTTTACGGTCTCAAAACGGCCCTGGAAGTTCATGACCTAAAAAACTATTAAAAACAGTGAGTTGTGTTGAAACTAAAAAAATGAAAGAACCAATGGTGGGGGTCCAAATTGAATAGGTGGGTGGCCACCAATATCCACCTGGATCATTCCTCCCTCCTTAGGAAGTAATGGTCTACATTGAATTGAGTTCCTCCATGAGATGAGGCAAATTCTTTTGAACTTGGTATTGGATCTGTCGAAGATGTCATTGACCTACTGGCGGATGTGATGGATGCTTTCAATAAATTTGGTTGCTTTATTAGCCTCTAACATTACATGTGTGGATTATTTCTTTCTGGTCGTATGAGGTTTGGAAACATCAGGTGGTGGCATGCCTCAGGTCAGATCAGTGGGGTGCTTTACCTTATAGTGTAGAGGAACCTCTGTGGGTGAGGAAAAAATATCTTCGTATTCCTCCGCGACTTTGTCCATCTAGTGTTGCCATGTAGGGGAGCCTTGTTTCTAGTTTTCGGCCACATTCTTCTTCTTGCCTTGTGGACCAATTTTAATCAAAATAAATTTTCTAGTTTGGGAAACAATCTTACTGCGTTGTTTTTCAATTGTCAAAGATATGGCAAGAGGCGGTATTACCTCCGGTAACCTGTACAGTTTGTTTCCCAAAGTAATAACAATAGAAAAAGGCCTAGACTCATACACAACATGTTGCTTCCACAAGTATTTTTGGCCCAATAATACATCAGACACATCAGGATGATCATCATCACACAGTACCTCATACGTGAATTTCTTAGTGCTATATGGAAGGCGACACTGCTGGCAGATGCAGACATCTCTTCCTTGGTGAAGCCACCCAATAGCATACGACTGTGGATGTGCTATGGTCGGTAGGCTGAGCCGCTTCACGACCTCTACTGAAATGAGGTTCTTTTGGCTTCTGCTATCGACAAGGAATTGCAGTGAAGAACCCTTCACCCACATCTGCGAATGGAAGAGGTGCCCCATCCTTTAGATCCTCGGGATCCTCCCTCAGGAGCTTGCTGGCAGCAAAAATGGCATTGGGATATGCATCAATGATCTGCATCCCTTTTTCATCGCCCTTCTTTGGTTCTGACTCAGGGTCAAAACATGCATCTGATTCAGGTTCCTTGAGTTCTTCTACCAACGACTGTTTGTCCCGACATTCGTTTGTGTTGTGAGTGGGGTTGTTATGAAATTCACACCACTGTCTCGTGTCCTTATTTGGATTTGAGGTGTTGTTCTAAGTCACCTGTATTTGGCTTTACCGCTTGTTATACGGTTCAAGGGCACCTTTCCTTAGCTTCAAATTGGCAGATCCAAAGTCTCACTTCTCGTATTTAAATTTCTGCTCAATGTTGATGGCATAGTGATATGTTGTGCCAAGCGAGGTAATGTCGACGAACTACATTTCCTCTTGAATATAACTATGAAAAAAAACTGTGATACTTGATCACTAAATGTCTCTCTGAATCTTTAATACCCATCCTTGTGTGTAGGGTACATTGGAAAAAAATTGTTAGTTCGTACACATCTTGATCCCTTTGCAGCCGCAACGTGGTCCATTGGATGTATTTGTCCTCATAGCTCTCCACGGGGTAATATTATTCCTTGATGTTGTCTCGAAAAAAATTCCAAGTGGGTGCGCCCGAGAACAGAGAGGGTTCCCTCTCGTCCTTTTTCTCACAGTAGGTTTCCCACTAGTCTTTGACATGGGGGGGCAGCTTTGAGGAGTGAAAAAATAATCTTTTCTTGGTCAGAGAAATCATGGATCAAGAAAAAACCTTCCAACAAATTCAACCATCTATATACGACATCTGCATATATATGGCATTCAAATACAAGAATGTCAAAGTTGACATGTACCTTGAAAGGATTGGAGACTCCAGAGTGGCTGCTGAATGTAGATGCGCCACCAGTGGGCAACCGTTGAAGGATATAGGCAAAGTTATCCATCATCGCATTCCTCTATTTCTCGAGGGCCTCCTATAGAAATATTTTGATAGGATATCCTGCTCCCTCATCTTCCTTTTCTTCTACCATGGGAGGTCGGCGGGGCTTGCGAGGGTGATCTTGCAATGGTTGAACTAGATCGAGCCCTAACTCCTTATACACTCACCTTATACTGCTCTGATACCACTGATCCAGATTTATGCAAGGACACAATAAAATACCAAAATAAACATAAAGATAGAGATGTAGTGGAAATAATACTTCATTTCATTAATATCAAATAGCAAAAATATGCTTATAGACCTGATGGAAATAAACTAACTAGGGTGTTGGTAGCCTATCTATGAGAAGAGATGTGGCGGCTACAAGCCTCTAAACTGTGTTAAAATAAGGCTCAAATGCCTATTAATTATTAAGAAACAATATCCAAAAATGTAATGCTAGGAGATGAAGCGCCAAAACTATGGGCCCCGTTTGGGTAAATTGGTACATCAATATTCTCGATGACGTAACTTTGGCATACGATCTCTATTTGATGCACTCAATACCTTGTTAGAAATATCTATCTGAGGACTGCAAATTTTGATGTGAGAAACAAGACTGTACCTTATATGTTGCTCCTGTGTTTCCTAAAAAACGTTGTTTAGCGCCTCAAAACGGCTCCGGAAGTTCAGGACCCAAAAAACAGTTAAAAATAGAAAGCTATGTTGAAACTGAAAAACTAAAAGAATCGATGGTCGGGGTCCAAATGGAATATGTGGGTGGCCACCAGTATCCACATGGATCAGTGTGTTTCTTTGGGAATGTGGTGTTTAGTGTCAATTCATGTTATTTGTTGTGGGAAGCCAACTGTGGGGTGGCCTCGTTGCTGGAAATTTGGTTAGCCTTGTTCTATTGTTCTTTGGCTCCAAAGATTGGTTTTTTATTCTTGTGGGAGGATAGGCTTGCCCTGTTGGTATGCATGGAGGGGGTCTGCTTTGTTTGTGTGGAGGGGTTTAGAGGTTTAAGGAAAGGGGGCTCCCTAGGGTGAGTCAAGAGTATAATATCTTACCACAACCACAATGGTCTTTGTTGGTGTTTGAGTATATGTTAGCCAAGGTGGAGATGTCATGGAAATATCGTGTTCATTAGGGTATTGGGTGGTTGATCGGGTCTATTATTGAGGTGCTCCGTGGGGACATCTCCCTTATTGAGATTTTGGGTGAGACATGAGGTTGGTTGGTGCATTTCGCTGAAGGGGGTCCTTCTTTAGTTTTGTGATGTTTTAGGAGGGGTGGGTGACATAATACGATAATGAAGTAGGTCGCGTCACGGTGGGTGGAAATGTGGATGTGATGGAGGGAAGGAGTTGAAGGTAGACCCTATTGAGGGTGAGGAGGTGATGAAGGTAGAAGTGGGATGATGGGTTGGTTGGGAGCTCTCTCTAAGATAGGTGGAGCAAGACCCATCCTTGGCCTTAGTCATTAAGAAGCTAAGGGAGATTCGAGAGCAAGTGAGTTTCATTTATTAACATTGATATGAAGACACGTTGGATTACATAATATATTTCAATGTCATTCAGTCTAGCCAAGAAGAAATCCTAGACGTTATTGCTTCCCTGTGGAGGAACCAAAGGCGAATAGTGGATCGTCTATAGGATATCGATGCATGTGTGGCCCATTTTTAATTCCATGTAGTTGGTGTATTTGGATCCCAAGAACCCTCAAGCGAGGGCAGGGATTTCCCGCGATGACTTCTCTTGCCATGTAGTTTGTTGTTAAGAATTTTGGGTATGCATGTGGTATAGTTACTATGAGAATTTTGCTGAAACATTTGTGTCATCTATCATTTGTAAATTGGAATTTCCTTCACTATAACCTCCCCCCCCCACAAACAAATATGTTCAGAGTGAAGGGGCTATAGGTGAAAATCCATGTGATGTAAAAAAACTATTGATTGAAAATATAATGAAAAAAAATATCTTTCAAATTTATTCAAAGTTTTAGTTGAAGTAATTTATATTTTTTCATATATTAAAAAAAAACTCATGGAGTGTAACTCAATTGTCAATCACCTTGTTATAAAGTATTATATAAAAACATGAGATTCCAAATTCAAATCGTTGTGAGTTAGGCCGACCAAAAAATAATAATTTTTATGTATTTATTTATTATATTTTTAGAATGTGCTATATATATACTGTAAATTTTTTGAAATCATATTATCTTCAAGTTATTAATTTTATTTATTTTAATATAATTTTTAAATATATATACATTAAATTAAATACTTCAAACTTAATTAAAATTATTATAACTTTTCAAAGTGTTTTATTTTAATTTTATAATTAATTAAAAAAATAATAAATTAGCATATTCTAATTTTATATTTAATTAAAAATGATTAATGGAAAAAGAAAAATATAATATAAAACAAATAAATTGATATGATTAATTTTCATGTGGTTTGAATATCTATTTTGAAAAATAAAAAATATAATTATCCTTTATCCATTCATGGAATCTTTGTGAAAATTTCTTGAATGTAACCACAAACAATGTTGCGTGTGTGTTATATTCTTCCACGAATAGTTGCACGCGTAGGGAGGGACAACCCCCGTTGTCCAGGGGTTTGAAGGAGGTGTGTAGCCCCCTACACGGGGTCCGAGGCAGCACTTTGGGAAATGTTTTTTGGACCGTATTTTAGGTGGGAAGACCCGCCTATGGTTTTTTCCATGGGTTTGTACATGGTTTTGGGGCATGATGGTGTTTTGTAGATACAGTCAAGGGAACTATGATTATCTTCTAATCCAGGGTTAATGGATTGGGGTTTATGAATGCCTCAGAATGTATATATATGTGCTGTAACACTAAAAGGAATATAATGAAAAATCAACTGGTAGTCCCAATTTGCGATCAAAGGGAAAAATATTTATATATATTTGTTTTATGTTTTATGCTCTCGCTATTGTTTATTTTTTGTTTCTAAGAATTAGTTTGCAAATAATTTTTCTACAGGGTTAAAACCTACATTTGGTATTAGAGTTGTTTCAGCTTCAAGGGGATGCCTTTGTTGCTGAGGATTTTTTTGCTCGGGTCTGTGGTAGACACTGTTTAGTGGGAGATCTGCGAGATCAATTCTTGCAGTGAAAGAATATAGTGAGCAGTGGAAAGATAGAGATGAAGAAATTTAATGGTCATAGTTTTGAGTTGTGGAAGCTCAAGATGGAGGATCTGCTGGTGGATAAAGATCAATGGATCGTGGTAGATACGTGTACTAAACCAACGATAATGTTAGATGAGGCAAGGACGAAGTTGGATTGGAAGGCAAAGAGCACAATACAGTTGTGTATCTCAAATTCGATATTATTGAATGTATCTAGGGAAGCTACGATAAAGACTTTGTGGGTCAAGTTAGGGATTTTGTACCAATCTAAGTCTCTGGTCAATAAATTGTTCCTGTGGAAAACGTTGTATAACCAGAGGAGGAAGGATGGAGACTCTGTGAGAGAGCATTTGAATGCCTTCAATACTGTGGTAAGTCAGTTGTCATCTGTTGATATTAAAATATCAGATGAAGATAAATGCATCAGTTTGTTGTGTTCTCTACCATATTCATGGCACACTCACTCTTGTTATTGCAATAGGTAGCAATACAACTACCTTGAATTTTGATGAAATTGTCACAGCCTTGTTGTCAGAGAAAATGAGACGGAGAAATATGGAGGGTAAGAATGGAGATTCCTTATATGTAGGAGGAAGGTCCCAAAAAAAAAACAAAAATAATTTTTTGAGTGGGAGATCTAAATCTAGACAGAGATATAAATCTCCAAGAAAGCCTGTAAAGGTGTGCTGGAAATGTGGAAAGGAAGGGCACCTAAAAAAGGACTATAGATCTAAAGCTGCCAAGAAAGAAAAGAGATCTTATGATGCTCCTTCTGCAGAGGAAAAAAACCACCTCAAATGAAGGTGGGGATGTGTATCTGGCTTCTTCTTCAAATACACATGTATATCATGAGGCATGGTTGATTGACTGAGGTGCATCCTTTCACTTAACTCCCCATAGGGGGTGGTTTTGCTAGTATGAGAAGTATGATGGTGTTGATGTGTTCTTAGGGGATGATAGGAAGGCTAGAATCGCTGGAAGTGGAAAAGTCAAGATGAAGCTGCAAGGTGGAAGGATTAGAACACTTCTTGGTGTTCTGCATATTCCTGCATTGGCCATAAATTTGATTTATGTAAGCAATTTGGATGATGCAGGTGTAAAAACAATGTTCGAGAAAGCTACTTGCAAGATGGTTCAGGGAGCACTGATATTAATGTGGGAGTTTGGATTAGAACTCTGTACAAGATGCATAATATTACTGTTATTAATGGGTGTAACAGTTATGTGGTTCTTGAAAGTGGAGCCGAAAGCCTAGCAGTGTCTGGAGAAAATACCATGCTATGGCATCAAAGGTTTGGACATATTGGAGAAAAGGGCCTTCCGATACTGCATGGTAATGGTACGGTAGAAGGTATGTCTAATTTCTCTCTGGATTTCGATTTATGTGAACATTGTGTATATGGGAAGCAGAATTGGGTGATTTTTCCTTTTGGTGCTAAGAGGGCAAAAAAGATATTAGAGCTTGTGCATAGTGATGTGTTTAGACCTATGTCGGTTCCATCACTTGGAAAGTTTATGTACTATGTTTGATTCATATATGAATTCTCCAAGAATACATGGATATATTTCTTGAGGAACAAATATGAAGTCTTTGATAGATTTAAAGAATTTAGGGTTCTGGTGGAAATCCAGACAGAGAATAAGATATAGGTGGTGAGGACAGTTAATGGTGGAGAGTTATGCAAGAAGGAATTTGAAGAGTTATGTAAGAAGTGTGGTATAGCACAGCAGAAGACTACTCCATACACACCTCAAAAAAATGGAGTTGTAGAAAGAATGAATAAAAAGTTGATTGAAAAGGAAAGAAGCATGCTTAGTGATACCAGGTTAGGATAGGAATTCTGGGCAGAGGCAATGAAGACTACATGTTACCTGGTTAACATATCACCTTCATCAACATTGGAGGATAAGACTCCACACAAGGTATGGACTGGTAAGAAACCCTCTCTTTCACATATGAGGGTATTTGTATGTGATGCATATGTACATGTTCCAAAGGAGAAAAGGACCAATTTGGATAATAAATCTGAAAGGTGCAGCTTTATTGGGTATAAGGATGGTTTAAAAGGTTACAAGCTTTGAAACCCAGAAACAAGGAAGGTTGTGTACAGTCGAGATGTGGTGTTTAAAGAAGTGAAATATGTTGTTAAACATGAATTCCTATCGAAGAAACCTGTGAAGATAGATTTTGAGCTAAAGGAAGATGAATTAGACTCTACAACAGAACAAGATTCAGGAGAGGAAGAGCCACAAACTCTAGCTGTGAGAAAATTATTTCGGGAAAAAGCCAGCTAGAAAGGTATAGCCCGTCTACTTTTTGTTCAAATTTTTCTTTAACTATCACTGATGATGATCCCAAGGCTATCAAGGAGGCTGTGGATTCAAAGGATGGAAACATATGGAAGGAGCTCATGGTTGAAGAAATGGAATCCTTGCACAAAAATGAGACATGGGATTTGGTGGAGTTGCCGACTGGAAGGAATCCCATCAAGAGAAAATGGGTCTTTAAGAGGAAGATGAATGTGGAAGGAAAGGTGGAGGAATAAAAAGCTCGGTTGGTAGAAAAAGGTTATTCCCAGGTGCTGGGACTTGATTTTGGCGATATTTTTTCTCTTGTTGCCAAGGTTACTTCTATTAGATAACTTTTATCTGTTCCTGCTACATTCGATTTTGAGGTAGAATAGATGGATGTGGAGACAACATTTCTTCATGGGCATCTGGAAGAGGAGATCTACATGAAGCAACCTGAAGGATTTGTGGTGAAGGGTAAGAAACATGGAAAATTTTAAGGATGGAAAATTATCTTAAATTTTAAAAACATTGGCGAATCTCACTAACCCTTAATATGCAAAATATAAAATTTTTATTGATGTATTTGTAAAATAATTGAAATTTATTATTATTTTATATATACTCTCTATATAATGTTGGCTATTTTTAAGGTAAAATAATTTTACATTGTAAAATTTTGGCGAATCATTGTTATAAAAAATTGAAATTGGCGAATATTTTTTTGGAAAAATCATTGAAAAATAGCCCACCTACGAATATTAGCCACTAAGAAAGAACTTGTATGCATGTTAAAAAATTCTCTGTATGGCTTAAAACAATCACCAAGGATGTGGTATCAGAAATTTGATACCTATATATGGGGACTTGGCTTCACCAGAAGCAAAGAGGATCATTGTGTGTATTTTAAATTAATTGGTGACCATGTTATTTATTTGGTATTTTATGTGGATGATATGTTGCTGGTTGGAAATGGAAAATAAATTATCCAAGATTTCAAGACCCAATTGTTCTCGAAGTTTGACATGAAGGATCTTGGTGCTACAAACAATATTTTGGGCATGGTAATTAAGAGAGATCGGGAAAAGAGGAAGCTCTGGTTAAACCAGAGGAATTATGTCAAGACAATATTACAGAGGTTCAATATGAAGGATAGTAAACCAGTGAAGGTTCCTTTTCTTATAGGTGTAAAGTTATATGTTGAAGAGTCTCCCAAGACACAAGAAGAAGAGGATATGCCCTGTGTTCCATATGAAAGTGCAGTGGGTAGCCTAATATATGCAACGGTCTATACTATACCAGACATTGTGAATGTAGTGGGAGTATTGAGCAGGTTTATGTCAAAACTAGGGAAGGGGCATTCGATAGATCAATGAAGCGGCTTTTTAGATATTTGTGTGGCACTAGTGATTATGGTTTGTGCTATGAGGGAAGACCAATATGGGACAAAGTTTTGGACATCCATGGTTTCGTTGATGAAGACTAGGCTAGAGATCTGGACCTAAGAAGATCTACAAGTGGGTATGTGTTTAGCCTATTTGGAGGTGCAGTCAGTTGGAGGAGTAAAAGATAGTATCTAGTGGCTTTTTCAACTATAGAGGCAGAATACATGGTAGCCACTCATGCAAGCAAGGAAGCATCTTGGTTGTAGAGATTGTGTTCAAGTATGCATTTGGTGCAACGATCTATAAGGATAGACTATGATAGCCAAAGTGAAATTTTCTTGGGTAAGAACCCTACTTATCACTCAAAGACAAAGAACATTGATGTTCAATATCACTTTGTGAGAGATATGATTGAGGATAAAAATGTGTTGTTGGTAAAGGTGGACACTTTGAAGAATGTTGCAGATGTATTGGAGAAGTTTGTGAGCACTCAGAAGTTCTGTTGGTGTAGAGAAACAATGGGTGTTGTAGGGCTGGACTAATTACTAAGCTCACTTGTGGCCCCCTGCAGAGAGAAAACAACAAGTGCGAGAATGTTTGGTGTCTGTTATATTATTTCCATGAATAGTCGCATGTGCGGGGGGGGGGCAATATCCCCTCCTTGTTCATTGCGTCGGGCGCATTGGGGGGGGGGGGTAGCCCCCCCTACCTAGGGGTTTGCAGGGGGTAGGTAGATCCCCTGCACAGGGTTCGGGGCAATGCCCCGGGAAATTGTTTTTGGACCCTATTTTAGGTGGGCGGACCCACCTATGTTTCTTTGCATGGGTTTGCACATGGTTTTGGGGCATGATGGTTTTTGACCCGTGGTATTTTGTAGATCTGGTAAAAGGAACTACAGTTATCTTCTAATCCAGGGTTAATGGATTGGGGTTTATGACTGGTGCCGCATGTATATATATGTGTTGTAACACTAAAAATAATATAGTGAAAAATCAAGCTCGTTGTCTCGATTTGGGATCCATGGGGAAAATCTCTGTGTATATTTGTTTTATGCTTTATGCTCTCGCTATTGTTTATTTTGTGTTTTTAAGAATTTGTTTGCAGATAATTTTTGTACAAGGTTAAAACCTACAAACAAGATGTCTCTAATCGTATCAACACAGATCAAAGGGATAGAAGATGAATTGATGTTCAAGAAATCTCACCAAGAAAAGTTGTAGTGTTCTTCAGAGTCGACTACCCCCACAAAAAAAAGAACCCAACAAATCGTTTTCATTATATAAAATAATGTGAATGGTAACTGAACGCAACCTCAGTATAGGGGTGAGAAAATAGTACCTTGCATGCTGGTGAACTTAGGATGCACTATGAGAGTTCGTTTTGTAGGTGTTAGATAATATCGTCTTAAATTGATATGGTTATGTCTTAATTATTAAGTGTCTTAAATGGATTTCATCTTAATTGCCATTGTGTTAAGAGCTCATTGTCTTAAATATAAATTTTGTCTTAAAATATATGTCTCAAACTATTTTTGTCTTGAATATAAAGTTTTATCTTAAAATATTTTTGTCTCAAATATAAATTTTATTTTTTTGTCTTAAAATATTTTTGTCTCAAATCTTTTACTGTCTTAAATATAAAGTTTTGTCTAAAAATATGAGTCTCAAATTATTTTTGCCTTCTAGTTTATATTTAAGACAATTCAATTAATATTAAATTTTAATGTAAAATAACTAAAATAATAGTTTATATTTAAGACAATCAATCAATTGATATTAAATTTTAATGTAAAATAAATAAAATAAAAATGACTTTTTAAAACAAGATTTCTTTTATCTTACAAGCATGTATTAAAAGTATATTAGTGAGGGAAATCTGGAACTCTTGGTCAGCCAAAAAATAACTAGCACCTAAGCCATTAAACCTAGAGAAAGTACCAATTATGTGCACACATATGAAAAAGGATGTTTCACACATCACATATGAAGAAAGACATTTCACACATAAGAACACACAACAATTAACAGTATTGTAATAGAAACTATATAATTATTTGCACAAATATGAACACAAAACAATTAACAACAATGTAATAGAGGGGCTGTATGTCTGCCCTCCTCTTCTTAAACCTAAAGCCAAGTGACATTTATCAAGTAACACAAAGATTACATATAAGAAAATCTAAAAATAAAATTTAAAACACTTAAATCATCTAAAAAATAAATACTCAAAGCACAATGAACTCAAATATATTTCTATTACTTAGTAAAAAAAAGAAATTGAACTTACATAATGAAAAATAAATACAATTGCTTGATGTTATGTATACAACACTCTTTTCTAATTGTAGAATTGAATTTTGGGCATAAGCTTCTGTTAACTTCTGAAGGTGCGATAAATTACAAATGCATAAATAACGTTAGTATATAATAATTGGATGCTGCTTATGTTACAGGTTTGGAATTTCAATTTTGTTCAAACTTTAAAAGTTAAAAATTTGATAATTGTTAGTTGATTTTTTGTCTGTTATTTTAAGTTTTATGCATATGTACGAGTGTTAATTATTTTATTTTTATATATATGCAAGTTTCAAATGATGGAATTCTATATTTCAAATAACATAGTCTTGATAAGTGAAATACATAATGGAACTCGACGATGGGTGCGCTCTGAAAACCTAGGGTTTCTGCTTGCCCCTGCAATGGCGTAGACTGACCCTTCCTGCCATCTGCAGATCATCTGCGTTGTCCTAATAGAACATTGTTCACTGACATAGGAAGCTCTGTAATGGCAAACCCTCCGGGGGGGGGGGCTTCATTGCCTTCCCCCTCAGACACGGGAGAGAGATCAGCTAAGGAAATGACAAAGAACTCCATCCCTGTTCAAATGAAGAATGGCGCAAGGGACACCCCGATGCAAGATCCACCAAAAGTTTCAACAGAAACGCCAGACAAGCACAATGAATTATAAGAAGATGCGACAGGGCACAAAGAAGCGCCCACAGTGACATCAACCACCTGCAAACCCATCGCTCTTGAAAGGCCCAAAATAGAACTACCCAGCCACAGGATAAATGGCGAAATCCAGTACATGAAGGACCATTCTCTCATTGAAAAATTCATTAGATTATGGCTGACTGAAAAATCTCTTCAAGGATGGATTACAGCCAAATGGAAACCCAAAGGACATGTAACCCTGCAGCTTGGACCAAAAGGTTTTTTTACTGCAGTCTTCATTTGCATTGAAGATCGCAATAGAGTTTTGGATGAAGGTCCTTATTTCTTCAACTCAGCGGGTCTGTACTTAAGGGTCTGGGTGGAGAGATTTAACCTAGACAAGGAGGACTTCAGCTAGGCACCTGTGTGGATCTGGAGTACTCGCTCCCGTTGGAATATTGGGATGAAGACTCGCTAAGAGACATACGAAAGGGACTGGGTGAGTTCATAAATTTTTTTGAAGAAACGAAGCTGCGCAGATACACCTCTTACGCCTACATTTGTGTCTACATGCGCCTAGAAAAAGCCCTCCCAAATTCGGTAAGTCTATATCATGATGACTTTGAATGGATCCAGCCTTTACATTTTGAACATGTACCCTTTCATTGTCGTAAATGTCATGTTCATGGTCATATTTTCCGGGACTGCCCTCTGAATGCTAAGCCCCAACCCACTGATGTCTCTGATAAGTCTGAACAGGAAGGTTTTACCAAGGTCACAAATAGAAAAAGGACTCGTAAAAAACCCGCCTCTAGGAAAAAACCCCATCAAGATACCTCCTCCATTCCTTCCACAAGTAATAGCTTTGAGGTTCTTGCTAAAGATAATGAGAACTCCCCTCAGGCTAACCAGCAAGTTCCTTCCTTTGTCAAGTCGACCTCTCCACCCCCCCCCCCCTCCGGGCTCTACCCCCACTCCTTCTCCCTTGGGCTAAGAACTTGGGACTCTAGATGCCTCTCTTAAAGATCCTGATTGGAAACCAAATGGTATGGATGTTGACTGCATCCCTAGCCAAACCCTACTCTCTAATAATACCTCAGTAGAAAGCAGCCAAGCTCAAAATATGGATGAAGAACCAGAAAACATTCACCTAGGAGGACTTGACATTTTCGGTCTTGAACAAGCCTGCAGGTGGAATGAATTCGAAAAAATTTAAGATATTCAGCTAGATATTCTAGAAGTCATCATCTCGAGGGCCTTTCAGCAGCACCAACTGGGAATCCAACCGGGTAGTCAATGGGATGGCACCCACTCTCCTAAAAACTCCAAGAAACGAGGGAGAAAGACAGATCTATAGAGAACTATCACTATTGGAAAAATCCTAGTCGTGTTAGGCAGATACTCCAAGCTAAAAAAGTACTACAAGCCTCTCCCAAATAATGAATCATGAAGCTCACTTCACGGAACTTAAGAGGGCTCAACAGCCCCAGAAAACTCAGAATGATCAAAAACATGATAAAGCAGGAGCAACCCCAAATATTTTTTATGCAGGAAACAAAATGTAATAGCACCACTCTTGGAAACATTCTCTCGAGAGCCTGGCCCGGATGTCATTCGGTGGCTGTGGATGCTTCTCGAGCATCAAGAGGGCTGGCTATTGCATGGAATATGCAAGCCATCACGCTCTCAGATGTCCATGCCTCCCACCATATTATTCAATAATATAATAGGTACCAATATTCATGGTCATCTTACAAATGTCTATTTCCCTCAGGAAGCGGGCAGTAAGACTGTTCTGTTAGACACAATAGTAGCGCTCAAATCCAACAAATTCCATCCTCTTTGGATCATAGGAGGCGACTTCAATATGATTACCAGACTGGAGGAAAAGCAGGGGGGTAGAGCCAAATTGAAGTATGAAAGTGGATACTTCAAAGATTTCGTTCAAAACAATTTACTAATAGATCTGCAGTTTTGTAATGGAATTCACACTTGGAGCAACCACCGAGCAGAACGACAGAAAATCGCCTCCAAATTAGATAGATTTCTAATCTCTGATGATGCAACATATCTTGGAGGGGATATCTCGGCCTCAATTTTACCACTTTCCGACTCAGATCACTAGCCTATCTCTCTTCAAAGGCAAAGACCGGGCAAATCTACATGGCGTCCTTTTCATTTCAAAGATTTTTGGCTCACCCACCCCTCTTTCAACAACTTCATTGGCACAATATGGAAGAATTTATCCCCACAAGAAGGATAAAAAATGTTTCAGTTTCAACAGAAACTCAAATTCCTCAAATCCCAAATCAAGCGATGGAATCAATTCACTTTTGGAAATATCTTTCAGGCTCAGCAGGAACTAAACAGAGAAATGATGGCTCTCCAGAAAAAGATCATCAATGAAGGCCATATGGAGGAGACAATGGAGCAAGAGAGGCAGCTTCAAAATCAAGTGGAGGACAGAAGAAAGTAGGAAGAAATTCTCTGGAAGCAGAAATTTAGAATCAGATGGCTGAAAGAGGGTGAAACAAATACTAAATTCTTTCACAGAACCACAATACAAAGAAGGATGCATAACACCATCTCTCACATTCAAAATCAACAGGGGGAAAGAGTGGAAAACCATGCAGAGATCGAGGAGGAGTTCATCAATCATTTCCAGACGGTTCACCAAGAGCCCCAAATCGATAGACAGATAGCTATAGAAAGAATCACTCAAAACATTCCAAAAATCATCACAGAGGAACACAACCAACTACTTCTGAGGCCAGTCATGCCTCAGGAGGTAGAATTGGCTATGAAATAGCTCAAGGAAGGCAAAGCTCCAAGTCCGGATGGTTTCACTACCACCTTCTTCCACAAATTCTGGGATCTTATTAAAGAGGATGTTTGGATGGTGAGGGAAGAATCACACACTCGTCACTGGCTTCTACCCTCTTTAAACTCGACCTTTATTGCCCTTATTCCAAAGGAAGAGAACACTAGCACGTCGGACAAATTCCACCCAATTGCCTTGTGTAATGTCATTTACAAGGTCATCTCCAAAGTCATAGCTACAAGGCTGAAACCGCTTCTGCCCTTGCTCATCTCACCAGAACAATTAGGATATGTAGAAGGAAGGAAAATTTTGGATGGCATCATCCTCACTCATGAAATCATACACTCCCTCAAGCACTCCAAAGAGGCAGGTATGATTCTCAAAATTGATCTTTCCAAAGCGTTTGATAAGTTAAGCTAGACCTATATTCAAAATATGCTAGCAGCCTTTGGCTTTTCCCCAACGTGGGTCTGTTGGGTAATGAGTATGATTTCCTCAACTTTCTTCTCCATCCTTATCAATGGTATTCCCTCTCGAACTTTCAATCCCTCTCGAGGTATCAGACAAGGGGATCCCCTTTCACCCTTCCTCGTTGTTTTAATGGCGAAAGGTCTTGGTCATCATATCAAGCAAGCCCTTCTATCCCAGCAGCTCAGAGGCATCTCCATCCACAATTCTCCTGCCATTACCCACCAACAATTTGTTGATGATAACATGTTATTTGGGCATCCCTCAGTGCAAGAAACCTTTAGATACAAATCCCTTCTTGATTATTTCTCTGAAGCCTCGGGGGCGAGCATCAACATGGCTAAGTCCCAGATCTTCTTCTTTCATATCGCTCCTGTGACTCAAAATGCTATTGCCCACATACTTGGCTTCTCCATTGTCTCCCTACCTTCAAAATATCTAGGTGCTCCCTTAATTGATTCGGCCATCAAACATGCCTCATGGCAACTGCTCCTAGAGAAACTCAAAGGTCATCTTTCTTCATTGATGTATCGAACTCTCAATATATCTAGTAGACTGGTACTAATCAAAGCTGTGTTACAGGCAATGCCTCTTTATATTTTCTCAATCCTGGCAATGCCAAAATGGGTCCTCAAAAACATTAAAGCTTTGCAATGCAACTTTCTCTGGGGTTGAACGGGAAAAAATCATAAATGGGCTTTAGTAAAATGGTCGACAGTATGTAAGCCCAAAGAAAAAGGTCGAATAGGATTAAGATATCCTCATCACAACAATGCTATCATGGGAGCTAAAATTTGGTGGCAATGGCTCTCAGCTCCCAATAAGACATGGGCTATCATATGGACAACCAAGTATGCAAACCATAGACCATCGGAAGAACTAATCAGATTCACTCCTACAGAAAAGGGCTCATTAATCTGGAATGCTGCCAGACAACACTTTCTGTTGATACAACAACACAGCTTTTGGGAAATAAGGAATGGAAACACCGCACGGTTCTGGATAGACTCCTGGCATCAACTATTGAAGCTTAGCAGTATATACAGACCTCCTCCTAGTCAGGAATGGGATGAGAAACAAATGGAAACAATTCAACAACAATGGCCACCTAGCATAGAACAGGGTTACAAACAGTGGCAGAAGGTCGAAATGTTGATCAGGAATGCAAATGAGTAGACCCAGGATGCCATAAACTCTGAACTTCTAAATCGGAGAATCGGATTCTCTGATAGAAGGGATATTCTAAGATGGGGATACACCCCAAAAGGTTCCTTTACTACCAAGGAGGCATATAAAATAATGTGCAATGATCCAACACCCCTTGATATTCTATGGAGTAGAATATGGACGAATGGTATATGGCCTAAGGTTTCCATGTTCCTTTGGCTTTTTGGACACCAAAGAATCCTCACTTGGGACAATCTTAGGAAAATAATTTTTCATGGAACTTCCAAATGTCCCAATTGCAATCAACAGGAGGAAACTCTACAACATTTCATTGATTCTTGTCCGCTTGCCAACCAATTATGGGAGAAAGCCAGTTTTCGATGCCAAAAAAGAAGCAGAATTTCAGAGGATATAATCAATTTCATACGCAATTGGCAGCAGAATCCATATAAGAGTGAATTACTTAACCAATTGGGGAAAATTATCCCAAGCCTTCTTCTTTGGACAATCTGGAAATAATGAAACAAGCACATCTTCAAAGACCAATGCACTCCTCTAGACATCATCTGGAGCAACTTTTGTCTTAATCTTAAGGAAACCTTGGCACTACAATCTTGGTATGCTGAAGATTTTCCAACTCTTGCACATGAGAAGGCCATCTGGGAAAACTGGAACATTCAACTCCCCCAAGGTAAGCAAAATCACAGATCTTCTGGAATTCACACTACTAGGAAAAACACATGGATTCCCCCTCCACAGGATACATTCAAACTCAACTTTGATGGAGCTTCAAAGGGGAATCGAGGTAAAGCAGGTTTTGGAGGCATTTTCAGAGATCACGAAGGTAAGCCACTCTTAGTCTTTCTAGGTAACATAGGATGGGACACGAAAAACTCTGCTGAGTTGGAAGGCCTCTGGTAGGGTTTGTTCCTATCCCATCTTCCTGGCTTTCATCCTCGGGAGATTGAAGGGGACTCCCAAATTCTCATAAATATGGCTAATCAACTTCTCAATGGGGCCCATGCGAACAAAATAGCCAACAGCTGGAGACTAGAGGCTAGAATGGAATTAATTGAACAATGGCTCAACACCAACTGTGCGCTTTTGTTCAAGCATGTCAGAAGGGAAGGAGACAAGGTTGCTGATCTACTTGCTAGCTTGGGAGTGGATATTGAACACACTCTTCTCACAGGATCTCTTGAAATTATACAGAACCATGATAAAAAACGAGAATGCAACACACTAGTCCAGAAGGATGCCAATCTCCCAGATGCAGGTGTATTCGAGAGTTAATATTGTGATGGGACCTGGGTGCAGCAAAGGGTGGAAACACTTGCCCACCCAAGTTGCTTCCAGAGGGGAGCACTCAAATCAAACTGCCATCGTATCTTGTGCATTAACTCCTTGTGCTGGTTGAGATTCGACCTTAATTCTCATCCGCACCTTTGTATGCTCCTCATTGCATCGGCCTTCGGCTCTCATCAATGAAATTTTAATGCAGGGCGATCCTCGATGTATTTATAATCTGGTTCTAAAGATGAAGAGTGGCTCTGGCTACTCGGGCATTCCTCCTCTGCTGCACTGTCTGTGCTCTCCGATTGCTGGGCTTCCCAGTCATTGCACAACTACAGGGAGGAGAAGCCTTTTGAATTACTGTTTAGACTTTGGAGATGGTCTGCACCTCTCTCGTTCTGGCCTTTGTATGTCTGCCTCTGTCTCTTTGGATTTTCTCACTAACCAGATCCCTTCTATTCCTGCTCCTCCTTCACCTCTCTTGCCCTCTATGGATTCTGACTCCATGCCTCGATTGTGTTAGTGCATGCGTTGCCGCAGGGGTAGCACAAGAAGCAACCCCTGCTTCCATCCTCAAGCTCCACCTCTCAGTCGTCTTCTCATTCGATTGAGTATTTCTTTGGCCGTTATCCTAATACCAGAAGTGGGAGGGGCCGTCTCCATGGAACCGGTCATCGCTTGGGCTCCTCCACTCATACCAACCCCATCGCTCAGGCCTCTTACTTGCGCCAAACTGCGCATTTCTCTTTCAATTGTTCCTTAAATTGCCCCTGCATAACTGCCTCAATCACAGTTGTTTTCAAGCAAGAGGCGCAGGCGGGCAAGCCGAGCACTTGTCAAGAGGGGAAACGCACTGAGAATGCTCTGGATTCGGACCATGAGCCTAGATCGTTGAACAAGCATGGAAAGGATGTTCGTGTCAGCAGGGTTCGTGAGGGGGAGTTGGCTCATGGTGATCTGGGATCATCCACGCAAGAAGTTGCTTCCACTGCGAACCTGTCAAAGAAGGACGATGACATGGCAGCATACATGTGCCGCATCGTTGAAGAACCTCCTGATGAGTAATCGTTCTATTCTTGTTTGGTTTTCGTGCTTCGGGGCCCATACTTCTGGGCTTGTTTTTGAATATCTAGATATGTCAATCTACAATTTTGGTTTTGCAGTTCTTAATAGATGTAATCTTCAGAGGAATCCATGGCTGTTACCCCTGCATGGGCAGCACAATAGTCTGAGAACTATTCGAGACTGGTTTCCCCTTGTGGGCAGTCTTTCTTCTGTTAATTTTGTTAATTATGCCACTGGTCTGGGAAAAGACTCGGCTTCGGCCACAATGTAAAATATTTCTCTTGTTAATAGATTAAACTAACTTAGAAAAAAAAAGGATAAGTGAAATACATAGTTGTGATTTAAGTGAAATATATCCATTTTGTTGGAGATTGATAACTTTGATATTAAAAATTTCCTAAGTTAGAACTCTATAACATTAAAAAACTTTAGAGTAGTTTTTAGTGGGATTTTTTGAAGGTTTTTAAGGTGGTTTTTTACGGTGTAATTTTTCTAAAATTTGACAGGAATTTATTAAAAAGAAAAGTTTGATTACTAACCTTGCACAAACAAAATGTCTTAGGGGTTTTTGAGGGTGCTGAATTCATATATAGAATCAAAAAACAAGTTTAAATAACAAAAACCAAGATCTAACCTCAATTTTTTTCACTAGATTCCAGCACTTGAAACTCCAAAAAGTCAAAAACAACTCCAAAAACTTTACTCAAAATAAAACATTAAAAACAAATTCAATATAATTTAATATTTGTTAATGACAAATTTAAATGATAAATGCAAGAGATTTATCATTAATATCTAAAAAAAACATGGCACTTAAATGTCTTCGTATTAACATGTAAATTTCTTTTATTTATCATTTTAAAATTTTCATTCGATCTAAAATTTTAAAATTTTCATTCGATCTAAAATATACCTAAAATTTTGCCTATCCCTAATAGCGTTTTAAAATAGTCATTGGATCTAAGTATACCTATAAAAGACAGCGAACGAAGTTATGTGGAACATCAAATTCCAAGCCTCTTGAATATAAAATATGTACTGCTCAATATTAATGACAGCCTTCTCTGTTCGAGAAACTTTTATGGTATGTTCTTGGAAATATCTATCTTTTTTTGGCCCACATAAAATGTTTGCTACATACTACATTCACATGATCAAAACCTCTCACGAAGACTACCTATCACTGTATGGTAGTTATCACGAGGACGAGTTCAAGTTGTATTCAAAGGTACAGGTCTCGTTCTTTTTTAGTTTTCTGGCCTGTCGATATAATTGTTTTTGAAATTTTATTTATTTCAATTTTTTTAATTTAATATTTAAAAAATAGTTAAATTTTTATTAATTATATAAGTAAATTTATTTATAAAATTGAAAGTTTTTTGTTTTTTTATATGAAATCTTAATTGAAATTGAAACAAAATAATCAATATAAAAAAACTCTTTTAATATATTTTATAGGTTTGATTTTACTAATAAAGTACTTTACATTTCATATTAGAGAACAAAACTACCTATCAAGCAGTGCATTTCATACAAATAACTTTCGTCGTTCAAGCATTTGGTATTTGGTAAAATGTGTGTTTGATTTTACTAATAAAGTACTTTCCATTTCATATTAGAGAACAAAACTACCTATCAAGCAGTGCATTTCATACAAATAACTTTCGTCGTTTAAGCATTTGGTATTTAGTCAAATGTGTGTAAGGTTGTTTTTATTAAGTAAATGATGAATAAAACTGCATTATTCAAGTAAAGGATCAATAAAGCTGCAGATTCACGGTCCTCCAGACGTGATTGATGAGAATACTACGTGATTGACTGATGAGAATGCTTTCAGACCCAGAAATGCGTGACACTAATTCTTGATTCCAAGTTAGTGGACAATTTCGTAGCATGGACATGCATTATAGTGCGAAAAAACAAATCTTTAAAGGACACTCAGATATATTAATGTTCCAACTTAGTACTGAAAGGAACTATTTACCCTGTCAAGCAAATCCCGTACTGAGCATCCAACAAAAGAAGATGTCGTACCTAACATATATTCAATGAGAAAATTAAGTTAAATTTTAATGTAATAATTATAATTTAATTTTAAAATTATAATCAAGTTAGATAATAAGTTTAATAAGTTTTTTCTAATTAGGTTGAAGGTGGGGTAGGATCTATCTTAGTAATGGCATGATTATTATTAGGATTATTAAGTTATGTAGAGAATATATTTTTTGAAATAGTTTTTTTTTAATTCTCTAAAAAAATTGGTAAATGGATTTATCGCAGCTAGTTTTAGTTAGAAGGAATGATTGGTATCCTCTTCATCTTGGTTCATATTTCACAAATGACACAATAAGTTTTGTTGCAATGAATTCAGCCTTATTATTAAATCTGCCATGTAAAAAAATAAAAAACTTTATATTCTCACATTTTAATTACCAAAAATATGTATGTTTTAAAATATTTCAATACATGATTTAGATAGACTATTGAAATATCTATGTTAACTAATTTAGTTATATATATATATATATATATCCATCTTAATTTTGGATCAAATCTCTTATTCAAACATCTTTTAGAGTGAAAAGAGATTTTATCCTCTATGCACTTGGTACTTGGTAGATGCCTAGTTAAGATGAATATATTTTGATTTTGAAATGAGTTATGGTTTTTGGCATGCTAGTATTGGCGGATGACATTGGCCCATAGTATTGTAACAAAGTGTATTTACAAGTTCATAATTATCCATGTTAAAATGGGGTGAATATCCATTATTAAGAATCTTGCTATATTTTAAATTTATTGTAAATATCTAATTTTGATGTGCTTATTAATTAAATTTAAATTAGAGTAGGCTTTTAGTGTGAATTTTTGAAGTTAATATGTATTTGTGTTGTTTAAAATGATTTTTTGACTGCATATATGGATTCAACACCCTAAAAAACCCTCAAATTCTATTATGAAGAGTTCACATGTCAAACTTGTGAATTTAATAAATCCCAACCTAATTCTAGACGATGGCCAAATATTTATTTGTGTTGTTTAAAATGGTTTTTTGACTGCATATATGAATTCAATACCCTAAAAAACACTCAATTTCTATTATGAAGAGTTCACTCGTCAAACTTGCGAATTTAACGAATCCCTACCGAATTCTAAACAAGCTATATCAGAAATTTTCCAAAAGGTCTTACTTAAAGACTACTCGAATTTGGATATGGTTATGGTATCATTACTTTACACCACTACATCTACCCCATACCTTTTTCTTATTAAATTTAAAAAATGTTATAAAATCGAATTAATATAAAAAAATTATAAAATATAGTGATTTTTAAATGAGTTATTGTTTTGGGCATGTGCAGTTGATAAGCCATGGTATTGGTCCATGGTATTGTAACAAAACCTATTTACAAGTTATTAATATCCATGGTAAAATGAGATTGAATATCCATGGTTAAGAATAAGTATTAAGTTCTTATATGCTTATTGATTAAATTTAAATATGGTTACTAACTCATAATTTTATACCACTACATTTCATCATACCTTCTTTTCCTTTATATTTAATTTAAAAATGTTATAAAATAAAATTAAAATAGAATATTTAAAAAATCTTGACATGTAATCTTTCTTACTTTACGCCTAACACCTATACATGTCCCCATAGTGGGTTGCAAAATGCCTCTTGGTGCAATAATAATAATAATAATATTTCAATGTCGAATCAAAAAATAATAATTAAAAATAAAATCATTCAACTAAAATAATATGAGTAATAACAAGGAGATGTTCCCTATTGGGGTGATATCTAGGGATGAATCTATGGTGGGCTTAGCACCGCCATGGTTTAAACAATGAGGACAATAAATGCGGGGGGAGGGGGGGGGGGAGGGGGGGGGGCGGGAGAGAGGGGTGGGGTTTGCATGAACACCCCCTCACATACATTCACATGTGTAATGAGATGATAATGTATGTTGGCTCATTTGTGAAGGGATCTCTTGTGTTTCTTATGTTTGAAGTGTGGGGTAATTTGGCGGGCTTGTATTGTATCTAGTGTTGTTTATAGATGGTTCTCGACTGGGGAGTCTGTGCATAAGAAAGAATGGGATAGTGAAGGGGTACAGAAACTGTGGTATGAGATGGTTTGGGAAATACAACACGTGGATGTATGTGAGTATGCTGTGTTATTTCTTCCACTGCTTCTGATTCATATGAATTGCATATATTTTGGTGAAATATTTGAATGATCGATTGCATGAAGAGACAATCAATATTTTGTCTCTTTGTCTACTTGGAATCGATGGGATTTATCTCTTTAGCAGTTTATTGAGGAAAATAACTCAACGTGGATGGGTATTTAGGAATATTCCTTTTTGTATTGGTGGTCACCACAATTTTAAGTCTGTATATATGAAAATTTCCTAGAGGAGGTTTTGAACCTTTCATTTTTGTTCTACCCCTCTGTTGTTGGGTTGAGCATCAACAGATTACATTATGGAGGATGGCGGTTTTATGAATTTTATATATGGTCTTGAGATTGAATGTGTTGGGGTTGTATTCTAGGCTATTGGGTTGGTTGATATGGTCAGTCTTAGATCTATGGTTATCTTAGTGTCACATTTTCACCTTACTTAATAGGTCAAGGTTGTGGATAGTCTATTTGGATACCCTCTTTCAGATGGTTCAATGTTATATCAGCTTGTGGTATGTCTTCCTATTAATTCAATCCATATGAGTCAGGTCGAAGCTATTGATAGTATATTAGGATACCCTCTTTCATATGGTTCAATTTTATCTCAGTTTGGGGTGCCTTTTTTTGTTAATTTAATGCATACAGGGTCTAGACTAGTCATAGCCCTTCAGTTATCACTTATAGAAGAATCAATTAAATATACTCGATGGTGTAAAGGTTCTAAGTCGACCTCTGGTGGTTAGACGCCAAAACATGCTTCTGGGCATCTACAAAAGTGTTTCACAGTGATGAGCATGGCATGACTATGTCTGAGACACCACAATAATGCCAACCTCAACTGAGGTTGAGGCTGAGGAAGGGGGTGAATAGAGTAGGGTGGGGTGGTAGATAAAACTGAGCTGGAAAAGGAAGGAGTGTGGTGGCACGTCCGGCTTAGTTGTGGAGGATGCTACCAAACACAAATAGTTTTCTTTGAAATTTATGAGATTCAGACTTGAAAAGTGGGATGGGATTATAGACTCCAAGTTAGAAGAAAACATGATAGAGTTAGTGAGTGACTTGTGTAACATCGTAGCAGATCCTGATACATCAAAGGGAGAGGGACCTTATACTCCCACACATTGATTGGAGAATTAATACCTTGATGGCCAAGATCATGGTAGTGACACTAATTGGTCCCTTGCGAACACCTGGAGAGACAGATTGATTAGGAGAGAAATGCAACAGTTGAAGTTATGTATGATACAAGTGAATGTTTAACTTGCAAGAATTGACACTCGCATTCCATGTATTCCCCCATTATCCCAATAGGGATCCAATTCCTGTTTAGGCATTGAATTATTATAGTTTTCTAGCTATAGTTAGTAGCCCTTAAGCACTATTAGGATAATGGTAGAAGTCAGAATGATATTTTAGTGCTTTTACCTTTCCAAGAATTGATCAGAACATACAAATTTTGATGAGGATATGACTCCACCGGATGTTCAACAAACTTGAGATTAGAGAAATTTTGATGTCTAAATGGGCTTAAGAAAAAAAATGTACAACCAAAATAAACTTTATAAGAACCAATCATATTCAAGATGATGATGTCAACTATGGGGGATGGTTCACCAGTTTTGGAGTAAAAAAATTAAAAAGATTAAAAAATAAAAATAAAAAAACTACTTTTTCAAGTCGTATTTTCAACTTATCTCCCTTTGGTTCTACTCAAATTTTCAGTGGTAGCACTTTTTGGATGTGGAATTTGATTTCTCATCCTCTCATCCAAGTAGTACCCATGTTTCATACTTTTGATGGGTCCCGCTACAAAAAAAAATGAGAAATACATGAAAATCATGATTGCATTCGAGTTTTTTCATGTATTTCTCATTTTTTTTGTAACATGGTCCATTAAAATTATGCAACATGGATACTCCCTGGATGAGGAATTATATTATGCATCCAATGAGTTCTACCACTCAAAATTTGAGTAAAACCATAGGGAAATAAGTTGAAAAAATGAGTTGAAATAGTTTTTTTCTTTTTTCCCTCTAAAATTTGATGATGTAATCTAATCTTGTTTTGTTAGTTCCACTATTATTTTGTAATATTTCTTAGGAGGCTCATTTTATACCTCAAAAATTTATTTAATGTTTCCCTCTCAGAAGGTTGAGACCATCTAGTTCTTTTTTGAACTTGCATGTGCAAATTCCTTTTTCAAAGAAATAGAGGGAACCGAAGCCAACTTACCAAAAAAAAAGGAGATGTTGCCCACAAGACTTAGAATAGATGGCAATAAGGAATTATGTTAAGGAAATGAGTATTAAAAAGTCCGAGAATCGTAAGGGTTGGTGTGGCCTAGTTCAGGCGTGAGTGTGATTTTGATGGCTTAGATGCCTTGGGTCATCGCTACTCAAGCCACACATTGTGTAATCTCTAACAACTCTGGTTAAAATTCATGTTAAAAAAATATAAGACCAAGGTCATCCTACATGTAGTCTAAGATGAATGGTGGGACAAAAATCCTAGTGGCTGTTCATTTTGTTTATTATGGCTAAAGGAAATTGCAAAAGGAAATGGCAAAGGCTTTGGAGGCATGAGGCATTAATTGAAATTCTATTTATGAAAACAAAGGAAAATAGGAGAAAATGGAGGAGGAAAATGAAGGAAAATAATGGAAATTGAAGAAAATAGAGGCCACATTGATAAAAAGGCTTCTGAGGATTAGTGGACAAGCTTTTTCTCAAACCTTTTGTCAGTTCCATTTTGGATCTCTCATTCTATTCTCTCTCTCTCTCATACTCTTGGACACTTGGCGTTTCTTGGAGCAATCTTAGAGAGTGTAGGATACTTGCAGTTTTGGAGCAAGAAGGAAAGGGAAGAGAAAGAAAGCATAAGAGGACATCAGGATCAATAAATATAGTGGGTTTTCGTTGTAGGTACCAGGTTACATGTATGTTTTCTTGACTATTTTTAGCATGCATGGCATATGCATGTGGTTTCTTGGTCATTATATCTCATTTTCGTGGAGGATTTCCTAGATTTACTGTGTATTTTCATAGCCTTACCATTTCCTGGATAGCCATGGTGTTGTGGGTTAATTTCATTGTTTATTTTTATGGTTGGTTCTCATGTTCCTTTACCTCCGGGTTGAGTTATTATCCTAGAGCCCTGGTTGGAAAAATGTTCTAGAGCCCTATAACAACTTGGGTTGAGTTACTAGTCCTAGAGCCTTGGTTGGAAAAATGTTCTGGAGCCACGTAACAACTTGGGTTGAGTCATTAGTCCTAGAGACTTGGTTTGACAAACTCCTTGGATCCCTTGGTGGGTTGAGTCACTGGTTTTGAAGTGTCGGTTTGACAAGTGTTGTGGATCTTGGCAAAAAATGTGGGTTGAGTTACTAGTCCTAGAGCCTTTGTTGCAACAAACACTCTGGAGCCATGGACAACTTGGGTGGAGACCAATATTGTGATGGTTGTGATGTCTAACTGTGAGGTGGAATCACTGGTTGAGGGTTGAGGTGGTTTGGCCTCTGGAAGCCCATGTCTGGTTTTGATGGATTTGTTTTATGAGATCCCACATTCATGCATGGAATATGGCATAGGGGTGACTGGATGAAGAGAGATTTGGCTTAGCAGTATCTATGGTTGGGTGGAACGTGGAAGTCCGTGACTTGGTTGCATTTTTCTTATGGTAATAAGAGCTTTTTTCCTCTTTTATTGATGAGTACAGATACTTGTTATTATGCAACTTTTCTGGATGTTATGTGCTCATCATTTATGTTGTTTATATGCTAGTTCTCAATGTATTTTATGATGATGATGATGTATGGCTCTCAGCATGTTTTGATTTGTAAATTAATGAAAAATGTAGCTATGCCAAATTAGATGGTAATGCAGTTAATGTGATGAGGCAACAATGCTTCTTAGTGACTCTCAGATAAGTATGATACCCCTATGCTCATATATGTTATTTGAACCTATAGATTACATATTTTTGTCATGTTTGATGAAATTCCTATCATGGCTAGTAGGGTTCCTCTAACGCCTCTCACTTCGCAATTTTTTTTTTCTAATTATAATAACGTCTCTAATTTAGTATTAAGAGTTCACTATCTTTAGTAGTCTACTTACTACTTTTGTTACTCATACCTTCTTCACTCCACTTTATCGATAAGTTAATATGAACTAATTTCCCCTAATGAAATAGTCCTTCCCTCTTAATACCATGATGATAGAAGTCTGAATATATTTATCTTAGTTCATTTGTGGAGATAAAATTTCTCTAACTCTTTTTAGACTACCCATTATTTATCCTTGGTCATGTATTAAAATCTTTACATTCACACAACATACAAACATAAATTGTGATCCCCGACACTTCCACTATAATAATCACATACATTTAATAAAATTCCACCCCATCTTTCAACATGTATCCTTGACCATAGACTTGAAATTCCGATGAGACTTAGGTCACACGTACTGTAACTTAATCATTTAATTTTCTTTATTATATTACACTATATAGGGTATTCTAAGATACCCACCATACATCCTTACACCTTTAAGGTTACGACTATACATTAATGCCATCTCCAACTAAGAATTATGTTTATATGTTGTTATTAGCTAAAGTTATCATTTACACCCTTTAATGGTCTGATATGACTTCTCGATCTATAACTCTCCCACCGTGAACTTCGGTCTTGAATGGGGTGAAGATATGAGCTGTCCCTCACCACACACCTACTCATGCGTAGTTTTCAATGTTGTTACTAACAACTACATTGACAGTTGGTGAATGAAATCTAGTTTTGATATGGTGAATTTATGGGGTTGGTAAGGGTTAATTCAACTTACACATATCTGGGGTAATGAACTGTATCACATCCAGTACTTTTTTTTTTCGTTTAATAAAACTTGTACTACTATCCTACCACGAAACTCGAGAATCACTCCGGCTTAATACATTTATTCACTCTTGCATTGATGGCACTATACTTGTATCACATGGGTCCAAATTGTACACATCAAAACACGGAAACCTCCTTCGCTCACAGATCTTACACATGTGGATGGCGATTATGAATTTTGACTTAGGTTTTCGATTAGGGTTTGATGATCAAAGAAAGGTTTTCATTTTTATGACGAAGGTTTATTAGCTCCATTCCTTGAGACTGATATCATTTTTCTCCATGGAGGTGACTCTCTCTATCACTACGCAATTTGATCTCTGTAAACTGTGTGAGTGTAACCAGGACTCCACTCTTTCATTCTACAGAGGCTATTTATGCAGACATTATCAACCTATTAACTACAGGTATATCATTTTATCTTTTCCGTGGAATATTACTGTCACATGTTTCGATTTTCTGAAATGTTGCTTGTCTGCCATGCACATTTATGAAATTTTCAATGGGATTTACTCGTAAATTTCTTTTTCAATAGCATTACATGATTTTCTCTACTACCTAATAGTTTTTTTTTTGGCAATCATTACAATTCCCAGAATTCGTTTTGTCTGCTAATAGTTTTCTTATTTTGACTTCCTTACCATCTCTTTGGATGAAACGCTTTTCCTCTGTGCCATTACCTTCTCGTGGTTCTTCGTTCTCACATTTTTGTGACCATATGCCACGGACACAACATTCAGATGTACCGCTGCCATATGGGTAGTTATGCTCTCACTTTCCTCCTACAATTTTCCCAAATTTTTTTTAATCTAGGTTAATTATGAACTCTAGGTTTTTCATTTTCTAGCATACTTCATGTTTTGTTATGATGATTAACTTCACCAGACAGCAGTCATCTTTCCATTTATCTTTTTTTTGGTTTGAATAAAATTTTGAAGCATTATACTACGGACTCCATTTATTTTAAGACCCTATTCTTCTCTTTTCGATAGGTATCCCTACTAGTAATTTAATAATGGCATTTTCCTCTTAAACCTCAAAGTCATCCCCGTCAGCTTGCATGATTTACCCAACGCAGATGGTTGTAGCACCACCTATCGTCTCTTGTGGACGTTCTGAACTGGAACGCCCTATGGGGAGCGGGTCATCATGTGAAGTTGGGTTACACTTTTGTGAGAATCGGGGGTGGAATTTTTTTTTTGGAAATAGTTTGGCCGAACTTTTGAGAAATTTTGGCCAAACTATTAGATAGTTCGGCTGAAATTTATGAGAAATTTTAGCCAAAATCGTTCTGTCGTTTAGATTGACGACACACTGACGACGTGGGCAAACGAATTTTTTTGCCAGAGATGGGAAAACCAACATTAATAGTTTGGCCGAAATTTTATTTCAGCAGACTATTAGTTCGACCGAACTTTAAAAAAATTTCGGCTGAACTCATATTTTCTAAATATATCACCCGCGAACAAGTATCATTTTCGCACGTCTCTATTCGCATAGTCTGTCCGCGGGTTTATTTTTGAGTTTCTATTTGGGTTTCTGTTTGAGTTTCTGCTACTGCTCTGTTGTTGATTTAGCACCTACGCCTGCGAATCAGGAGTTGCGTCGCTGCTCAAGAGTTGCACCGCTGCTCAGGAGTTGCTCCAGGTAAGTAATTTCTCCAGGAGTTACGAAATAGTTTTTTTTTTATCTATTTTTAACTGGTTACTGCTTATTGTATGGAATATCATAAACGGTAGTAGATAGGAGCACTGCCAAAGTGGAATTTTTGAAATTCCATATTTCTCAACTGTACTTGATTTTGCCTTATTTACATATTTGTGAGCTGTAAAAGTAATTCTTCTTAGCAAAAGAGGAGACCTGCATTGAATATATCTCATTAAAAAAATTCACAGAGACTCTCTAATGTGAGAGTTCTCTAGTTGTTTGGAATTTCAATATGAATTTTTCATTACATTTTTTTTTTCATTTTGGGTTGAAAAACCCACTCTAGAGAAGTTCTTTGGTTTGTTTGGCAATTGAATGGTGAAAAAAACGTTGCTTTAAATTTCAAAGTCATATCATCGCAAGGTAATAATTCCGACAAGTAATTTTGACAGATTTTCTTTATTCTTTTCAATTCAGGGTACAACTCACTCTCGTTCCTCTGCCCCCCATTACCTTTATATGCTTAGTGACACATCTTATACTAGCGAGTGTAAGTGTTATCAGAATTGGACTATTCTTTTATATATGCATATATACTCTGTGAGTCCAAACCTTTAAATAAAAATATGCAAAGTTCCAAACATGATTAGGATGGATTTTGAACCAGTTCAGACCAAAACTGGGTTGCAATTGGTTTAAGTGGATAGTTATGCCTATAAAAACCACTGAACTAGGCTGACTGGCCCGTTTATCTAGCTCTGTTTTGGTTCTGATATAATTACCAGCCTTAGAAACACAAATAATAAACTGGGTTGCAATTGGTTTGAGTGGACAGTTATGCCTACGAAAACCCTTGAACTTGGTCGAATGGCCCATTTAGCCAGCTCTGTTCTGCTTCTGATAAAATTTCCAGCCTTAGAAACACAAATAATAGATATTGATAGATACTGATTTGTGATTAACTAAATAAATTTTTTATCTGTTGTGAATTCTTACATCTTATTGAGCAGAGTTTGGACTGTCTCTTAAGGCATTTTTTTCTCCTCAGCAAAGTCCTCATCCTTAAGCATGCTTTTAGTAATAATAGTAAAGGTTACGTATTAGCTATTGAATAAGCTTAATCTGTAGAAACATGTAATCTAACCAGTCATCCCATATTATAGAAACACTGCTTATCTCTACTAATATTTTATCATGTAATTGTATCGACTTCTCATATTCACTGTGCTCTAATTACATATTGATAGGCCTAATAAGTGGTTACAGAAGATTCTAGAATATACTTCAAAACCAAAAGTGATTTGATAAAAACACATTAGCCAATAAACAAACCATTGCAACCAAAAATGATTTGATAGAAAACATAGGTTTTAACCTAAGAGTAAATGCCCCTACAGTCAATCAATCTCTGGAATAGTTTTAAATATATAGAATTTTTTCATTTTCATATCCATGGTCTCAAACAATGAGAGAGAGAAAAAACCTTTTATATTCAATGTATGTAAAACCCAAATTAGCCACATCTCTAGAATAGATCTAAATAGAAGTTTTTCATTTTCATATCCATGGTCTCAAACAATTAGAGAGAGAGAAAAACCTTTTATATTCAACATTTAAAACAAAAATTAGCCATAAAAGTTTCCCATTGAAACCATAAGTGATTTGATACAAAACATAGGTTTTAACCTAAGAGTAAATGCCCCTACAGTCAATCTCTCGATTAGTTTTAAGTAGAAGTTTTTCATTTTCATATCCATGGTCTCAAACAATGAGAGAAGCAACATTTTATATTCAATTTATGTAAAACACAAATTAGCCATATCTCTAGAATAGATCTAAATAGAAGTTTTTCATTTTCATATCCATGGTCTTAAACAATGAGAGAGAGAATATTTTTTTTTTTATATTCAACATGTAAAACAAAAATTAGCCATAAAAGTTTCCCATTGAAACCATAAGTGATTTGATACAAAACATAGGTTTTAACCTTAGTAAATGCCCCTACAGTCAATCTCTAGAATAGGTTGAAATAGAAGTTTTTCATTTTCATATCCATGGTCTCAAACAATGAGAGAAAAAACCTTTTATATTCAATGTATGTAAAACAAAAATTAGGCATATCTCTAGAATAGATCTAAATAGAAGATTTTCATTTTCATATCCATGCTCTCAAACAATGAGAGGGAAAAATACCTTTTATATTCAAGATGTAAAACACAAATTAGCCATAAAAGTTTCCCATTGAAACCATAAGTGATTTGATACAAAACATAGGTTTTAACCTAAGAGTAAATGCCCCTACAAGTAAATCAATCTCTCAAATAGTTTTAAATAAAGAATTTTTTCATTTTCATATCCATGTTCTCAAACAATGAGAGAAAAAACCTTTCATATTCAATTTATGTAAAACACAAATTAGCCATATATTTGGAATAGATGTAAATGGAAGTTTTTCATTTTCATATCCATGGTCTCAAACAATGAGAGAGAAAAAGACCTTCTATATTCAACATGTAAAACACAAATTAGCCATAAATTTTCTCATTGAAACAATAAGTGATTTCATACAAAACATAGGTTTTAACCTAAGAGTAAATTCCCCTACAATCAATCTCTAGAATAGTTTTAAATAAAAGCTTTTCATTTTCATATCCATTGTCTCAAACAATGAGAGAAAAAACCTTTTATATTCAATGTATGTAAAACACAAATTAGCCATATCTCTAGAATATATCTAAATAGAAGTTTTTCATTTTCATATCCATGGTCTCAAACAATGAGAGAGAAAACAACCTTTTATATGCAACATATAAAACACAAATTAGCCATAAAATTTTCCCATTGAAACCATAAGTGATTTGATACAAAACATAGGTTTTAACCTAAGAGTAAATGCCCCTACAAGGCAATCAATTTCTCGAATAGTTTTAAATATAGAAGTTTTTCATTTTCATATCCATGGTCTCAAAAAATGAGAGAAAAAACCTTTTATATTCAATGTATGTAAAACACAAATTAGCCATATCTCTACAATAGATCTAAATAGAAGCTTTTCATTGTCATATCCATGGTCTCAAACAATTAGAGAGAAAAAAAACTTTTATATTCAACATGTAAAACACAAATTAGCCATAAAAGTTTCTGATTGAAACCATAAGTGATTTTATACAAAACATAGGTTTTAACCTAAAAGTAAATGCCCCTACAGTCAATCTCTGGAATAGTTTTAAATAGAAGTTTTTAATTTTCATATCCATGCTCTCAAACAATGAGAGCAAAAACCTTTTATATTCAATGTATGTAAAACAAAAATTAGCCATATCTCTAGAATAGATCTAAATAGAAGTTTTTCATTTTCATATCGATGGTCTCAAAAAATGAGAGAGAAAAAAACCTTTTATATTCAACATGTAAAACACAAATTAGCCATAAAAGTTTCCCATTGAAACCAAAAGTGATTTGATACAAAACATAGGTTTTAAACTAAGAATAAATGCCCATACAAGTCAACCAATCTCTCGAATAGTTTTAAATATAGAAGTTTTACATTTTATAACCATGGTCTCAAATAATGAGAGAAAAAACCTATTATATTCAATGTATGTAAAACAAAAATTATCCATATCTCTAGAATAGATCTAAATAGAAGTTTTTCATTTTCATATCCATGGTCTCAAACAATGAGAGTGAAAAAAAACCTTTTATATTCAACATGTAAAACACAAATTAGCCATAAAATTTTCTCATTGAAACCATAAGTGATTTGATACAAAAAATACGTTTAACCTAAGAGTAAATGCCCCTACTGTCAATCTGTGGAATATTTTTAAATAGAAGTTTTTCATTTTCATATCCATGGTCTCAAACAATGAGAGAAAAAACCTTTTATATTCAATTTATGTAAAACACAAATTAGCCATATCTCTAGAATAGATCTATATAGAAGTTTGTCATTTTCATATCCATGGTCTCAAACAATGAGAGAGAAAAAAACCTTTTATATTCAACATGTAAAACACAAATTATCCATAAAAGTTTCCCATTGAAACCACAAGTGATTTGATACAAAACATAGGTTTTAACCTAAGAGTAAATGCCCCTACAAGTCAATCAATCTCTTGAATAGTTTTAAATATAGAATTTTTTCATCTTCATATCCATGGTCTCAAACAATGAGAGAGAAAAAAAACCTTTTATATTCAACATGTAAAACACAAATTAGCCATTCTAGAATGGATCTAAATAGGATTTTTTTCATTTTCATATCCATGGTCTCAAACAATGAGAGAGAAAAAAAAACCTTTTATATCCATGCAAAACACAACCATTACAAAAATTTTCTATTGAAACTACATATTAGTGATTTATACAAACATTTACGAAGAGTTAAATGCCTTAATACCAATCTCTGGATAGTTAAATAGAAGTTTTTCATTTTCATATCCATGGTCTCAAACAATGAGAGAAAAAACCTTTTTATATTCAATATGTAAAACAAAAATTAGCCATATTCAGAATAATGACATAGATCTAATAGAGGGTTTTCATTTTTATATCCATGGTCTCAAAACAAAGAGAGAAAAAAAAATTATATTCAACATGTAAAACATAAATTATCTATAAAAGTTTCCGGTTGAAACCATAAGTTATTTGATACAAAACATAGGTTTTAACCTAAGAGTAAATGCCCCTACAAGTCAATCAATCTCTCGAATAGTTTTAAATATAGAATTTTTTCATTTTCATATCGATGGTCTCAAGAAATGAGAGAAAAAACCTTTTTATATTCAATGTATGTAAAACACAAATTAGCCATATCTCTAGAATAGATCAAAATAAAAGTTTTTCATTTTCATATCCATGGTCTCAAATAATGAGAGAAGAAAAAACCTTATATTCAACATGTAAAACAAAAATTAGCCATAAAAGTTTCTCATTGAAACCATAAGTGATTTGATATAAAATATAGGTTTTAAATCAAGAGTAATGTCTCCTACAATCAATCTCCCAATAGTTTAAATATACTTTACATTTTCATATCCAGGTCTCAAATAATGAGGAAAAACCTTTATATTCAACAATGTATGTAAAACACAAATTAGCCATTCCCTAGAATAGATCTACAAATAGAAGTTTTTCATTTTTAACTGTCTCAAACAATGAGAGAGAGAAAAAACCTTTTTATATTCAACATGTAAAACACAAATTAGCCATAAAAGTTTCCCATTGAAACCAAAAGTGATTTGATACAAAACATAGGTTTTAACCTAAGAGTAAATGCCCCTATAGTTAATCTATGGAATAGTTTTAAATAGTAGTTTTTTATTTTCATATCCATGGTCTCAAACAACGAGAGAAAAAACCTTTTATATTCAATATATGTAAAACACAAATTAGCCATATCTCTAGAATAGATCTAAATAAGAGTTTTTCATTTTCATATCCATGGTCTCAAACAATGGAGAGAAAAACCTTTTTATATTCATAATGTATGTAAACATAAATGCTGAGAGATATAATCTCTAGAACATCGTATCGAAATATGTTTTTCATTTTCATATCCATGGTCTCAAACAATACATAGGTTTTAACCTAATCTAGTAAATGCCCCTACATTCAATTTCTAGAATAGATATAATGAGAAGCTTTTCATTTTCAAATCCATGGTAGATCTATAGGAAGAGTTTGTAAGGAGCCACATAGCCTCTAGATCTCATATTTTATGAAAGGTCACATATCTAGTAAATGCCCCTACACCCAATCTTTGGAATAGATCTAAATGCCCCTATAGTAAATGGCCCTACACTCAACATGTATAGTATTTAGAAACGAAAAGTAATTTGATACAAAACATAGGTTTTAACCAAGTATATAGTTTTTAATTCATATCCATGGTCTCAAACAATAAGAGTGAATTTTTTTTTTATATATTAAACATGTAAAACACAAATTAGCCATAATTTTTTTCCATTGAAACCAAAAGTGATTTGATACAAAACATAGGTTTTAAATGGAGTTTATTTAAATGGAGTTTCACTTTTTAATGACAATGTGTTTTTTCAATTTTATACCAAGTGTGTTATCCAAAGATACTCTAGGCCAACCCACCTAATCCATTTGGACCCACACCATCAATTCTTGCAACTTTTCCTTCATGACATTCAAAGATAACTTACTATTTTTAGCAGTTTTTCGGGTCCTGAATTTCCAGAGCCGTTTTGAGGCCCTAAACGACATTTTTCGGGCAACGTTCGTTTTACCAGCGAATTTGATTGTCAGATTCGTCCCACAAGTTGTATTCCTCGGATATATCTTTCTAATGATGTATCATGTGCATCAAACGGAGATAGTATGCCAAAGTTACGTCCCTGGGAAGTTGAAACACCAATTTGCCCAAACGGGGCCCATAGTTTTGGCGCTTCATCTCCTAGGGTTAGGTTTTTGGGATGTTTAGGGTTCTCCATTGTTTCTCAATAATAAATGTACCTGCCTAACTGTGAATAAATTTGAGGGTTCCAGCCATCCACTTCTTAGATTCATTACCAAAGACTCCTAGAAAGCTATTTTATTTCCATTATGTCTGTAAGCATATTTCTGTTATTTGATATTAATGAAATAACGCATTATTTCCGCTGCATCTCTATGTTTATGATTATTTTTTCACTGCTCAAAGCCGCCCCCCATGTCAAAGACTGGTGGGAAACCTACCGTGAGTAAGAGGATGAAGGGGAACCCTCTCTGTTCTCGGCCACACCCTCTTGGAATTCGTTCCGAGACGGCATTAAGGAAAAATATTACCCCGTAGGGAGCTATGAGGAAAAATACATCCAATGGACCACCCTGTGGTAACAAAGGGATCAAGATGTGCACGAACTGATGAATCTGTTCCATACCATGCGCAAAAAGTTGGGTATTAAAGATTCAGAGAGACATTTGGCGCTCAGAGAGACAAACACATTCAAGAGGAAATGGAGTTCCTCAAAATTACATCGCTTGGAACAACATATCGCTATGCCACCAAGATCAAGTAGAAATTTAAGCAGAAGAAGCGAGACTTTAGATTTGCGAATCCCAAAGGTGCCCCCGAACTGAAGAACAAGGGGCAAGTCCAAAGCGGTGTGACTCAGAAAAACACCACAAATCAAAAGGACACAGGGAAGTGGTGTGAATTTCGTAATAGCCCCACTCACAAAGACAACGAAAGGTCAAACATATATCATTGGTGGCCGAACAATCCAACACACCGACCTGATGCGCATTTCTTCTGATCCCGTAGTCGAAACCGTAGAAAAAGGGAAGTGATCATTGATGCGGATCCCGCTAGTTGTATTGGTCGCTACCCAACAAGATCCAGATGAGGGAGGACCCGTAGGATCTAGAGGAGTGGGAGCAATTCCCTTCCATTCACAAATGGGGTGATGGGTTCTTTGCTGCACTTGTCGAGAATATGAAGCCAAAATAATCCTATTTAATGTATCATGAGGCAGCTGGCTTTCGATCATAGCATACCCAACCAGATATATCATTGAGTGGTTTGCACCAAGGAGAGATATCCGCATTTGCCAATAGTGTCACCTTCTCGTGATGCATTGTCAAGCCATTCACGAATGAGGTATTGTGTGATGTTGCTCCTCTTCTTGTAGATGACGTATTATTGGGCCAACCATACTTATGGAGGCGACATGCTGTGTATGAGTCTAGGCCTCGTGCTGTTATTATTACTTTGGGAAATAACTTGTATAGGATACCAGAGGTAGTACCGCCTCCTGCCATCTCTTTGGCTACTGCAAAACAACACAGTAAGATTGTTTCCCAAACCATAAAATTGAATTTCATTACCATTCGCCCACAAGGAAAAAAGAATATTATGGCCACAACCTCGAAACAAGGCTCCGCTATACAACAACATCATATGGAAAAAGTCGTGGAGGAATATGAGGACATTTTCTGCTCACCCATAGAGGTTCCTCTACACTGTGCCAATACGACAAGCACCGTATCATCGATTCACTCCCAATGCACCGTCGCTCGATGTTGCCATACTCTCCCAGAAATGTCACACATACATAATCCAGCTAATAACACAACACTACCTGAGGCTGATAAAGAAACCAAATTTAGTAAACGCATCCAGCATGTCCACCCGCAGGTCCATGACATCTTCAACACATCTAATACTCAGTTCAATAGAATTTGCCTCATCTCATGGAGGATCTCAACGCAATGGGGACCATTGCTTCCTAAGGAGGGAGGAATGATCCAGGTGGATATCGGTGGCCACCCACCTAATCCATTTGGACCAGCACCATCAATTCTTGCAGCTTTTCACATTCAGCACAACTTACTATTTTTAGCAGGTTTTCGGGTCCTGAACTTCCGGAGCCGTTTTGAGGCCCTAAATGACGTTTTTTGGGAAAACAGAGAGAAACATGGGTCCATGGATTGATTTTGATCATTCAAAAGTTGTACTCCTCGGATAGATATTTCTAACGAGCTATTGAGCATTACAATGGATATCTATTGCCAAAGCTTCCTGGGAAGTTGAAACACCAATTTACCCAAATGAGACCCATAGTATTGGCGTCTACTTTAGTGTTAGGTTTTTTGACACATTTCTTGTTTCCATTATTTCTCGATTACAGAGGGTCCTTATTCTCATTGTAACATATTTCGTAGGTCTGAGGTCTATAGCCTCCTCATCTCTTCTCGCAGATTCACTACCAACACCTCTAGCCATATTTTATTCCATTATAATCAGAAGTATATTTTCGTTATTTGATATTAATAAAGAACGCATTATTTCGCTATTTATCTTGATAAACTGATCAAGCAGGCTCCCACCATGTAAAACACAATTTGGTGAATATATCATTTTTATAACCTTTTTTTGCTTAAATTGAGTTTCACACATCAATTAGTGCTTTGAAAGTTGAGTTTTACATAATTTGTTTACACTAAATTACATTAATTTTCTAAAATTTATTTTAAATTAGTTATTTAAAAAAATAATTGTAAATTTCAACTGTAGATATGAACTTATCATTTTTATAACCTTTTTTGTCTAAATTGAGTTTCACACATCAATTAAAAGTTTGAAAGTTGTGTTTTACATAATTTGTTTACACTAAATTACATTAATTTTTCTGAAATTTATTTTGAATTTAATTTAAATTAGTTATTTAAAAAAATAATTGTAAATGTCCACCGTAGATATATATATCATGGAGGATGAATGACGAAGATCAACAGAATCCCATATCTCTACGAGAGGGGGTGATCAGGGATCGAGAGCTGTTCATGGTAAATTTCAATATAATCTTAAATCTCCATGTACATGTGTGTACATATGGAATTGATTTTTTATCAAATTTGTGAGTTAAATTAGTTACTAATAAATTTCAATTTTTATTTTTTAGGAGCTAATAAGAAGAGAAGGGTCTCTACTCCATCCATGGATGGCCATGCTTCACCCAGTCATGGTATAGTTTTAAAAAAATTTAATCAATGAATATGTACATGCATATATTTTTCAATTGATTATAAATTCGTATTTGTTTATGAAGTTTCTCTCTCCTCTCGAGAGGCTAGTAGTGGTTCGAATCCCGTTAGAGGGCCATTAATAAGTGGTGATAGGTTGCATGAAGATGGTGATATTTATTCTCCCTGAGGCCAATCAACAGCTGGTGGTGCTGGTTCTCAGCAGGGTCATTCTGGTTCTCAACAGTTTCAAGATGGAGAAGATGCTAGCAAACCAAGTCGAGGTTTCCATCAATTTCAATATTTTTTCATTGAATTTGTACAAATTTGTTTACATGTGTTTTTTCTAATATACAAAATTATATATATATTGATGCAGAGGCTGAAAATGTTCCAAATATTGGTCAAAATAGACGCAGGGCAGAACGTTACATTCAAGAAGAAGGTTGTCTACCCACCACCACTTATCTGGCCGACATTTCTAATATACCATGGGAAAGAAACATGGCGCAATTCACCTTAGAAAGGTGTCAGCAACTTCATGCAAAATTGCGGAGAGATCTCATGGCTTTGACTCTACCTGCTGAGAGTCGACAAAGCCTTGAAATAGTTACACATTCATTGGGAAAACTAGTAAATGTGTACAAAACTCTTGGGCCAACGACTGATACATTTGTAGAAATCATGAGAAAGAGAAAGGAAACAGTAATGGGTCCCAATAAATGGGAGGATGTAAAACAAGGAGTTACAAAAGAAATGGCGACGTCAATGTTTAATTTCAGGGAAGGGTAAAAAAAAAAAATGTTGAAGGTGCAATATTTCAAGCACCCCGATATAGTTCACTATTTGTATGATAGGCACCTTGCGGCCTATGGAAGGCTCCCATGGAACGACGAGGTTCATGTTTATTTTACAAAATTGTTAAATACGCAGAATTTTTTTTGAAAATGAAACCCAATTACAATGGCCTTCAATCAGAATCTTTTGGTTGGGGGAAAGGTCAATTGTGTGATGGTAGGGGCGCTAGGCGAGATGTGGAGTTGCCTCACCCTAAGCCACCATTGGTGAGTCGACCTTTTTGGGTCGAAACTCTACGATCAAAGATGGATACGACTTCTAAAATAAGTCGAGAAGTAAGGGATGTCATCATCGACAATGTTCACAGCAAATTGGGTGGAGTCGATGTTTGTCTAAACCAACAAAGAGCACGTGAGAATGCACGTGCCAATTGTGTGTATTGTACATATGAAGAGATTGACAACATGAATGTTGAAGATCTCCAAATATATGCAATGAATTGTCGCAATGGTTGGAAAGACCTAATTCTTCATGAGGAAGAGGGCACGGGAACGGTATGTGTTAATGACCTTAGGGTTCAATTATTTTAACACATACATGTGTACAATTCGTAATAAATACATGTGTATGTACATGTATACATTTATTTGTATGTAAATTAATAAAAAAAAAATGTATCATTATATGTTAAAACACCATTTGTAGTTGTCACGCATGATGAATGACAAAAATGTTAATATCACGTTCAGGGCTTTTGGTTCAAACAATGAAGATGGGTCTCACCATCAAGATATGTTGACAAATGTTAGTGTTTTCTAAGTGATATTTTTAAAATAAATAATTGTGCACACATGTACATGTACATATATAATAATAAAATGTTTTAACAGATTCTGATTTCGTCCGATGTTTTTGGGATAGTGGTACCTTCTTCTTCCTTGGGAGATGTACCTTCTACTTCCTTAGGAGATGTGCCACATACACAAAAAGTATGGACAATTGTTTTCTTTTAAAATTTATTTTTAAGTTATATATATATTCCACCTCAAAAAGTTCCATTAAAAATTGAGATATATATATCTATATCTTGAGTTATTTTAATTTTTTTGAATTTTAGCTTTTTGGAGATTTTCTTTTGGAGCCTCTCTTAGGAGATGTCCCAAATTCACCTGTAGAAGTATTCAATTTTTCACTTTTAAATATATATATGTTTTTTTATAAGTTATAATTTATAAATTGAAGTTGATTTAAGTTTTATTATAAATTGAGATCTTGTTCTTGAGTTATTTTATACTTTTAAAATTTTTAATTTTAGGTTTCTATAGAAGATTTCTTTAATCCACGGACTCTAACGATGGAGATAGGAACATCCACACCATTTCAACCATTTGAACAAGTTTTCTAACGTTTTTTTTAATATTATTGAATATAAGTTTATATATGTACAAATGTGCATTTTCATCTGATTTTTTTTAATATATATATATATATATATATATATATATATATATATATATATATATATATATAACTGTACATGTATATTGTACAATTTACTGTTGGATATGTTCCCATGGAGGAACTTGTAGCAGGCGAACAAATGGAGAGGGAACCTCATGAGGTATTGCATGATTTTTTTGTTTTTGTTTTTTTTTTCGTTTTTTACATGAAGTTCTATATATTCTCACTCATTTTTAAAACATCAAATTTTAATGTTTGTATGTGCATTGTGTACAGGTTCCCCATGCTTCGCAAGATAGCGCACGGATTGAGACTCTGATAGGAAAGACACTACATCCATATGTATTTGATGGACATGATTTGTAGATTTGATTTCAAGATTTCTAGTCTTAAATTTAGTTTTTTATATATTATCTAGATGCAAAGTCATATACATATATAACTTGATACTTGATAGTTGTGAGATCTACAATTTTTCGACATATTTTATTACAGTGTTAATATAATTTGTTTTGTTCCAAAAAGTTAAGTTTTGGATGGTTTTAGTACTTTTGGCATGTGAATGCGAAGTAATGTTGTTATATAATTTGTTTGGTTTTTAAAACTTTTTAAGTTTTGGATAGTTGAACTACCAATAATTTTGTCATCTATAAATTAATGTTTTGCTTCTAAACTACATTTGGCATGTTATGTAATGATGTGTTATAATTTGTTTTGTTTTTAAAACTTAAGTTTTGAATGCTTGAAGTAAATTTGGCATGTCAAGTAATGTTGTGATCTATAATTTTTTGTTAAATTAAAAGTTAAGTTTTGGATGGTTTTAATCTACATTTGGCATGTGATATAATGTTAAATGTTAAATGTTTTTATTGGATAGTTGAACTACAATTGGCATGGCATGTGAAGTAATGTTGTGATCTATAATTTTTTGTTAAATTAAAGGTTGAGTTTTGGATGGTTTCAATCTACATTTGGCATGTGATATAATGTTAAACATTTTTATTGGATAGTTGAACTATAATTGGCATGGCATGTGAAGTAATGTTGCACGATATATAATCAAAAACTTTTTTAAACTTAAGTTTTGGATGGTTTCAATCTACATTTGGCATGTGATACAATGTTAAATGTTTTTATTGGATAGTTGAACTACAATTGGATGGCATGTTAAGTAAGGTTGTGATATAATAAAAAAAAAATTAAAACTAAGTTTTGAATACCATTTCAATCTGTTAGAGTCAGTCTTTACATCCCTCCGTCAAAGATCATTTCTCTTATTGCATTTCATTTTTAGGTGTCTCATTCAGTTCATTCATCTACACTTCGTTAGGGGCATGCCATTATCTGACGGAAGGGCCTTCTCAGTCATACCCCTCATGCCTTGTACCTGCTAGCTCAGGTCTGTCCATCAAAATCATTTTCAGTCATTGACAGTCAATGTTTGGTCTTTTGGTGGGCAAAGAGTCATTTTAGGGTTTCTAGTCTCACTAGGTCTAGGGTTTCGCAAATTTAGTCATCAGAATGTCCAATAATGCTAGCAGGCACATGAGGTAGGTTCAAAATCAGTTTTCATTGCAGAATTTCATCGTCATATTGCTTGATCATGATTCTTCTTCAAAACTCTGTTTTGAAGCAAAATCGTCAATTGCATCTTTTGTAATAAATGAAATGTAAGTTTCAAAGTTTCTTCAGTTGTGAAATACTTCAGGCGTAGCATTGGTCGCCTTTGCAAATTTCATGCAAGCATCCCTGCAAAAAATGGAGAAAAGTTTCATCATTTCAGCTAAAAAATCAAAGGAAACAAGTACAAACAGAGATATGTGAAAGTGCCAAAACCTGCCACATTACAAAAGTGGGTTTGCCAAGTCAAAATCAAATTCTATGGCATGAAAGAAATTTTTGTGATTCAATAAGCCATTTTCATAGCAAAAGTCTACAAGAAGCCAAATAAATCATGAAGAAGATTGTGGAAAAGTGAAACAGGGTTTGGAGAGCCGAGTTGTGGTTAAGTTTGCTTGTGCGGCGTGTTGGGTGAAGTGCGCGATGCACACAGACTGCACGGCGCATAGAGCCACTCTGCACCATGTAAAAATTACACTAGTGCAGCGCATACAGCCCGCGCGGCGCATTGGGCTGACTGCACGGCACACAGGGCCGACACCCCAAAATTTCATCATTGCTTCTAACAAATTTTAAATTTCTCGGTCTAGCTTCTCCATGTAAGCTAGATTGATCTTATATTTGTAATTAAAAAGAGTTTGGTAGTGTTTGAAAGTGGAATAAGAGAGTTTTGAATGTCAAATTGTAAACCTTATCCTCTTGTCAAAAACTGCTCATTAGGGTTTGGATTTCAAGTTTTAAAGGTCTGATTTTTGTGCCTAGTATTGCAAATCCCATTCTCCATCCATGGTTCCCTTCCCCATCATTTTAATATCATCATTGTTCACAGTCCCTCTCCTATTCCCTAATATCCCAAGTCATTTCCCATAGCTAGAAACATTTCATTTACTTTCATTCTCCTTTTCCCTTTTCATGTGTGAAAATTCCCAAAATTTCAACTTACCCAAAAAGTAGTGACTGTCCTCAAACTTCAATTTTCACTTGAAAAATCTCCACTATACTCACTACCCTATCTCCTATAGTCCCTTATTGACTTTGACACACTTGGAAATCATGACAAAGACATCAAACTCTTCATATTCACCTCAGGCAACATAAATGAAGAAGGCATTGAGGAGGCGTGAAAAGGCGTAATCTTGGCCGAACCTTCTTTGGTTGAGCATAGTACTTGATGAGGGACCTTCAGTCCAAATTTCAAGGAATTTGGAGAAAATTTTGTCATTTTTGAAATTTTGGTCGCAAAACAGATTTTTCCGCCCAATGCGTCGCGCGCTTATGATTAGGACATCTTCTGGAGGAAAACTTGACATTTTTGATTTTTTTGTGGAAAATTATGCATGCTGAGGAATGGCTGAAAGATTTCATCAAGTTCTGGGTGGTTTAAAGGGTTAAAAACACCTTGAAAATGGCCTTTCTGCCACCTTTTGCACACACAAGAACCAATCTTGGGAGATTGAAGTTTTGGAGGGGCAAATGACATCCAAATCCAGAAATTCTACTTGGGTTGGATAGTAGACAGATAGGGATTTCCAACGAGCTATCATGAGCTCAAGTTGGATTTCGAGAAGTGTCTCAAAAATAGGCTCAAAGTGGCACGATGCATTGAGTTTTTGGGCGCAGCGCATAGAGAAATTTGGCCTTATTTTCACTCTTCAGCTCAGAAATTCGCCCAATTTTGACTAGTTTTACTTTTTGATACAACTATTGATCTATCTTGATGTAATTTGATGACTATTATGTAATTTTGTCTCATATTTACTTGTTCTAGAGGATTCATTCACTAAAAAGTGAAAATTAAATGAATGAATCAGTTTCCTTCCATATAGAGGCAAGTTGTTTGATTGCCTAGATTTCAGTTTCTTGTTTAGAATTGGTTGAAACAGCTCCTAGAAGGATGAGCTCGACCCCTAGAGGCATGGGATGGTGTTTGGATTTTCTATATCATGTATTTTCCGAGTCACTTTCAGGGTGGGACTCTTGGGAAAAGTTTGGCACCTCATTGTATATTCATTTCAGTTTTTTTTGGCAAAGGAACGACAAGAGTTTTGCATCACTTGATGGGATCCTTGTGGCTCTGAGTTTTGACGATGTTTTTATCCATGTGATTTTATGTTTTATTAATGTTATATGTATTCCATTTCCCTTCTCTTTTCTTCTGAAATTAAACAAATGAGTAACTAAGGTAGAATTCATTAGTTTGCTGGTGCTCTGCCTTAAAATTTTGTTTAGTTTTATATGTTTTCATCAGTTTGAAGAGGATCCTTGCACCCTCTTGCCCTCTTCAGCTTCTCAGCAGTCTTTTATATCCATTCAATTAATCTAAGACATCAAAGCCATTTCCTTCCTCGCCCCAACTTGAACTCTGCAAGAATTTGGCCTCATCCCCAAGCCCAAATTGCCTTTCCATTTTTTCCAACAAAACCCCAAAAAATCAAAAACAAATCCTCCTATTTTTATATCTAGCCTAAGATCAGTTGTTGTTTCCGTCATCTCAAGCCCCATTGAATACTTTTCACTGAGATTGACCCAGAGAGAGCCCTCTCCTGTTCTGGTAGGGCTAGCTACCAGACTGAGCATGGTTTGGTGTTATCCTGTCTCTGCCTTCCTTCAGCCTGAGGTGGATATAGGAAATAACATAGTGGCGACCATACTGGGGAAGAAATGGTTTGCCTTTTAGTGTTATTTGATTTATAAGCTACAGACAGAGCCTGAAGTTATGCCAGGTAGCCTTCGAAATGCTCTTGTTATGCATCAACGAAGTAGATAAACATTGCTTCAGTCAATCTCCGGTCTAGTTTGTAAACGTAATATCAAACTTGCAAATTGCCCCAGTACATGTATCAAGTTCATATCTGATTATTGATGGTGGACAACGATCAGACATATGAAGGCTGAAACATTCACCTGGCGACTCCAATTCAATCCAGAGATTCCAGTGCTCACTGATCCAATCATGCACTAAAATAAAATGGTAGGGTATGTGGCAAACCCTGCGCTTTGTGAAGTTTTAAAAGAAGTCAAAGATCAGTTAGTGGATATTGAAATTGATGAAGTATTTTTCATTGTCGTGCTTCAATGTTTGAGATCTCCGAAGTTTCCTTCTAAAGCTAAAACTAGTTTCTTTGAGTTAGTTGTTGAAAAAATTGAGAAGGAGATTTGGTATTTAAATGATCAGATCCAATCATATGAATTCCAAGATCCCAAAAAGTTCTTGGAAACTCCCCCTCCTTCAAAACAAGAAAAAATAGAGCTGCCCGTGGATGTTTGCATTGACAGTTTGCAGCTGGAAGCATGTATTGTGGAGTTGGGGCAACAAACAGAGTCTGGTTTTTTTGATCCTATTGCAACATACATGGAAATTTTTCTCAATTTGAATGATAGATCAAATTGTCTTTTAGATAACCAGACTTGTTATGTGCATTAATGGCTATCAACATTTACATTTGTGTCCTGGTTGAGGCACTTTCAAGCAGCATCCTTGTCACAGTTACATGACTGGTTGATCTGGCATTACAGCGTTACTTGATCTATTGGTTTTGCAGCAAAGTAGGGGATATTTGTAAATAAATAAGCTGCCAAAGGCAACATTTCAGTTTCCAGTATTTGTTTATGTATAGGTTGCAGTATGTATATGTTTTTGGATTGGTATGAGTTGTTTTGGGTTTGCAGTTATTGATTCCATGCCGAATGGATAAGGCACTGGTCTGCTCTCCCAAATATCTGCCGTTCTTGGCACCTCCAAGGAGCTACCATCCCCATTGGAGCCAATGTTAGTGTCAGTATTTGTAGCCTGTCACTAGGGATCAACATGAGTTCTTACTATGTCTGGTTTTGTCAGATGTTTTGCACATGATTTTTAGCACAAAACATGCCACAAGTGTGTCCATCAAAATAAGCTCAGAGAAATATTTCCAACGGTATATCACACTCCCGTAACCGGCTTCTGGATTAGAAGATATGATCGAAATGAATGAGTGATTCTTGGTTATGCATGTTTTGAGGTCAGTTGTTGCAGACAATGACAAGTTTAGTACAAAATAAGTTTTTGAAATAATGGTAAGGTATTTTTCAAAAGTGAAAGAGGTTTTTGTTCATAAAATACCAGATAACAAAAACCTCCTTCCGTTTATGCACAGGTGCAACTATGTGGGAGATATACAATGATATTTGGAGCCTACATTAAAACAAAGAAAATTTTTCATATTTTTTACTGTTTTAGTCAGTTTAGTGCAGAGCCATTTTACAGCAGATGGAAAGTAATTTTGCAACACCCAAGGAGGTTTTTGTTAAACATGAGCCATATAACAAAAAAATATTTCATTTTATTCAAAGGTGTCACGAATTGGGATATGTGACTAGATCTTTATAGCTCATTTTCACAGATTTAAATTTTTAATGTTTTTCTGTTTTAGAGATGATTTTGTGGAACCGATTGCGAGCAATTGGAAACACATTTTCCAAATTTGAGAGTGGTTTTTCTGAAACATGACCTTTTATACAAAAACCTCTTTCATTTTTGTAACAGTTGCTATGGTTTGGGAGATACGAGTTCATCTTCAACACCTATTTTCAGAAATTCGGCCCAAGTTTAATGTAACTGTTTCTATTTTTAAGAAAATGGTTCAGCTCAATTCCCTCAGTACAAGGATGAGAAAATGTATATATTTTATGAATTTCATAGTGTAGAGGTGGGATTTTTTTAGCAGAGTGAGGCTGCTATTGGAATTGTAAAGTTTCCCTTGAATATTATTTTAATAAAGCTTTTTTCTGCTCTTTAAATTTGGGATTCATCACGACGTTTAATGTGTAGCATGTTTTTCTTGTAAATTCATTTCCATGCTTTGTTTTTTCTGCTAATTTGTTTATAAAATTCTCTAAGGGAAGTGTTAGGAATCCATCTATGCATGATTCTCCTCTCATAATGATTATGTTGTTTGATGTAGTGGTTATATTTTCAGAATCCATCCTTTGTTAGATGCTCTGTTGAGTAACCCAGTGCTTCTATTTCTTTTAAAGTTGTCACTGTAGATCCATCCCCTGATTGATGCCTACAGGGCAGCAGTATTTTCCCTATTTTCTTCTCTCATTACATCTTTAATTTGGCTGTACATTGCGCTTACTTTGCCCCAAGTTTGCCGGCAGAAACTAGCCCCAATTTCATAGCCCAATAGTCCCTTCTCTTGTTGTTTTCAACCCACAATTTTTAATCAAATACTTTCACCTATATACCTAGCCTAAAATTAGTTGTTTTCTTCAGTCATATCAAGCCCCATTGAATACTTTTCGCTTGAGATTGACCCGGAGAGAGCCCTCTCCTGTTTTGGTAGGGCTAGCTACCAGACTAAGCGTGGTTTGGTGTTATCCTATCTCTGCCTTCCTTCAGCCTGAGGTAGATTTATGCACTAACACAATCTACATTTGGCATGTGATATAATGTTAAATGTTTAATGTTTTTATTGGATAATTGAACTACAATTGGCATGACATGTGAAGTAATTTGTTTTGATATAATCAAAAAAATTTAAAAATTCAAGTTTTGGATGGTTGAAGTACATTTGGTAAGTTTAAAAAAAAAAATTCACTCAAACAATAGTATGTAGTATGTAAAGATAAAAAACAATCTTAAGATTAAACTTTTAAGTACGATCAAGTGTTACTGAAACATGTTCCCACATAATGATACCTTCATTGACCTATGAACTAAAGTAGTTCATAGGCTATATGTTATGCCTCTTTCCCATATAAATCCATTTAATTTTGATTGGAAATATAAGAAGTAGATATATGTTTGTTGAATTGGGGTCAATGTCATTAATGCACTCAACTAGGTAGCCTTGTTGATTTATAAATTGGTAAATTGATGGTCCATTCAGTTTTAATTGCATTTTAGAATATATATATTCAGTACGTGAAAATTTTTTCATCAGTGCACATGGGAAAACTACTTGAACAATTAATTGCATTCTAGAACACACACACACACACACACACATATATATATATATATATCCAATACGTGCACAACATTTTCCATCAATGCACATAGAACATATTCGACCATTGGATAGACAAATATTGTACTAGATTTTCAATTAGGAATAGAGATGTGGGTCAAATCCAACCAAAAGTCAAAGAAGTGCTTCGAGTCTCTTGTCTGAAAGGAATCTTCATACACAATTATATTGTGGATGATTTATTTACATTGTGGATACTTTTTACCAAAAAATTCCACAAGAAAAACTGGGCCTGCATTGAGTTCATGTATATATCGAGTACATGCAACATTTTTCATCAACGCACATAGAAAAATACTTTCAGTTAATTGCATTCTAGAACATATATATTGAGTACGTGAAACATTTTTTCATCAATGCACATAGTAAAACTACTTGAACAGTTAATTACATTCTATAACATATATATATCCAATACATGCAACATTTTTAATCAATGCATGTATATAAAAGCTACTTTTCGTTGATACTAGAGTGTGCATGTACCAAAAAAATTTGTACATGTGCAAACACTTGCACAAATAACATAACAAGGCAGCTCAATTTTTAATTAAGTACTAGAATTTCTAAGATATATAATCCAAAGAGAGTAAATTGTTGGGCAGTTCAATAAAAAAATTCCAATGGAATGCCATTTTCAATAATCCGTTCATGATCGGATTTTGACATTTTCCATTTCTTAATATTCATTTTTTTATTTGATTGAACCTCGATCAACTTATGCATGCTGCACACACCAAGTGACTATATTGACAACTTATGAAATTAGGTTCATAGTCTTCAAAGTAAATAATTTTCCCACTTTGATTAGTTTGTCTAAAAGAATAACCTTTTAGTATAATAGATTGTCTTTCATATGGAAATCCGTGATCATTATAGTCTTCTAATAATTTCATTTTCGTTCAGTGCAACGCATCAAATAATACTTCACATTTTCATCATTGTCAGTAGGTGCAATTACAACAAAAACATCTCCTGCAAAATAAAACAAACTTTAAAAAATTATACATATTCAAATTTATTTCTAGATCTTTATCATTAGAAAGCAATTCAAATGTTACCTTCTCTAACAAGATCAGAAACTCAATCACCATCGGATGATATTGTAGTCTCCTCTGATTGCATTTATGCAAACATTGCAATGGAAATTTTTCCCTTTATATTTAGCTCTATATGTTTCCAATATTTTACATACACTTTGTTTTCACAAACGTCATTGGATTTTGTGTTGTCTATGCAAATAGGACAAAAACAAGAATATTTTCTTTTATCCAATGAAAACAAATTTCTGGACAACTTTTTTTTAATTGAATGCAATTTTCAAGCCCCTTTTACTGTTTCAACTTCATTTCCAATTGATCTATCTACGTCCTCGATCCCAATATGCCAAAAAAAACTTTATATGGAAAATTTAAAGAAGAATGTAAATATGATATCAAAATACAATCAAAGATAATCATTGTGATAAATGTACACTATTTAAAATTAGATATCCAATAAAAATTAAATTGAATGTACCTTTTCACTTCCCTTGATCGGTTAGTCTCATGGCTTAGAGCAGTGATGCCCCATTGAACAACTTCTTTCACGTCCACAAGTCGGCTTGCGGAGGGGTTCATTTGATATCTTCGAAGTGCTCGTTTTATGCATGCCCCTGCACGGTCATGTTCTCCTTTTCCATGGCCAGTCTCAAATAAATTCCAACAATGATTAATGCCGATTTTCTTATGAAGACAACATAACCAAAAGAATGATCATGCAGATTTGAATTTTCCCGCACATCTGTCTGACCATATCCAATGTTCATTGAATTTTATTCCACGATTTTTCAAGGAATCATAAAATTTTCCAAAACAATGTTGTACAAAATATGTATCATGTGTATGATCATCATTGATATAAAAGTGATATTCTTTAATAATATGTCGATATTCACTGGTGCTTTCTATATGATCGTTGTTTTGTTCAACATGTCTATATAGAATATTGACAAGCATGGACACTTGGTCAGAATGTTAGTAATCACTTTGAATTTCTTTTTGTGGAACAAATGTGTAGTTTTCTGCAAAATCAATTACTGACAAAATGGTCCCTGGTGGAAAAAATTCACGGGTTTTTTGAATTGCAAGTCTTTCCATCGAGCTCTATGGGAATGCTTGGTGTATTTGTAAATTTCTGCCTCAGACTTTCTCAAAAAGTCTATCACAAAAATTTCTTCTTCTCATAATTCAATTCTTTCAACACTATTTACACCTTCAATCGATGTATGGATATATTCATATCTCTTCCATTTCGCTTTCATGTTGGACAATGATTGATCATTTATATCAGAACGATATTTGTTTTGAAATTTAGTCAAATTTCCACAACCATCGCATTTTTTACCACCAACATATTTCTTTTCATAAAATAGTTCATTTCTTTCTCTTTCACATAGAATTTGAGATATGAAATCAGGGATAGTGGAAAGAGGAGGTGAATCCTTCCAAAATGTTCTACCAAAATCAAGGAATGTGTCATAATATAATTCAAATTCCACATGATAATGGCAACAACAAGTGTCGCGTACAGTGATAGGTTTTACATAACATGGTTTTTGTTGAACAAAAGCACTGATTGAAACATGAATTTCACGATTCTATTCTTTGAACTTGTTGAACAACTCTATCTGAGTGGTTTCCAAGAAATGTTTTTCATGTTCTTTGTAGTAATTTCATGCTATTCTTTTTCGCATCACATGCCTTGCAGTTGGCGAAACACGTAAATTGTTCTTTCAATATTCATATATTATTTTTTTAACATTTTCTCCAAGTCTATCTTTGTATGGTTGCCTACAAATAGCTCTCCAACAAGAAAGTTCATCATTTACATCTATTTGCAACCGAAATTTCCGATGTTTGTGAAATTTTTTCGCAAGGTTCCTAACGCTCGTGCCATAGATTTTACAAAGCGATTCTCTTTAGTAATTGATGAAACCATTGCCATATGTATTTCTCTATGTACAACTGAAACATTTTTCTGTCTAGATCTTTTAATTGAATTTATAGCACTATTTATATTTTGTGTCACATTTTCCTTCATTTTTTTTTTTATCTTTGGTTGATTTTCAAATGCCCAATAAAGTCGTAGCCTCTTTTAATTTCCTTAATGATAGGAGACCTTTCAACATTTGGGCTTGAACTGTCACATTTTCCTTTACGAAATACTTCTCAAAAATGCGGTTAACACGATATCGTATATAACGGTCAGCTTTTTTTATCTCCACATGTGTGAGTGTCAACATTTTCTAACATCTCGTCATCGACATTGATTTCATCTACACATATTCAAATGAATAGTACATAATAAGTTTACATATTCAATAAATAACTAAATTAATAAATATATGTATAATTTCAACACACACACACACACACATATATGTACATGTCTTTTGATTCAATTTCTTCACCTGAATTTCTTTCATCATTTTCACCATCTTCAATCATTGGTTCAATATCTCTTTCACTTTCTCTTTCAAAATTTTGTATTTCATCATCAATGTTTTGAGGAATTTCTCTCTCTGTTTACATTGCAAAATATTTTTCAAATTAGTTCATCAAATAAAAATCAAGCTTCACATTTTACACTAGAAAATTTTTAAATATATCAAATCATAATATTTACATTTACATACCTATTTCAACTTCTAGTTGAGGTTGATTTTCCCTTTCAATATTTGAGAGTGCTTCTATCTTTCTTTTGCGAGATTGTCTCGTCTCTTCTCTACGTTCCTCACAGTCTCTTTTTCGATCATATTTCTTGTACAATTTATTTGATTTCCCATGATAATAGAGTATGAAGTTCAAAAAATTTCCTTAAAAAATTTAGACAAAAACTCAATTAAAAAAATATCACAAAATATTTAATTTAAAAAAAAAACCTCATTTTAAAATTTTTGCAAAAAATACATACTCCAATCCAAAAAAATATCTTTAAAAAATTCAAGAAAAAAATGTCTTATAAAAATGAAACGAAGTTCAAAATATTTCCTTCCAAGTCCTACAAAAAAATTTCATTTAAAAAGTTACACAAAAGCTCATTTTAAAAAATCATTATAAAAGATTTACTTCAACCCAAAACCAAAAATTGTTCTTTCTAAATTAAGCCCAAATCCATACTTTAAAAAAAAAATGAAGCCTAAAAAAGTGTATCACATACCTCCAAGAAATTTCTTTTGAATGTACCTCCAAGAAAAGTCTTTAAAAATGTTTTTTGAATGTACCTCCAAGAAATTTTGAATGTGCCTCTAAGAAAATTCTTTAAACCCAAAAAAATTCCTTGCAAAATCAGATCAAATGTACGAAAATAATGTGTCTCAAAGAAAAGTCCTTTGAATGTACCTCCAAGAAAATTCCTTAAACCCAAAACAATTCTTTGCAAACCTAGATCAAGACTTTTGTAAAATTAGACCAAACGTGTGAAAATATGCGAAAATAATAAATGGTTTTGCGGAAATTTATATTGCCGCGAAATGTTCTCTTGGAGGGCTCGACGGTACTTTCCGGCCAACGGAAAGATAAGTAAAATTTCGGCCAAAATTTTAAGAAATAGTTCGGCTAAACTACTTTGTCGTCTGACTTAACGTGCTGTTAGTGCAAAAAATAGTTTGGCCAAACTTTGTTTAAGATTTCGGTTGAACTAACGTGTCACCAGTTCCACATAGCCAAGCCTTGAATACGTTTCTACAACTTTGGACTGATTAAACTCCATAAAACATTTTGAATTAACTGTTGGAACCAAGACAAGCATTTTCAAAATTGAATCTATTTTCAAGAAATATAACTTTCATGGAATTTCATAAATATTTACTAATTTTAATTAATTTTGTAATAAAATGGATGGAAACAATTTCTGAAGGTCATTGTGATTCAGTGAAATCAAAATTCTGTATCTTCCAAAATACATTGTAAAAAAAATTGAAAAAATTATGGTACATTACATTTGTCCATCATCTCTAATGGGTAGCTTTTAGATTTTTAGTTTATAACTTATATGTTAAGAAATTTCTTGCATCGCGAAACATATTCAAAAAATGCAGTTTTTCAAATTGGACTAGTTCAAAAAATTCTGGTAATTATGATATGCATCGATTGGCTTTGTAAATATGACAAAAGCAAAGTAGGCTCTGTCTAGATTGTTGTAACACATTTTGTTTCTCAAAAACAAAAATTTTCAAAGAATACAACATTGTGTATTAACATCAATTCTTATGAATCCATTGATTGTTAAAAAACACACACTCAAAGAAACGCTAAGATGACATATAAAATGTGTATAAAAAAATTCCAAAAAATAAGTAATAGAAAGCTAACAAAATTTCTGACAACTTTTATTTTTATCGCAAAATGAAATTCTAAACAGAAAAATTGTTTTAGCTTGCAGAATGTTGAAGAACCGAAGAAAATGAAAGTTTTTTCTCAAACAAGGGCAAAAAGTGTAACCCAACTTCACATTTTCACCCACGCATCAATAAGAATTTGGTTTACCTATACACTAGTTTGTATTTCATAGATAATGTTAGTAATTCATGTATGTCTTTAAGCATTAACTCCGTTAATGATCATATATATATATATATATATATATATATGTTATGTTTTTTATTGACTCTGTATTTTTCATTTCAGTTAGAAGATGAAGATTCGATTCTAAAGGTAACTAAATTACTATTTTTGTCACTTAGACCTTAACAATATTAATTAAAACGTCCACTTCTTTCTTATATTTATTCATTCTTAGTTTTGACTCTGGTTTCAGTTTACGCAGGTATAATACGCATTCACATTCCTGTTGAACGTAACATACTCTTATGCAGTAATTTTTTATACAATTTTCCTTCTCTTGTTCAGGTTGGTCGAACGACTGTCGACTCTATGCAACAATGGCGTGGTATTATTTTTTGTTATTTTACTTCTATTTCTGAACCAGAAACTATTTGTATCAATTTATGTTTACAAATAGTTCTGATTTAAAGATATTAGTACTCTAGACTTGATGTATTGGTAATGAAGGACTGTGGACACATCCTTACTGTATGGATACCTCTAATTAACCAGAGCACTATTAAAGTTCTATGTATTCAATTTCCTCTATTTTTATATAATACCCTCTTTATATATATATATATATATATATATATATATTATTTATTTGCACAATGTATAAACCATGAATACAATTTCTTTATTGCTCAATAAAAATTGTGTGTATTTAAGGTTTTCAGCCTCCTTTACTTTTAAGTTATAGTATTGTTGTAGCTCTTAGCAGAATATAGTCAATCCCCTTATAGTCTATCTTTTTCTGCCATGTCAGAATAATTTACTGTCATTGGTATGTAAATATGTTCTCTGTCTATTTAGTCTAGTATTTTTTTTTTTGAACTCTCTAAATAGTACGTAATTATTTAACTACACAGGACCTCATAAGTTTCATAGTACTATAATTACCTATTCCATTTCTATCTATAAATTTATGTTTCGAAGTTATTTGTCTAATTGTTATGAAATTAATTGAACCAGAAAAGTTCTAAATATTTTTCTTTCTAAAGGATAGAAGTAAATAGAACATCTTTGTTTGTTCAGTTAAATTTATTATATATATATATATATATATATATATATATATATATATATATATATATATATATCTTTTCGTGAGCTAAACAATTTAAATAACATGAATGCTATAACCTTCCTCATAACATTAAATGTCAGTTTTCTATGAGGTAACTAACCTCAAATCTCAACCCAACACAGGGTTAGAGACATTCTGAGAGTTGGTTCTCTGCAGACTTTGTCTATGCAACTATACAAAATGAGCTATTACTCTTATAGTGAATTCTGTTAATTGTACAAACTACTAAAAAACTCAACTAAGTATAACTCATAAAATTTTTTGATTTCTACACACGGACTTAAACCCAGAATTTTCATACTAACATGGCTACCTTATTTTTTTCAGTAATTCATAACAATAGTAAGATTTTAAGTCAAATACCATTCCAAACTAAATGTGCATACCACTTAGGTTTGACTAGTTTCCTCCCAACCTTAGAGCTCTTTCTCCACAGCTCACCCCCGAGCAGAGATCTTTTCCTCCAGTGATAGACACCTCTTTGTTTATTCTGAAACAACTCATTTAAGTTTGCTTTCCTAGCCTGTTTCCCTTAACTGCGTCCAGTTAATTCAAGATGTTGTATTCCTATTTTCCTAGGCTTTCCCTTTGTTGCCTAGGCTTTCCCTCTGTTTGCCTAGGCTTTCCCTCATTTCGATTGCATACGTGTTACTTATTCTTGTAGTCTATGTGTTGGTTGCATATGTATGGTGTTATTCATAGTGGTAGTGATGTTTCCATGTTAAGCTAAGGGTGTTTTCATGAAATCTGTCTTCATGAGTGTATGATTGGTTACATGTTGTTTATGCTTGCATGTTGTCAGTATACATTGATATGGTTGTTGTTGTCATGCATGAGGTCATGGTATGTGTAGTAGATATGGTCCTGCATTGATGACTAGACTCTAAACAAAGTTACCAATCAAATGGGAACTATTACCTCAAAACGAGAACTCTAAAAGAAAAAACATCAAAAAACCATGAAAAAAAAACCCAAAACCGAAAATTTGTATTCTCGAATAACCTTTTTTTGTGGTAATTTTCAACTTTTTTTAAAAAATGGATATAAAATGCATTTTTTTGTGCAAAACACAGTCTGAAAATGAAAAGTGTTGATGCTGGAATAATGTTGCCAAATTTGTGTGTTCAAAAAACAACCTGAAAATGAAAAGTGTTGATGTTGGAATAACGTCATCAATTTTGTGCGCAAAAAACTCCTTGAAAACGAAAAATGTTGATGTTGGAATAACGTCTTTTTCTTTTCGGTGTAAATTGTCAACAATTTTTAATAATGACATTAAAGATAAAATATCATAGCTCTGAAAAGCCTTAAAATTTCAATGATAAACATAACATTAAGATAAAATATCAAAAGTCTTAAAATTCCAACGATTTTTAGGCATGGTATTAAAGACAAAATATCGCTTGTAAAAAAAAAAAGCAAAAAATTTCAAAAAGGAAAAAGAAAAAGGAAAAAATAAAAAAAAACACAATTTAAAGAAAAATATAAAAGTTAACCCAGAACGAAAAAAAAAAAACATTTTCTTTAAGTAATAATAATAATAAACCACATAATTAAAAAACATGATAAAATAAATAATTCAAATAAAAAAATCAAAATTAATAAAAAAAATACTAAAATAAAAGAAAATTGAAATTTAAAAATTCAAATTAAAAAAAAATTTAAAAAGAAAATTATTATAAACTTTTTAAAATAATAAAAATTTAAATTAAGAAAAAAATGTAAAATTTAAATAAAATAATATATATTATATATATATATATATATATATATATATATATATATATATATATAATTCCTAAATTTTAATTATTATTTATTTTAGTATTTCAATTTTTTTTTTAATTTAATTATTTTAAAATTGAAAATTTTAATTATGTTTTTGTTTGAATTTTTTTATTCTTACAACTTATTTTTTTTTTTTTAACACTTTTATTGGTTTTTTTTTAATAATTTTTATATATTTGATATTTTTTGTCATTTTTTTTTTAATTTTTATTTTTTTTCTATGTTTTATTACCAAGATGAAAATCACCACTCTAAACAAAAAGGATTGATGTTTCATCAACACATTTCAAAATTAGCATGATAATCACTAATATTCTAAAACAAATGTTCATACTTGATAAATGAAAAAAATTAGAGTGCCAAAAAATTCACCACTTTTCTAAATCAACATGAAAATCATGACATTTAAAAAAAAATCAAAGAAAATTTAAAGTTCCAAAAATGTGCTTAAAAAAACAGTTTATTCTACATCACCACTTTTCAAAATTGACATGAAAATCATGAAATTTATAAAAAATAAAAATAAAAAAGTCATAAGAAAATATAAAGTGCGAAAACTATGCTAAAAAGGGGGTGATTCTGCATTACCACTTTTCAAAATCGGGTGTTTTTTTTTCTACCTAAAAAAAAATGGGTACCAGATAATTTTCTCATTTGATCGGTAACTTTGTTTCTAGATAGATTGATTTTTATGTGTGGATACACCTATTTGGGATATGTATATATGTTACTATGCATGCATTATTATTATGGGCATGGATGTCATGCATGAGGTCATTGTATGCATTTTAGGTCATCATGTTGTTGTTGGTATGTTATGATGTTGAAATGTTGGTTGAGATAGAGCAGGAGATGCAGATCATCAAAGTGAAGTTGTGACACTAGACTTCAGGGTAAGAGCAGATCATCATATAGGTTTGTATGGTGGGTATGAAAGTATGTGGTTAATGGATTGTCATATCAATTAGCATTATATATATACTTGTCATTTTATTTTTGTTGTGATCACATGTTTGATAAATGCTAGTTTATTAGTGTAGCCATATACACATGTGTCGCATAGTCATAAATGATAGTAACTTCTTGTTATATGCACTATTGTTGCTTATGTTAGATAACTTGATAATTATGGTATGTCTTGTTGATGAGTATGTTATAAGTTAGTTAACTTGATGATTAGGGTTGTTGCATTTAAAATATTTATGTTATATGTATCATGCTAATTTGGATTGGCCTATGGAGTTGGTTAGGGTTATGACATTTACATATGAGTCAACCTATTCGCAATAGTGTGTTGTACTAATCTAGAATGACTTTGCCTGTGTAATTGTTATGCATGAATGACAATTGTTTATGAGTTTATGACATGAACATGTTAGCTAGTTAGTGTTATGGATATCATGACCTTATTTATGTTTGAGTGGATATGTTGTGTAGTTGCATCATGCTAATCTAGATTGATTATGCAGACAAGATAACTTCCCCTGAGATACATTAGGGTATGAGTTAGCTTATGTCATATACTTGGTGTTTGACTGTTTGATGATGTAATCTATTTGGTGTTGAGTGTTTGGTGTCTATTATGTCGTCTAGTTGATTTTTCTAACATGGTATGTTTATAGTTTGTTTGAATGTTTGATTAATCACATTATATGAGTATGTGTCTGTAAGAATGCATGAAGAAATGATCTTGTTTTAAGATGATTGTACTAGTACGTATGTGTTGAGACAGTTGATATGTACTTGAGTGTAAGTAAGTTATATTTTTAGCATGATTGAAGAATGTGAGTTAATTATTGTTTATGACATGGTTGTCAGACTTGGTAAAGGTTGGTTTCAAATTTATAGATATGTTATCTTGATATTTGGAACATGTGGCTGACATCTGCGTTTAGTTATAAGAAGGCGTGTTTTCCACAACAAGGTAAGATAACTGGTATATTGTTATATTTATTTATTTATGCATTGATAGATATATGGTTGTGGCAGTGTGATGCAGGGGATTGCATGGCAAGAGACTGCCATGAAGTCGTGAAGAAGGATTGGGTTGAGTTTTCCTTCTGACGTGCTAGGGACACATGGGGATTGAGTAATTGTGTTTGTTGCGAGCCTTGTGCTTTTGGTATTTTTTTGTTTGTTTTGCTTGATTTGCATCTTTGTTTATGTATACTGTATGGCCATACCACTTTGTTTGCAGTGTCTTATTTTTATTTTTTTCATGGTTTTCTTCTTATTTGTTTCTTGTTCTTGCCTTTTGTTTGAGATTCTTGGTAATTGATTGTGAAAGAGTAAAGTTGACGAGGCTCAGGAAAGGTTGAATGGAACCTGAAATGTAATGTAAGACTCAGATGAAGCCCAATGCATGTATAAAGGAAGAGGATGTTGGATTCCTTGGCTATGTTGGAAACGATTTTTCTCAATGTTATGCATCGTATGCATAGATAAAGGAAGTTCTCTTAACCTTGACCTTATTCTATTTGTTAATTATGTTGTGATCACGATTATGATGATGTATATATATCTATATATGTATGTATTTATGTTTTCGTCTGACAGGGTTGTCAGTGGTCATGATTGTCTTATGTTGATATTTCTATGTATATATGTATGTATGTATGTTGATATCTGACAGGGTTGTCAGGGATCATTCTTGTGGAGGAATGATTCCTTATGTAGGTGAATGGCATGAAGAAGTTCTTGGTCTTATGAGGAATCAAGTGGGAAGAGTAACCCTGACAGATCTAGGAGGTCAGTAACATGTATACATGAATTGATATTATATGCTTGTACTATGCCTATGTCTATGTTATGGCAGGTAATGTTAAAGGGTACATCGGCGGAAGGAAAGTATGGTGATTCGTGACATGCTAGGATAAGCATGGATAGTGAAATAAACTAGAAGAAAGGCTGCTTGTGGTCTAGGTGTGTGGTCTATGGATGTGTAGTACTACTATTGTGTATATGTTGCACATGTTGTATATTCAGTTATTGTACCTATGGTAATGTTTACATGTAACATATGTAGTATTGTGTACATATGATGTTGTATGCATGTTGGATATATGGTGTGGTGTATATATTTCATATGCAGTGCTAGGCATAGATGGTGCTATGTACATGTTGGATATGCATTGTTGTGTACGTATGGTGTTATGTACATGTTGCATATACAGTGCTATGTACATATGGTGTTGTGTGCCTTGTATACATATATTGTTCTCTACATATGGTGTTGTGTGCATAATTTTACATGTCGTGTTGTGGGCATGTGGTGTTGTGTACATGATGTACATGTGGTGTTGTGTGCAAGTGGTGTCGTGCACATGGCGTGTATGTAGTGTTGTGGAATTGTGGTGTCGTTTCGATGTCATCCATGTGGTGTTGTGTACATATGGTATTATGTACACATTATACAGGTGGTGCAGTGTACATTTGGCATTATGTACACATTATGCAGGTGGTGTAGTATACATGTGATATTATGCACACATTGTGTAGGTAATGTTTTGTACAAGTGGTACTTTGTGCATTTTGTGCATATGGTGTTGGTATACATGTTGTATTTTGCACATGTCGTACATGATGTGTTTCGGCTGTGTGGTACTATGTATGTGCATGGTGTAGTCATCGTATCATGATATGTGTATTCATTATGTTGTACTTTGTATATGTATATGTATTTTGTTGAGTTGTACACCGGATCAAGGTGTATGTGTTCTATTGTATTCTACATCGGGTGTAGGTGTATGTGTTGTATGGCGATGTAGGTGTATGTATTGTGTTGTATTGTACACCGGCTGTAGGTGTATGTGTTGTATGCTAGTGTGGGTGCATCTATTGTATGGTGTTGCATATTGTATGTGGATGTATGTGTTGTGATGTACATTATGTGTATGTGTCGTGACTTAAGAGAAGCAAATGCATTGGGTGCTTTTTGGGTGTGGCAACTGATCCAGTTTATATACACAAAGGAAAAAAATCATAAGTAAGGACCAATGAAGGGCAAATATCGGTACTTTATTTTAGTTTTATTATGCATGTGATCACTGATTCCGACTTATGATGGTTACATGTGATTTATGATTATGGTTTATGGTGATTTCATGCAATTCATGATTTTAATTTATGATGGTTGTGTTTTGATCTAACTAGATGTGATATTTTTATACATGAAGATTTGATCAAACAACTAGTTTGACCTATTGTGACAACAAGTAAACAGGATTGCAAATGTACCTTATTGACGATCTACCAATGAGGTATGATTTGAAGTAATTTCAATTTATTTTGAATCTAATGGAAGTTATGTGTTTGGTACTTTAATGCATGTAATTCCCAGTTGGGTGGTTGAAAACATCTGCAAGAAGTAGCAACGTCAGTAAAAGGAATTGGAACATACAATAATATGTCGATAAAGAACTTCAGGAGTAAGGCCATTGGGGATATTGGTACCCAGTAGTGTTCGTTGATTTCCATGAGCATTCTATGACTAGTATGATGCTTTTGAAGTAGGGATATACCTTGGTTTATGGACCTTTCGATGGGAGGAAACCTTGTCGAGGGATGGAATTCCCGGGATGGGTATGCCAGTGTAACATGGAATCAGATGCGCATTGGGAGTGTGCCCTAGAATAATGAGATGGAAAATGTTCACTAAGAGGACAACAATGCACGATTTTAGTGCTATACATTGGATGAAAAATTTGACTTGGTAGTGGATTCCACACTTCCTGGGAAGCAAGTGAATCATGGTACTACTTTTGAGGGTGCAGGTGTGAGCCTCTGGATTCCCTTTTTGTAGATGTCGACATCTTATCCTTTTAATTTTTGGTTGAGAAAATGTGCATATGTTTATATGTGTACATGATTTTCAAAGATGTATCTAGATGTATTTATAAAGCTCCATAGAAAATATGGTTGTATATATGGTTGTTTTTTTAAATACCGTAATGAGTTATGTTATAAAGACCAATAAACAATATGTTTGTCATGTTTCAGCAATGGTCATTGTAAATACTACAACGCGTTGTGTTATAAATCTCCATAGGCAATATGTTTTATTTTTAGCAGTTTCCTGGTTTGTAGGTTTCATTTAACATCGAGGACTGTGTTCCCCCATGGGGACTGGTTTTGTAACATCCCTGGTTAAAATTTATGTAAAAAAAATATAAGGCCAAGGTCATGGGGCACGTATTCCAAGTTGAATGGTGGGAATAGCATCCCAGTGGGTGTTAATTTGGTTTATGAGGGCTAAAGGAAATTGGAAAAGGCAATGGAAAAGGATTTGGAAAGCATGAGGCATTAATTGGAATTTTCTTTATGAAAATAAAGGAAAATAAGAGAAATGGAAGGTGAAAGGTTAGAGGTTGCATGTGAGGAGGAAAATGAAGGAAAATAATGGAAATTGAATAAAATAGAAGCTTAATTGATAAAAGGTTTTCATAGGATCACTGGGCAATATTTTTCTTAAATCTTTGTGAGTTCAGTGTTCGAGCTCTCCTTTTATTATCTCTCTCTCTCATACTCTTGGACACTTAGATTTTCTTGGAGCACTCTTGGATAGTGTGGAATACTTGGAGTTTTGGAGCAAGAAGGCAAGGGAAGAGCACGAAAGTGCAAGAGGACATCAGGATCGACAACTAAAATAGGTTTTGGTTGCAGGTACCGAGTTGCATGTATGTTTCCATCACTAGTTTTGGCATGCATGGCATATGCATGTGGTTTCTTGGTCATGATCTGTCATTGGCATGGATGATTTACTAGACTGATAGTTGATTTTCTTAGCCTTCCCATTTCTTGGATAGGCATGGTCTTGTGGGTTCATTTCATTTTTTTTTCTAGTTGGTTCTCATTTTCCTTTTAGTTGTGGGTTGAGTTATTAGTTCCTGGAGCATCGGTTTGACAAACGATCTAGACCCTGGTAACATCTTGGTTTGAGTTACTAGTTGTGGAGCCTTGGTTGGACAAATGCTTCAGAGCTAGACAATAGTTGTGGATTGAGTTACTAGTCCTGGAGCCTCGGTTGGAAAAAATTCTTTGAAGCTTTGGATAGCATGGGTGGAGACCAATCTTTTCATGGTTCGGGTGTCCTTCCGTGAGGTGGAATTGTTGGTTGAGGGTTGAGGTGGTTCTCCCTATGGAATCCTTGGTTTGGTTTTGATGCATTTATTTCATGAGATCCCACATTCATCCTTGGAATATGGCATGAGAGTCACTAGCTGAAGAGATATTTGGCTTAGCCATGTCTATGGTGAGGTCAAACATGGAAGTCCCTTACTTGGTTGCATTTTTCTTATGGAAATAATTTTTCTTTTCCTCTTGTATTGATGGGTAAATATGCTTGTTATTATGTGGCTTATATGGTTGTCATGTGATCTTAATTTTCGTTATTTATATGTTGTTTATGAATTTGTTTTATGATGGTGATGATGTATGGTTCTCATCATGTTATTATTTGGAAATGAATGAACAATTTATCTATGCCCAATTAGATGGTAATGTAGTTAATGTGATGAGGAAACAATGCTTCTTAGTGATTCTTAGATAGGTATGAGACCCCTATGCTCATATTTGTTATTTAAACTCGTAGATTACATATTTGTGACATGTTTGATGAAATGGCTGTCATGGCTAGTAGGGTCCAGTCAAGTCCTTGTTCAAGTGTTTTTTTTTTCTTCGTTATTCCATTGTTATAATTCATTTGTGACAGTATCATGGTGTTATGTGTAGTGACGTGGGCTCTGGGCCTGAAAAAGTGACTCAAATTTCAGGCATGTTGGCACAGGTTTGAGGAAAAATGTCCTTGGACACATGCATTCCCATGTTGTGGGATTATCTAGAGTCTTCCAGATGCACCTTTCCCATATCAAGGGAGCGTTCGGGGGATTACTGGTCTAACAACTTAGTGGGACCCAAAGGCTGGTTAGTTGAGTGATTAGGATGGCTCCTTGCAGTTTTGTTGTTGATGTAGAATGTTTGTTTGATGTATTTCTATCGATTCCACTTCCTTAAGGTCACCTAGGAGGTTTAATCAAATCATAATAACTCTTCGTTTCATGTTTACCCTCATTGGTCAGTTACTTTGGTAGATGTGGGAGGAGGGTGTTACACAATGATATTAAGACTCACATAAATTAACAAACAAAAAAAGAAAAAAATATGTAATTTTTAATTTTTAATGGCAAATTAATGTGTAGCATTTAAAAAGATTGATAACAATAATAAAATATTTTAATCAAAATAAAATATTTTAATAAACTATGTTAAATAATATTCACATTAGAGATTTGCAAATCAACAAATCACAAGAACTTTTGAAATTTGATCCCTCTAGCAATACATCGGTAAAATCAATCTATATTGGCATTAGTATCAATTATCTTAGATTATTATTATAACTCATTTCACTTAATATAACTAGTTTATAATTGATCAATCTATACGTTTTACATTAATGATTTGTTGATATTTAAATTACATAATAATAATAATAATAATAATAATATTTCATATTTTATTTATGAACAAAATTAAAATATATATTATTAGTTATGCTACATATTATTTTATCAAATTCATATATTAAAAAAAAACATATGTAAAGATATAATATTCATTTTTTTTTATGTTTAATTGATGAAAAAATATTTTATATAGGAGTTGTTTATTAGTGAGACTTTTTGGAGTTTTCACTGGAAAATAATTGTGGTCAAATCTTGATTTGTGTTGTTTATACTATTTCTTTATTCTATATATATGGATTCATTAATCTCAAAAACCCTAGAGCACTTCAAACTTGTGATTTCAATAAATCCTATTGAGTTCTAGACAAATTACATGATAAAATAAACCAAAACACATTTCAAAACTCTCACTTATATAAAACTGGTTCAATCCATTAAATGTAAAAAAATAGATAGTAAGATGTTCTAATAAAATATGGAAAAAAATATTTTTCTTAATAACATTCTTTACGAACATCACTCATTCAAAAAATCCAAATTCCCAGGTATATTTCATTTTAAAAGCATATTTCAATACATACAATTAATTTTTACATCAATGCATTATGTGAATTAGATGGTTATAAAAAGTAAGATGATTTCATTTAATTTTGAAAAAATAGGGGGAAGATTTGATGATAAATGTAACAACACACATTTGTATCCCAAATTTTAGGCAAGCTGAAGCATAGACACAATAATTAGATCCAAGGCACATGGCTACTCGAACCTCCGAAAATTGCAAGCATTTATGAATATTTGCAGAGATGCCCTTCATCACTATTTTCTATGCATCTTTCTGTCAATAATGTAGGACATTCTAATCATACACCAATTATTTCTTATTGTTTCTTGTTATTCATGCAATTACTAAATTTTCATGCATTTAGCACTATTGTTGGCATGATTTAAACTGAAAAATTGTCGTTAAAATCATTGTGGAATCATTGAGATTCCAAATCATGCCAACAACAGTGCTAAAAGCGTTTACTTAGCTTTGTTTTATTTTGATCATAACTTAGCTATGCATCACTTTTACAGCTAACAAGTGTGGAAATATGAACACCATACCTGAGCAACCCCAACATCATGTTAAAGGAAGGTCGGAATTCATAGTAAGAGAACAAACAATTTGATACATTTATAATACATTTCATTTGGCAACATAATTGAAAGACGCAATCTTGACTTTGGAATTGTTGGGCAGGGAAAATAGGATAGCGATGAAAATGCCAAATAATGAGAAGAATAACAGAGTTTATAAGACATAATCCTGACATAAGAATTGTTTGGCAGAGAAAATACGATACAAATCAACTTGCTAAATAAGGAAAGCAATATCAGTAGGATGACTTGCATCTGACAAAATTTGAATACAAATATAATGTACAAAATTGGAGATCATAACTTCTTATAATAAGAATTCTTAGGTCAGAAAGAGTCCATTCTAAGATGGAAAATGATGGACTGCAAATTGATTTTATTCAAGTCCAATTGTTTTCTGAAAATGCTTCAGTTGGAATCAAAAAACAAAATTGGTGGTTTTGCAATTCTGATTTGAACTATGCACTTAGTAATTAATAAAATAAATTCTTAAAAACATCGTTTAGTGATATGTTTTCATTATATCAATTCATGGAGCTTTTTCTTGGAGTTTTAGATTTATTGTGAATAAGCGAGTTGTCACAACACTCTTTACCATAAATCATTGGTTTATATCCCAGTGGTTAGCCAACCCAAAAAAAATCCATCGTATCAAATTTGTTTTAGTATCTAGTGAGGCCTAATCTGCGATTAATTATGTCGATAGATAGGAATTGTATTGTGAGTTTTTTTTAATTAGTGACACTTGAATTTCGTTGTCCTTGTTGGAATTTTGCTGAATTCCAAAATAATAAAACTGCCTTCCTTAACACAGAGAAATATTCAGAATTTCTTCCACAGTGACAGAGTTTCACATAAAAAAAATTCTATTAAAAAAAATTGCTGTTACAATTCTTCCTCAAAAGAGGGCTTACAAAAAAAAATCTGACTGCTGCAAACACAGTTCAAAAATATCACTCTGTCATTCACTGTTGTTACAAAATATTTCACACTGCTGTGTAAAATACCAAACACTCTATTTTTCTTAAAACATACACTCTGCTGTGTATAAAAATTCTGCTCACTGTGTTTTACAATACACTGCTGTGCATATATATAAAAACATTACATAACAAATGACACTGTTTCTGCATATAACAAAACAGAAATATCTGTGTCATAAATTGACACAACCACTAAATTCACCGCTTCGAAAAACATTAATAGTCTCCATTACTTCTGCCGGCACCGCTCTAAAATGCATTAATGGCAAATTGACTTGGTGGCACTGTGATATTTTCTCCTTCCCGCACTGCTATACTGTGTAATTAAAATTACATCTCTGTCTTCCCTTTTTTTTACCTCTGCACTGCTGTGCCTTTTATAAAAATTTACTGTGTATTAAAAAAAACATTTACTATGTATTGAAATACAACAACACTCTCATATTCACTTTACGGGCCTTTTTAATATATGTTTCACATATATTAAAAACAAAAACAACGTTAAAACATTCAAACATTAAAACATTAAAACCCCGCAATCTTTTGTTAATGCATATGTGTGGGCCCCTGCTTACGTCAGCAGGTCCGAGGGGGTTCGTACCTCCGCCCACAAGATTTTATCAACCCCTGCGGAATGGCTTTGCGGCTGTATGGTGTGGGCCCAGCTCCGAGGGGGTAAACTCCTCCATCTGCTCTGCCTGCTGGACCCCCGCGGAAGTTAACCTGCCGCCTTGTTTCTTCGCTGCATTTACTGTGCAGTGGAAATTATATTCCAACACTCCCCCTTAATTTCAACTGCTGGGTTTCTCTCAGACACTCAAGAATTTCCTGAAATGTTCAAAGCTTTTCTGCGTAAGTGGCTTTGTGAGGATATCCGCAAATTGATCCTCTGTTTTACAATGCTGTAAAACTATCTCACCATTGTTAACCAATTCACGTATGAAGTGAAACTTGGTGTTAATGTGCTTTGTCCTTTTATGAAAAACATAATTTTTAGACAATGCAATAGCTGTGCTATTGTCACAAAATATCACTGTCCCTTTTACCGCCTCTCTTACACCTCCTTCTCAACTTTCTTCTCAATCTGGGTCCATGATTGTACCATTACTGTGAGTCTTTTCACATATTTTCCCCGTCTACCGAGACACGCTACAAAACGGATGTTTCTTAAGCCCATGAATGGCTCCCCGAACCCATGTGAAAAACATCCGGGAAGTGCTCTTCCGATCATCTACCTCCGTTCCCCACCGACTGCCGTGTATCCAACAAATCCGAACTTCCTTCATAGTATAAGATGCCATACCTTTTGGTTCCTTTAACATACCTCAGAATTCTCTTCGCTGCCTGCCAATGTGCATCCTTTCGCTTCTCCGTGAATCTTGAAATCAAACTAACAAGATGCATTATATCGGGCCTAATTGCAGTCAAATACATGAGGCTGCCAACTATGCTCTTGTACAAACTAGGATCAAAATCCTTGTTGTTGTCCTCTCTGCCGAGTTTTAATCCCATCACTGTGGGAGTGATATTGCTGCTTTGCATTCCTGCATGTTAAATCTTTCAAGCACCTCATTAACATACTTTGCCCGTGAGATAAAAATCCCATTTTTATCTTGTTCTACTTCTATTCCCAAGAAGTATCTCAGCAAACCCATGTCAGTCATTTCAAATTCTTCCTTCATGACTGTTTTAAAATTTTCAATAAGGCAATCATCATTACCTGTAAAAATAACATCATCAACATACAAGACTACAATCAAAATTTTACCATCTTGTTCTTTGATGTAGAGGGTGGGTTCTCCCTCACACTTTTCAAAACCATTTTCCAGTAGATAGGAATCTATCCTACTATACCACGCTCTTGGCGCTTGCTTCAGCCCATAAAGAGCTTTCTTCAACTTACACACTTTGTGCTCTTGGCCTTTCTTTTCATAGCCGAGAGGTTGTTCAATGTAAACCTCTTCCATTAACACTCCATTTAGGAATGCTGACTTCACGTCCATTTGGTAAACTTTCCACTTGTTTTGTGCTGCTATGGACAGCGCTGCTCTCACGGTTTCCATTCTGGCAACCGGTGCGAAAGTTTCCTCATAATCTATCCCATGTTTCTGTTTATAGCCTTTGACAACAAGCCTTGCCTTGTGTTTCTCTATCTTGCCTTCAGCATTACTCTTGGTCTTGTAGACCCATTTAACACCAATGACATCTTTACCTTTTGGGAGTTCAACCAAATCCCAAGTTTTGTTCCTCTCTATGGCATTAATCTCCTCATCCATAGCTTCTATCCATTTCTTATCCTTGATAGCTTCTTCGAAATGAACAGGATCATCAACATGACAATATAAAGCAAACAAAGAATTGATACCTTCATTAGCTATATCTTGTTCATAAATTTCTTTCAAACTTCTGAATTTCTTACCTCTTTCTGTAGGTGTAAAAGTGCTTGAAGAAGCACTTGAATTTCCTCCTTGTGGTGTGCTTGGAGAAGCACTTTCATTTCTCCTCAAGGGTGTACTTTGCTGCCCTTGTATTGATGCTGCTGTTTGGGGATGTGTTTCAGCCACCTCATCATCATTCTCATCATGAGATAAACAGTGTTTAACATTCACTGTTTTCTTTATGCTTCCATCCCAAGCTTCCTCTTCAATGAACTGAACATCTCTACTCACAAGAAACTTCTTGCTGGATGGGTTATATAACCTGTATGCCTTGGATTCCTCACTGTATCCAATGAAAATACATTTCTCCCCCTTGCTGTCCAACTTCTTCCTTAGCTGATCCGGAATGTGTGCATAAGCCACACATCCGAAAACTTTCATGTGTGTGACACTTTGCTTTGTGCCACTCCATGCCTCTTCCGGCACTTTGTTCATGACCGCTTTTGTAGGGCACCTGTTTAAAATATACGTTGCACAATGTACGGCTTCAGCCCAATAATCATTAGGCAAATTCTTTGCCTTCAACATACTCCTCGCCATGTCCATTATGGTTCGGTTCTTCCTTTCGGCTACTCCATTTTGCTGCAGAGTATATCTAGTTGTAAACTGCTTTTGAATACCATTTTCTCTACAAAACCGTAGAAAATATTTAGATATATACTCACCTCCTCTATCAGTCCTTAAGACTTTGATATGCAGCCCACTTTGTTTCTCAACAAGTGCTTTGAAATTGCAAAATTTTTCAAACACTTCACTTTTGTTTTTCAAAAAGTAAACCCAAGTTTTTCTTGTAAAATCATCTATGAATGTTAACACATAGTGGCTGCTTGCAAGTGATGGAGTTTGCATCGGTCCACATACATCTGAGTGGACGATCTCTAAGGGTGCTTTTGCCCTTATGCTTTTCCCGGAAGGAAAACTTTCTCTGTGTTGTTTCCCAAGAATACAACCTTCACAAAGGCTGTCCGGTTTCTCTATCAATGGTAAACCACTTACCATTCCTTTTCTGTTCAACAGATTAAGACCTCCAAAGTTGAGATGTCCAAATCTCAAGTGCCATAACCAATTATCATATTTTGGTTCGCTTTGGTAAGTCTCTTGTGCAACTGCTGCTTTCTCTTCACCATTCTTCAAATCTGCTCTCATTCTGAGAGGGAACATTCTGTTCCTTGTCATCTTTACTTCAGCAATACACTGTTTGCTGGGTGGTTTATCCATGATGGTACAAACATCATTATCAAAGAAAACATTATACCCCTTATGGACAAGCTGTCCAATACTTAAGAGGTTACACTTCATTCCTGGAACATAATAAACATCTGCTATGGTTTTCTTTGCACCTAATCTTGTTAAAACATTTACATCTCTTTTTCCCATAACAGAAACTTTGCTATCAGTTCCTAGTGTGACTTGTGACTGCACACTTTCATCTAACATAGAAAACATTGCTAAGTTTCTTGTCATATGGTTACTACAACCGGAGTCTAGAAACCATAAATCTTCATTCTTTTCTTCAGCCATATTACAAGCTAAAAACAAATTGTTTTGGTTGCTATTTTCTCTAGTGAAATTTGCACTAGTTTTACTTCTCATATCTTTCTTCTTCATTCTACATTCATTAGCATAATGACCATATTTCTTACAATTGTAACATTGAACATTGGACTTATCATACCTTTGTCCTTGATCATTCTGCTGTCCACTTTGCTGGCTGCTTTGGTCGTGGCTGTGACTTTGACTATTGCACCTTCCATGTGAATGTGAAGGGTTGTTCCTTCCACCTCTGTTTTGGCTTCTGCCTCTTCCTCTTCCTTTGCCTTGCCCTCTTCCTCTTCCGAAAGACATCTGGGACTTAAAAGCATGTTCAAGAGATGAGTTTTCACTCCTACCCAATCTCTGTTCATGGGTCATCAGTGATGCATGAAGTTCATCCACTGAAAACTTTGTGAGATCTTTGGTCTCCTCTATGGTGGTGACAATCACATCGAATCTTGAGGGTAAACTTCTCAAGAGTTTTTCAACAATCCTCTTGTCCTCAAGAGTCTCTCCATGAGATCTTACTTGTGTGACCATTCCAATCACATGAGTGAAGAATGAGCCAATAATGTCTGACTCTTTCATACAGAGAGTCTCAAAATCTCTCCTCAGCAACTGAAGTTTTGCTGTCTTCACTTTCTCCATTCCCTGATAAGTTGTCTTGAGAGTTTCCCATGCTTCACTGGATTTCTTGGCTGCTGCTATCCTTGGAAACACACTCTCATGCACTGCTTGATACAAGAAGAAAATAGCCTTGGCATCTTTCTTCTTATTGTTCTTTAGTGACTCCCTTTCTGCCTGAGTTAAAAGAAGAAACTCTACTTCATTTGCTGGCTCTTCAAAGCCATCCTCAACAAATTCCCATAACTCTTGGGAGACAAATAATGCTCTCATAGTTATTGACCAGTAGTCATAATTTTTTCCATTAAATTGTGGGAGATGGATATTTCCCAAACTCATACCAGTGCTGGAGCCAGCCATTCTGCACTCTTAACTATGATTTAAAAACACTTGACTGTGTACCTTAAAATAACTGACTGTTCTGCAACAGTAACACAAAACTATATAGAGAAATACCTTTGGATTCTTTTTGTCTGAACCTTCACACTGCTGGAGAAGCTGCTGCAACAAAGAATTCCTTTCCTTCAGCTTATTTGACCTTCAAATAGCCTGGACTGGCTTTGATACCATGTTGGAATTTTGCTGAATTCCAAAATAATAAAACTGCCTTCCTTAACACAGAGAAATATTCAGAATTTCTTCCACAGTGACAGAGTTTCACATAAAAAAAATTCTATTAAAAAAAATTGCTGTTACAATTCTTCCTCAAAAGAGAGCTTACAAAAAAAAATCTGACTGCTGCAAACACAGTTCAGAAATATCACTCTGTCATTCACTGTTGTTACAAAATATTTCACACTGCTGTGTAAAATACCAAATACTCTGTTTTTCTTAAAACATACACTCTGTTGTGTATAAAAATTCTGCTCACTGTGTTTTACAATACACTGCTGTGCATATATACAAAAACATTACATAACAAATGACACTGTTTCTGCATATAACAAAACATAAATATCTGTGTCATAAATTGACACAACCACTAAATTCACCGCTTAGAAAAACATTAATGGTCTCCATTACTTTTGCCGGCACCACTCTAAAATGCATTAATGGCAAATTGACTTGGTGGCACTGTGATATTTTCTCCTTCCCGCACTGCTGTACTGTGTAATTAAAATTACATCTCTGTCTTCCCTTTTTTTTACTTCTCCACTGCTGTACCTTTTATAAAAATTTACTGTGTATTAAAAAAAAACATTTACTGTGTATTGAAATACAACAGCACTCTCATATTCACTTTACGGGCCTTTTTAATATATGTTTCACATATATTAAAAACAAAAACAACGTTAAAACATTAAAACATTAAAACCCCGCAATCTTTTGTTAATGCATATGTGTGGGCCCCTGCTTACGTCAGCAAGTTCGAGGGGGTTCGTACCTCCGCCCACAAGAGTTTATCAACCCCTGCGGAATGGCTTTGCGGCTGTATGTTGTGGGCCCAGCTCCGAGGGGGTAAACTCCTCCATCTGCTCTGCCGGCTGGACCCCCGCGGAAGTTAACTTGCCGCCTTGTTTCTTCGCTGCATTTACTGTGCAGTGGAAATTATATTCCAACAGTCCTCAACAGCTAGCGCGAATCTCAACAGTGCCGCGTAAAGAGCTGGATTTCACAAAGATTATCATTTATTTTTTCTTGAACTACATCGACCAAACAAGAGATAAAGGTTCTTACGTTAAGATTGTTCTGGCAGTAGCTCAAGAGGGAACATACAAAGCTCTTCACCAATTCAGAGGATGGAAACCGCGAAGGGATTAGCTCAAGAGGGAGCACATAGAGATCTTAAGCAATTTAGATGATGGAAATCGCGACGAGATTATTCATGGAGCAAAAACAGTTCCTTCATCTTCGTCTTCATTGGAAAAACCCAAAGGGGGGCTTTCATGAGGTACACTCTCAGTCTCTCTAAAACCCAATTTCATTTACAAACGCTTTCAGAGACCATATCCATTCCTCTTCCTCCGTGAATACCATCAGGTAGTTATGGTTCACAATCTAGCGAGCTCATGGAAAATATGAGAGAAAAAAAACCATGTGCATATTGGCCATGTTATCATAGGAAAACAATTTCCCTTCCTCTTCCTCTGTGAATACCGTCAAGTCGTTCTGGTTCATAGTCCGACTAGAACGACCTTGCGAATATTAGCACCATTGGCCATGTTATAATGGGAAAGCAACCCTAACCACTGGCCTTACCATGACCTTAGCCTTCATGGCCTTCATGGGCACCAGTGCCCCTAAAAAATATGATGCGACGCCCGAAGAGAAGGTCAAATGTATTGCAATCAATACTACTACTATCGAATAAGAGATCAAGAACAGAAATTATGCCCATGTGGATTTCCCTGGTCATGTTGATTATGTGAATAATATGATTACTGGGGCTGGTCAAATGGATGGCGCAATCCTAGTTGTGTCAGGAGCAAACGAACCTATGCCACTGATGAAGCAGCACATCCTGTTGCCCAACCAGGTGGGTGTTCCCAACGTGGTGATGTTCTTGAACAAACAGGATCAGGTTGATGACGAGGAGTTTTTTCAGTTTGTTGAGCTTGAGGTCAGGAAGCCATTGATTTATTATGATTTTCCATGGGATGATGTGTTGATTATTTTGGGGTCAACGCCCCTTGCTCTAATGGTATATCCAAACATATCAGGCGAGGTGAGAATAGATGGGTGGATAAGATTTATGATCTCATGGCGGTAGTCGATGAATATATTGCATTTCCTGAGCTTTCTTTCTCGATGGCTGTAGAGTATGTTTTTTCTATCACTGGTCGTGGTACTGTTGCAACTGGAGAAGTCAAGAGAGGGTAAGGTTGGAGAGTCTTCATTAATAAATTTGAAAAAAAAGGTGAAAAACCCCACCATGTTTCCTTATTAAGTCTTCATCCTCTTATCCTACTTGTTGAAATAATATTAATCCAAAGCCATCAATCAACCTTCAGAAGATATACACACCTCAACATACTTTAAGAATTTAGTAATGACAATTTCTTGTGGAAGGCGTCTCAAATTCACCATCCCTGAGTGGCACTGTCGATCTGTTTAGCATAACTGGACCAACATACTGATAGCCTTTGCGAACTGAGGGGACCTGAGAATATTATCTTTGCATCTGCGCAGTCTTGATGCTTGACCTGTCATCGATTGCTCCTTGAAAAGACATTCTCCTTCTAGATGACATTGTACTCCTTTCATAAGAAGTTGGTTGCTGCTTTAGAGGACTATGAGAGCGATCCTTCGCTTTTGAAGATTCCGTGTTACCATGTAGTTAGGAAATGCAGAGTAACCCTAACAAACACACTCTGCATATTCACTTATATGAGTAAATGGAAAGAAATAACGTTAGTAATAGCTTCCCCATCTGCTATTTGCTCTGCTTAATTTCCATCCACCTCCAGTTAATACTCTTCTAGAATCTTAATCATGTGGAGCTTCTCAAGTGTCTTGCACTTGTGTCCCTCACACCATTTATCTTTGTAGCTAAAACATAGCTCTTTTGTGCATAAATTAGCGATGATAACAGGCTCCACCATTCTGCTGTTGAATTGTCCAACGGTGGTGAAAATATGGTAACTATGTTGTTTTATCATTGTTTAGGGCTTTTTGAGGAATCTCTTGTTGTAAAGAGACTTATAGCAACTTTAATTTAATCCTATGATTATTGAATGGAATCTTTAATAGCCAAATATTTCATGCCTTTGACATATTCTTGAATGTAATCGTTTAGCCCTCAATATACATGGCAACGACATGGCAAGGAAAAATAATTTCTACGAGGAGGTTCGCTTGGTTGATCTTCTTGAATTAATAGGTCATGATGCCTTTTTGTTTCATATTTTTGAGGGTTAAGAATTAATATTATTTACTGTAAACCTCGTTATTTTTAAAAAACTAGTCACAAATTCATCGAAAGTAGTTATTCATGTTGTTCACAGGTCCTTCTAGTGTAGGGTGGTGAATTGGATATATTGATTTATTTGAAAGAAATGTAACAGCTTGCCTATTTAAGCCCTTGGTTTAGTTTCTCTGCTGACATGTCAAGCTTGGGAATGAGAATTTTCTCTAGCAACTGCTGATTGGTATATTTTCCTTCTTGATTATCTTCATTGATTTTCTCTTATTAATGTTCCATTCAAAAACGCTTCAATTTTTATCCTCTTAAATCAATTTTCGTAAACTTGCTTTGTTCAATGAATTTTATTTTTATTAAGGTAGAAATATAGTTATTTCTAGACTGATCAACTTTGAAAATGATTAGTTTAAATGCGTTATATTCTAAATATTGTGCTAGATACTATGTCTAAGCATCGAGGAAAGATGAAACGACTATCAACTTCCTGATCTTTCAATAATACAACTGTCATTTTCGTATGGTAACTTATGAATAATGATTGTAGTCTAGGTTGTTATTTACATTCCAAGGGATGATTTATACTTTCAAAGACAAGATTTGGCATAAGGTTCAAAAATTGTTTTGGTGTAAATGACTCCCTCGAAATAAAGTATTTCCTTCGACTCTACAGAATATTTCATTGAAACAGTCTTGAGAGTTTGCAGTACTAAATCGAGATGCGTAACCTAACCTACGAAGGTAAGGGCATCACCAGCAGTGAGGGAAAAGGAAAAATGAACTTCAAAATTCATTGCCATTGATTCCCTTTTCTGCGCCTCTCTCCCCTTGGTCCAATCATTCCTGGTCCCATCTATGTTGTTTGTTAATTTTAGGTCATCCACGTCTACAAATCTATGGTAGTGCCCCTAGTTTTTTCTAGATATCTCATCAGATAATAGTGTTCACTATTAACACAATTCTGGACTATTATCCTATAAGGAATTAATGAAAAGAGAATGGAAACAAATTTTGCAACACATCCAAATAACTCTTTATGCATATTAAGATGAAAATTACTTTTTAAGATTCATTTTCTTCTAAATTCCAATCATATATCATGTAAAATAGACCTTTAATAACTTTGGAATTTTGAGGTTAAAATCCAAGATGTTGCTTTAATGAAAATTTTAGTGATTGTTTTATTTTTGACACAAAATGGACTCTATTATAGAGAAAACATTTCTCATCAAATATTGTATAAATGAAGCAATACTGATCACTCATAGATGAAAATAATTAAACTTCCAAATGAAAAAACACCGTCTATGACAATTTTGATATATTTGTAGTAGTAATGGTGGTTTCATTAGAGTACACTGAAATCTATGAAACGTAATATTGAGTTGTAACGACGAAGGAAGGGTCGAAGATGAGAGTGATAGAAGTGGGAAGGGATCAATATTTATTTGCATGAATTTTTATACTACTATTAGTGGGGTCTTTTACGGGAAGAGATTTTCTTATGTGTTTTGTTTTTTTGTTTAGAGATAAATTCATTTGAGGTGGATAAGTCTTGGTAGCCTTTTCAAACGTCTAATTATAGATATGATGACTATGGAAGGTGTTCGAGGCATTTATATTTCTTGCCGGATGTTAAATCCATTTTTGTAAACTTGAAAATTTGTTACAAAGTTTGTTTTGGATTAAAAAGTTAAAACTACCACATCTATAATGCATAGAAAAACATTATGTTTACTCAATAATAAAATATAGGTAGTGTAGTGGAGGTCTCTCTCCTAAGGTTAGGGAAAACATTTCACCCATATATTTATGATGCAAAATTATGTTTAGGAGATAATGATTGTATGTGACATTGGACATGTTTCAAGGGCTTTTTGAATATTACACTACTAATATGACCTTGAACCAAAAGATCAAATGTGTTTTTCCAAGTCCAAAATTGAAATGTTTGATTTATGTTGACCTGGTATTTTGGGAAGTGATGGAAATTACTGTGAAATTTTTTTTCTTATATGAAATCATTTTGAAATAATCTTCTCAGAAGTTGTTTGGAAGTTAAAAAACCATTTTATTTTCTTTTGAAAATACAAACTTCAACTTCCATGAAGCAAACAATAATTAGTTAGTACTTTTTCCATTAGGTAAAATCATGTTGGCATATTTATTTTTCTAAACTAAACAGTCTCTAATTAGCATGGATGATTTGAATGCTCGGTGATTTGGGGACAACAATCCAAACACTGGGTTTGAATTTTTATGGAGGAACCATTTGTCTAATCTTGCACATATGTAACCATAACAAATAACAAGAACACAAAATGTGGGAGCAAGAGCGTGAAGAATGGAAACATTGAAAAAGATGATTTTTTTAAGAAGCATAAATATAAATGATAAAAAATAGAATATTGTTAAAGAAGATAAACCGGAAAATGTGACATAGAAACAGAGCATGGACACTGAATTTTAAGGAAAATAGACTTTAATTAGAGATATGATCTCAAGGAATTAAACTCCAAAATGGTATTAATTTTGTGGTTAAAAAATCCCCTGATGGGGGTGTCATGTCCGATGGCCATCTGGGAGTTGGCAATGCAGGCCATACAGGCCTGATGCCATGCGCCACTGGGAGTCATTAACCAACACACTTGAAAGTTATGAGCCCTAAGGATGTGAGGTCTCATGACAGATGATGTGCGCTTATTAGGTTCTTGGGAAAGTGGGCGAGCAATATAAAGTTTTGGGCGATGGTGGATGCTTGAGAGGTGACTTCTCTCTATCCATCATCATTGGATCTAAAGATTCGGCTTGAGCTTCGATGGAAGGATGTGTGGTGGAAGGTGCAGGAAATGGGGAACTGGGGATGGTGGTTCCGAGACCTGTTGGATCCTCTATGTGGTGTTGGTTCGAGATTAGAGGCCCTCTTGCCTTTCTAGCGGTTTCATCTTTCAGAGGGCAGTGGTTTATCTCCTCCTCCGAGAGTAGCAAAGAATTCATTGATAGTTTGGTGGCAGTTTCCTGTGCTGGTTTGGGAGCGAGTGGCTACACAGGTGGTGTTGGCTTCGGGGGATAGCAGTGCTAGACTACAAGCTACTCGATCTGCCAGAAATTGGAGTTTTAACACTGAAGCAAGCTGGAGTGGGGTCGTAAAGCTGATGCCATGCGATCGAGGCCATGTATGCGAAGGAAGATTTGGTTGAGGGATGGAATAATGCAGGCTGAACAGGGACCCAAGCTCAAACTTTTAATCGACTGAGAGCAAGAATTCGGTGACTGCCATGGTGGTTTCTCTAGCACAGTCACCTGGGAAAGTGGAAGCTCTAGCCACCCTAGATGACATCTCAGTTCAACTTCAGCAAATCCATCTCAACCTAGACACCATGAGGGAACAAAGGTATAATGATCGTAACAAACTCATTGTCTATATCAATTTCATTCAAAAATTGTAAAATGACACTCTAGATGATCTGGAGAGTCTGCGCCATCATCTGAGGTGCTCTCATGACCACCTCTGAGCACTAGAGATCCAAGTTGAGCATATTGACTACCATGTGTACAATCATGCCGATTTCTTTACTGGACCGCCAAAATTCCCTCTCAATCCATCTCCATGAAGCTAAGTATCCACTGGTTTTTGTTAGTTTTGTTTCAATAATAACCAATGGCATGCACCCGAGACACTTCTGGCCTTTTTTTCCTACCGGGTTACCTGATTGTATGAAAACATTGTTGTTGTTTGATTTAAAATTCACTATGATAATACAAAATAGACTTTGATCGAAAAAAAAATGTTGTGGCTAAAAAATGTTTATTTATTAGTGACCAATAAAGAGAAATTCCTAGAGAGTGAATTTAGCATGTTTGGATCTAGACAATAGCGATGGGGTTTATGGTAGCAACAGAGGTTCCCCTACAACTATTTAATATAGTAAATTTGTTTAAAATGGGAAGATGGGTGTATTACTTGCAGGTCATAATCTCGTTTTTTGTTGCCTTCTTTTAAGAAAAATGTTACTATTGATCTACATTGACCAGCTTGATCTCCCTTTTGGCTATTTGAGAAATCCCCTATTCTGTTTTTTTTTCTTGTTAACTTTATAAAGGGTTACTGTACCAGAACCCATTAGGTTGGTGTCTTCTTCTATGAATTTGATGACATATGGGCAATGATCTCCACTACCATGTTTCTACGCTTGTAAGCTTCAGTCCAGATCAATTAATTCCCCTTATAAGGCAATGGTTTCCATTGTTCTTCTGATACTACATGAAACTATGCAATGTAGGCCACAAACATTGTAATAAAGATCAAAGATATGTTATATAATCCTGCAAACCAATATTAAAACTTCTTGAGTTCATTATACAATAGTAAAATTTCCATATAAGGAAGAGTTGGGTTTTAGTTTGTTGGAAAATAAGAAGAGAGAGAGTGCTTGGATACTTGGTGTGAAAATCTTGTATGCCAAAAGTGAAGGTCTGGAAAAAATGAACTAGTATTCCAAATAATATTTCTATGCAATATGAATTTAGAAAGTTTTCTCTTCCACAAAACTTGATTCAAATTGTATTAAGTAATGTCTAAAAATACATAATCTTAAAGTTGTTGTAGAATTATCATAGTTTTTTTGTTTTAAAATTTATTTATGATATGTTCATGGCTCTGGTAGGTAATTTTTTTTTTTTTTTTGTCTTCAAATTCATTTAATATATTTTAATGACCTCTGCCATCCCAATGATGATACACTTTAATAGAAAATTTGTATATTAATAGTATCCCCCCACCCCATATTAACTCATAATATTTACTTATTTATTTATCTTAACTAGTACAATTAATCTTACTTTAATATTGGTACAACATTTAAAAGAAAATACAATTTTATAACACATATGCATTCACATGAACAAAGATAGCTTTCTGCATTAAACATGGTTGGGTTCGTTGTTGTGAGATTTCATTGTTTCTCGGCTAACGTATTTGTGACATGTGTAGCTCCAAACGCAAATCCAAAATACCTAGTGCAATTTTACAATCAAAATTTGTTGGAAATTATAATTACTCTTGCATGCAAGAGTTGGATAAATTTGGAGAGTGAGGTAACTTAGTAAAGTCGAGTAAGTTTTACTTAACTCATATTTTCGAAAAGTCAAATTTAGAGTGTGTGTGCATGTTGAAGTTATTTTGAATGAGTCATTAGATGAAAACCATAAATACCTTATGTTGGGTTCATTGTAATCATCAAATTTGTATGATCAATTGAAGTGCCACAACTTGTGTTATTGTTTTTGTGGAAATTTTTGTATTTCCTCCTTTGCCTTTCCAACAAATTGGTATCAGAGCAAGGTTACAAAGATAAGGGGAAAGCGGATCAGCAAAATTCCATGGGAGAGAAGAGAGAAATAATTTTTCTCTTGATTAAATATATAACGCAGCTTCCAAGTGATAGTCGAGGCGTTATAACGCAGGAGAGCATGTAGGCCACCTGTGTTACAATTCAAAGACTTAAACCTTTAATTTACCCTTCGTTATCATTGAAGGTGTTAGTACACAGTCTCTACTTCATACGAGCATCATTATTCATCATAAAATCCAAAAGTGAAAGGTGAAGCATCACTAAAAGGTAAAGTATTATTCATGTGCATAATTTTTTATAGTCAGGTGAATGTTATATTAATACGTGAGTGAAGCAGAGAAAGAGCACATAAATGATCAAGGACTCCACTAGAATGTGGAAGGTGCACATATGATGGTGAATCCCATTGTGATGAAACACATGTGGATTATGACTGCAAAGTGAGATGTGAATGGGTGAATCTAGCCACAAATGATGGATTTGGTGAAGTTGAATTTGTTAGTGAGAACATGCAAGCTTGGATATCCCACAATAGAGTGGATGAGGCTTATGTTGATGTTAACTTTGATGAAGAACATTTAACTAATGATGATTGGTTTCACATGATGAAACAAAAATATCTTATTGTTGTGTTTTTATTTGGTGTGAGAATCCGAATTGTGTTTGGAAGCCAAGTGGAAGACAACATGTCTTCAGCAATAGAGGTTGATAAATGGGCAGAAAATGAAAATTATGATGAAATTAAAGAACAAAATAAGGCACAAAAGGTAGAGGTAGAGCAAGAAGCTCTCAGTAAAGAACATACAAAATATGTTTTTAACATTGTTTTTGAATATTCAAGTGTTCAAAAAACCATGGCCACGAAAGTTGAAAATAAATTTACTAATAAGTTTGATGCATATTTGAAGCTCATTGAAGAATGGATTCATAAACGAATTGAACAAATTAATGTGAGTCTTAAAGCAAAAAATGGAATAAAATAGTTGAATGAAATGGTGAACATTGATATTGAGTGTTCACGGTACAGGAAAAAACAACAATACCTTATGATGGGAGTGAAGAAAATGATATGGATTTTTTTGAAAACAAGCAAGAATGCATTAAAACCATTTTCTAGCAATGGAGTCAAGAAGATATAAGATTATGTTATCAAGAAATATGGGAGAAAGAAATTTAGGGTATGAAGCGCAAGAAGAAACATGAGGAACAAAGTTTGAAGAGAAGAGTTATGGAAGCAATCCATGAGTGAAATAACCCTTGAAGAGGAAGTTGTAGAAGACCGATTCAGATCAAATTCAAGAGAAGCCAAAGAAACATTGCAACAAAAAAAAAGTAAAGAACTATGAAGCCTACAGTAAGAAAGCGCAATAGAGAATGAAGAAATTTCAAGAATATAAAATTTGGAAGAAACGAAAAAGTTAATGCAAAATTTTCAAATTTTTGAGTCATTGTAAGCCTAATTGAGATATGGACAAGCAAGCATGTTTGAGTGAAGATTGATTTAATTTAAATTGTAATCCTAGCAAGCATATTTAAGTCATGTTGATTCATCTTTGAGTTGTGTTGATTCATATGGTCATAATTAAGGGGGGTGTTGGAAATTTTAATTACTCCCACATGCAAGAGTTGGCTAAATTTGGCCATTTAGGTAACTGAGTCAATTCAAGTGAGTTGAAGTTAAGTCATATTTTGGGAAAACTTGAATTTAGAGTGTGTGTGCATGTTGAAGTTATTTTTAGTGAGTCATTATTTGAAAAGCATAAATACCCATGTTAGGTTGATTGTAATCATCAAGTTTGTATGATAAATTGAAGAGTCGTAGCTTGTGTTATTTTTTGTGTGAAAATTTTTGTTAAATTTTGTGCATTTCCTCCTCTACCTTTCCAAAAAAATCGTATGACAACGAGGTTACAAAGATCTAGGGGAGAGCATATCAACAACAGTTTGTGAGAGAGAAGAGATAAATAATTTTTCTCTTGATTAAAGCTATAATGCACCCTGCAAGTGCTATTCAGGGTGTTATAACACAGGAGACCATTGAGGTGAGTCACGCTACAAGTCACAGAATTCATGTTGGTTGCATCCACACAAGAAAGAGTTCTAATTAGGGGCATTAAAATATTAGCATGCCCTTTGTTATCATGGAAGGCATTAGTACACATGATCTCCTTCATACGAGTAGTGTTACTCATCATAAAAGCTAAAAGTGAAAGGTGAAACGTTCATTAAATTTTCAAGTATTATTGGTGGGAATACTTTTTGAAAGTCACATGAAGGTTATATTAATATGTGACATCTCTTTTTGGAAAAAAAAATTGTATGGTTTGAGTTTTATAAAATTAAAATCGGCTCCTCATAATCTGGAATTCTTATCATTTTATTTCAAAGGTTTATATAAAATATTATAAAGGTGTATCAAAAATAAAATTTCTTTAAAACAATTAAAGTTTGAAATAATTTTTTTTTAATTTTTTTTCTTTTAATTAAAAAAAAACAAAGGTGCATGGTATTTAAAAAACCAAAAGGGGGGTTTTATTGAACAATATTTTAGGGCTTTTCAATGTTCGCCGGTCTACACAAATATTTTTTTTTGTTTTGTGAGGCATGCCAGGTTTTTGGGTGAATATTCTACCTTATGTCGGCACATATTGAAAATCATATTTTTTTTTGCGAGGGTGATATGGAAGATAGCCTCATGTAATCAGGAAAGAATCTATAAGACAGAGGAAAAACAAAAGTCATGGGTTGCAAAGCGCAATTGAAGAAGATTAAGAAAATGAATAAAAAATAAGAGGCAAGGATCATTGGCATGTTTAGATAGGTTCAAGCTGCAATCGATGAATTGAGAAGTCTACCAAAATACAAAGAATAAATCGAGGGTAATTGGTGTATCTTTGATCTGCTAACACCTCCTAAGTTTACTGGTAAACATTTTTATCATTAGGTTATCAAGATGCTAACTTTTCTTCGAGCTAAAGAGTTAATTGAGTATGAACCTAATAACACATATGATGAAGTATGTGATGTTTTAGCATTTACTTTTATAAAACAAGGATTGGATGAGAATATTTTGTGCAATAATGCAAATGCTACAACTTCAAAGGAAGTATGGAAGATCCTGGAAGAAAATTTTGGTGCAATGGGCAGTGACATGCAACAACAAGATGTGTCACAATTTTTTGAGTAAGCCGGAGATCTAAGAGTAGATGAGCAAGACTCTTAGAGGAGAATAGAGCTTGCAGAATCCCACTCAAAAGTGGATGATCGTCGTGAAGAATATAAAATTGAAATCCATTATGCAAACATGCATATGGATGAAGAAGATGCAACAAATATTGCATAGACATAAGTTAAAGCCTTTCTGATTGAAGCAGAATAAGAGAATATAAATGTTCAAGGAATCCAATGTAATGTGGAGGGTGAAAATGATGGTGAATACAGTTGTGATGAAACACATATGGATGATGACTGCAAAGTGAGATGTGAATTAGTGAATCCAACTGTGGCTAATGGATTTGGTGAAGTTAAATTTGTTAGTGAGCACATGCAAACTCACATATCCCACAATAGAGTGGATGTGTTAGAAAATTATGTATTATATAGAAATGAAACACATAAAATATGTGGAAACACAAATACAGAAATAACATATAAAACAAGAGAGAAAAATATATGTGTGGTTCAGCCAACTTGGGTTACATCCACATAAATAACCAGTCCTTCCTTTATATTATCCAACAAAATGAAGAGACACAACCTACATCAAATATGTTCTAATATCCTCTACTCTCTCGCACAATCCCCATTTATATTTCTAGCTCAGAGTATACAAACAATACACAACTGCAATACAATACAATCATACAACATAGGGGGTTACCTTTTAGGCCAAAAAACACTAAATTAAACATAACTTCTACCGTCAGATTATTTGCCTAATGAACGACCCAGATTGACTACGAAATTACAATATTTGACAAGGTCTTCACCCCCCCTGGACCCCCCTGACGGTGATTAAACGATGGGCAGCGTTGCCTCCCTATTAAGGATATGGATCCAACGTGACGATACATAAAGAAGATAATCAGGCTCCACACCCAACAAGATGAAAATGATATTGATGTTAAATTTCACGAAGAACATGCAACTAATGATGATTGGTTGCACATGAAGCAATTGAAAGCTCTTAATGATATGTTGTTATTTGGTGTGAGAATCCCACTTGTGTTTGGAAGCCAAGTGGAAGACAACATGTTTGTAGTAGCAGAGATTGGAAAAAGGGCAAAAAAATGAAAATTATGATGCAATGATAGAACAAAAGAGGGCATGGAAGGTAGAGGTAGAGTAGGAAGCTCTCACTAGAGAACATTAAAAAATGTTTGTAACAATTTTTTTCAATATGTAGGTGTTTAGAATAGCATTAGCACAAACGTTGAAAACAAAGTTTCTAATAAGTTTCATGCAAATTTGATGCTCATTGTAGAAGGGATTCAAAAACCAATTGAAAAAAATTATGTGAGTCTTAAAGAAACAGCTAGAATAAAAGAATTGAATGAAATGGTGAACATTTATCATGAGTGTGAAGAGTACAAGAAAAAATAGCAGTACCTGATGATGAGAGTGAAGAGAATGATGTGGAAGTTTCTGAAAACAAGGAAGAATGCATTAAACCCATTTTTCAACAATGGATTCAAGAAGAGATAAGATTCTTCTATCAGGAAATATGGAAGAAATAAAGTGACGGATATGAAGTGCAAGAAGCAACACGAAGAACATGGTTTGAAGAAAACAAGTTCTAGAAGCAGACCATGAGTGAAAGAATCCTTGAAGAGCAAGTTGTAGAAGAAAGACTCAGATAAAACTCAAGACAATCCAAAGAAAAATTGCAGCAACAACAAGTAAAGAAATATGGATCCTATAGTAAGAATACGCAACAAATAATGAAACATTTTTGTCGATATAAAATCTAGAAGAAACGTAAAATAAAATTCGAAATTGTAAAAGTTTTGAGTCATTGAAATCGTAACTGAGACATAGACCAACAGTCATGTTTGAGTGATGATTGAGTTAATTTCTATTGTAATCCTAGCATGCATAGTTAAGTCATGTTGAGTCATACGGTTGTAATTAAGGGGGAGTGGTGGAAATTGTAATTACTCCTGCATGCAAGAGTTGACTAAATTTGGAGAGTCAAGTAAGTGAGCAAATTTTAGTGAGTTCGAGTTAAGTCATATTTTGGGAAAAGTATAATTTAGAGTGTGTGTGCATGTTGAATTTATTTTCAGTGAGCCATTAGTTGAAAAACATAAATACCCCATGTTGGGTTCATTCCAATCATAAATTTTGTATGATCAATTGAAGATTCATAATTCATGTTGTTGCGTTACACTTTATGCCTTTCCTCCTCTTCCTTTCCAGCAAATTGGTATTAGAGCAAGGTCACAAAGGTCCAGGGGAGATCAGATCGGTAGTAGTTTGTGAGAGAGAAGAGAGAAATATGTTTTATCTTGATTAAAGCTATAATGCACCTTGCAAGTGATAATCGGGGCCTTATAATGTGGAAGAGCACCAAGGCAAGCCATGTTAAGGGTCACAAAATTCACATTGAATGCATGTATGTGAGCGAGAGGTCTAAGAAGGTTCATTAAAGAATTAACACGTCATTCATTATAGTGGAAGGAATTATTATAATAGCCCTGGTGAAAATTCCATGTAATAAAATCTAAAAATAATAGCCATTGTTGATGGGACACTTATACCAAGTTGAATGGAGGGAAAAACATCCTAGTGGGTTTCACTTCGGCTTAATATGTCTAAAGGAAATAGGTAAAGGAAATGGAAAAGGATTTTGAAAGGAAAAATGACATTATATGCATTTATTTACGAAGATAATGGAAAATAGGAGAAAAGGAAAGTGAAAGATCATAGGTTGCATGTGAGGAGGAAAATGAAAGAAAATAATGGAAAATGAAGAAAATAGAGGAATTATCAATAAAAAGGCTTATGAGGATAAGTTTTAAAGCTTTTGGCTCAAGCATTTGCTCAAACTTATGGCTCTCATTCTATTCTCTCTCTCTCTCTCTCACTCTTGGACACAGAGTTTTCTTGGAGCACTTTGGCATTGGAGTAAGAAAGGCAAGAAAGAAGGAAGAAGGAGGAAGAAATCAAGGAGGAGAAGGAATCAAGTAGCTACAACAATATTCTTGGCAGGTGTCAATTTTATTGTGTATTTTCCTTACTATATCTGCCATGCATGTTATTGCATATGGTTCTTTTCTGTCTTGGCATGGGCTTTTTCCAGGTATGACAACATTTTTCGCCTATCCTTTCCATTTCTGGATGTCCACGGTGTTGTGGAGTTCTCATGTTTTGGTTTAGCTGGATTAGTGAATGGATTCAAAGATGAGTGGGGTGGATCTTCAAATTGATATAACACATGGTTTAGTAACCCATGAACTGAACAGTGGGTTGCTGTAAATTCAGATAGTGCGTGCCTTTGTAGACCTAGGAATCCTTGACCAGTGAATGGAGGGATATACGGTAAAGCCTAGAGGTGGTTTTCTCTCCATCATGTCTAGGAATATTGGGTGTGGGATATACGGTAAATCCTGGAGAGTATGTCTTGGTTTAGGGCCTATTGACCCCTAATTTAGAGACCGGATTTCAGTAAATCTTGAGATACTAGGAGACAGGAAAATTCCTCATGATTTAGGTGAAGAGAATGCAATGATATCCATGGTTATGTTGGCCTAGTGATCAAGTGTAAATCACGTTAAAGCCGATTATGGCATGTTTATTATTTTGGCCTAGTAATCTAGGATGGATCATGTAACACCCTCTTCTTACATCTACCTAAGTAACCAACCAACATGTGACGAGAGGATACTAATATGAGATTAAACCTCCTAGATGAACTTAAGGAAGTGGAACTGATAAAAACACCAAAAACACACCTTACACTATATCATTGAAATCCCAGGAGGTAACCTAACCTTCCAAGGCCTTGTTCCCTGAGGAGGGACTGATGTTTATCCCCTTTGAGGATTATCTGCATGCTTGAATATTCAAGGAAGTGGAAATAGGGTCTATAAGTGTGGGCTAGCCTTGTCAAGGTAGTAGGTAAGGCCTAAACAACAAATTTTCTGCCTATAGCTCTAGGATGTGTGGCACATTTTCAGCCCCTGAGCCCAGGTCACTGCCCAGGAATTCCTATAACTTCACGAGAGGATAAATAACATTAAAACAAACACATGGAGGAAATCACATCAACCAGAACTCATCCGACACCACCCATCCATGACAAGGATTTCATCAAACATGTGACAAACATAACATCTACATAGATAAACATAAAATTTAAGCAAAGGGGTCTCTTTCTTATCGAAGAATGGCTAAGAAGCATTTCTCCCCTACATCATAAGCTATAATACAATCAATTTTACCATAGATACATCGAATATTCATTTATAGGAAAAAACATGAATGGATCCATACATCATCACTAATCAAATGCATGCTCATAACTAGCATATTAATAACATCAATATAGTGGATACAATAGCAATAAAATCCATACATAAACTAGTAAATTTTCATACCAAATACCAGATAAATGAGCTCTTCATTACTAAATGTAAAAACCAACCGAAGATGGGACTCCCATGTTCCACCTGACTATAGATTCATTGAGCAAAGTCTCACTTCAGCCAATCACTGTTGTTCCATATTCCTAGCATGAATGTGAGACTTAATCAAACACATCAATCACAATCAATTCATAGCTTCCAGAGTCCAAACCAGCGCAACTCTAAAACGATGGATCTACCTCACAGTCGGATATCACAACTGTCATGGATTGTTCTCTATCCAAGTTACTGCATGGCTCCAGAATGTTCCAACCAAGGGTCCAGGACTAGTAACTCAACCCCAATTTTTCTCGGCCTCGAGAGTTTTTTTCCAACCAAGGCTCCAGGACTAGTAGCTCAACCCATGTAATATCCCAAAATTGGGGCTTTCAGCAATACATGTCCGAAAAATGAATTTTTTAGAAATGTCTACTACAAAAATAAAAATCGGCCCTTGGATCCCTTAGATCTGACAATCTAAGATGTAAATCCAAGAGGAGGTCAGAAACAAATCATCCTAGGTGAGGTAAACAGGTCCCCCACACCTATTATGGCTTGAAAAATGCCCAAGGAAGGGGCTGTAGCAACACAAAATAATACTGCTTAGAAAATAATGCAGTTTGGCTTAACAACAGTAGGAGGCCGATTAGGAGGCTCAATATTTAATTATACATCAGAAAATACAGAATTACAATGAGGCCCATACAATGTATAACGGGAAATAGAAGACAAGAATGGAAGAAATCTCTCAAAAGACGTGTTGCAACACATGTATTCACTGTAAAAAGTCTTGACAACGTTATTTTATAGAGTATACTGCAGCATTAGATTAAAAATTAGATCTAGAGCAAAATAATGTGTGAACAATTAGATCTATGACAAATCCATACACTATAATGTATCTACTTTACATTCCCCTTAGGGATTTTAGCATCATGAAGCACATGGAGTAGATCTGAGATTCTATGCAGCATATTTGCAAATCTATTCAGAATTTCTGAAGCATATATAGGAGTATTCAGATCAGATTTGAATATGACATGGAATAGAATAGAAATCCATGAATCACCACAGTGAAGGGCAGATCCAAAACACCAGAGATCACTCCTCAGACTTTTCCAAAACACCCTGCAACTTTCCTCTTTGCAGATAACGCAGTACTGGAAGAGGGACTACATTATAAGCTTGAAGAATAGTTTGGCCTGATGCCAAGATGTATATTTGAAGCTCCAATGATCCATAACACTCTTGCCAATGGGATAGAAGCCTTTCCCACTAGAAAGAGGCACTAGATTGGCCTAGATCTGAGTAGATCTAGCCTCCAATTGCTACAGATTACAAGGACAACCAAACCCTCAACAGGATCTGCGTTGTAGTCGGAAGATGAAGCTTGGCCAAATTCCTGATAGTGGACAAGATGTACAAGACTCCTCCAAGAGCTACTCAATGGAAGAGGTGGGATTCCCGATCAGGAACACCCTAGTGCTAAACAACACTATTCTCAGCTAAACAGCATGAGAATGACAAATGTATAAACAAAAAAATTCTTCAAAATAATATGGTCATTAACAACCCTTCTCTTGATGTCCTCCTCTACCATTTATAAGATAGAAATCTTGCCAAACCCTAAACCATCTCAAAGATTTAGCTCTATTCACATGTGTAGCCTCCAACTAAAACTGTGTTGTGCATCTAGGAGGTTCATTGCATCTGGACAACGCTATTGATTTGGTCCTGTTGACCCAATCAAATGTCTCAATCCCTTTCACACATAAGGGTGTTTTATTAAGGCATCCCAGATTTAGCCTTGTTCACATGGGCCATTGATTTATTTTGTTGTTTTTGGAGTTTTATTGATCCTCCTTTACAATTTTATTCATGCAACAAGAAAATGAAACAAAATAGCATATTCCCATTAGCTTGGGAAAATTGGGAATATTACAGTCCTCCCCTCCAAAATGTTGCTTGTCCTCAAGCAACTGATAGGGTGAGTTCTACAACACTTCTCCTCCTCCATTGGTGACACCATCAAGAATCAAGCTTTCTTCATAAGCTAAGTGTTCACCAATCCAAACCTCCATGAATTGTTCCTCCAAAATCATTATGAGATGTATAAATTCCATCCCACAAGGAGTCAAGAACTCACATGAAACAAACATGGTTGAACCAATACTCTCCCTGAAACATGTAGCATAATGTACATGGAGAGTCTCCATCACATGAGGTACATACATGCTCCCCATCTTCCCTCCTTACAATCCCATAAATAGTACAAGCATATCATCAATGTATGGAAGTAAAACTACATATAGGCAAATAGAAATTTGACCATGAGGAGGTGGCTCATAGTCCCACATGTGGTACTAGCATAGTGCATCTCCTGGCTGCATCAGATCAAGGTGTGTAAGTGGTTTCCCCACCACTTACTTACTGCACATGTCATCTCACTATGGCTGAAAGTGTGAGATATGTTTGGTGCTTTGGGGAAGCACCCATCATGGAAGTAAATATCCCTTTGCACATCAAGGGAGTGGCCAAGTTCAGAAATTTTAGTGGCCCAATAGTTGCCATGAGATTTACATGATACATTACTCCTTTTAGGAGTCATGGCCTGCATAAAAACGGTAAAAGAACATGGAAATTTAGAAAATAAAACTTTCTTTACATGAGAAGTTCCTTTACCAACAGTGTCTCTCATACAAAGGGAGTTGTGCATGGATCTTTCTCCTCTTTCAACATAAGGAAGAGATGGCTGGAATGACTCTTGCATAGTGTCCCATGGCTGCCCCAACTCCACATAGCTCATGCATTCTTGAAAATTTTTATATAGTTCCTCTTTCAAGCCTTCCCAATCAAAGCTTCTCATGATGATGTTGTAGATCCTCATGGAAGACAGGTGGCCGAAACCTAACTCTTTGTATGTTCCTTGTAGTATATTATGCTTGAGCTTAGAAGCTCTAGACAAAAAGATTCTACCATGATGATAGATGACTCCTCCTTGAACTAAGTAGCCTTCTTCATGCAGCTGGTCATCAAGTATCATACATGTGTGAAGATCTTTGGAATAATCCACTAGCAGTTGGGATTTCCAATACAGATCTACACTGATCAACAATGAAAACACTGATGATGCATCAACAGGAACGTCTGTCATGTTGCTGATCCTCTCCTTAACATCTCCTATGCCAAAGGTGTGTGTTGGAAGGTTGCTCCCTCCATTCGTCTCCTCCCACAGCGCATATCCAGAAAAGAGAGTGGGTGATGATGATAGGGGAAGCAGATTTCCCTCCTCCTTGAGCTTACCCAAGTCTCCTAGTGTTGTAGCTTTGCCTTCAAGTGCTCCAATCCCTCCTGGATCTAAGTTTAGAGCAGCAAGTTGTGAGGTCTTCCACAAAAAATCTTAATCAGGTGGCCTCCCAGGTGGTTTACCACTAGATAAAGAGGTTTCAGGGACCATCCTCATATGCATAATAGATGGGATCCTCATGTCCCTGCTTCCACTGCGCAATTTCAACTCTGTTTCATGTGTGGAAGTCTCCTGAAACTTGGAGACCCCTCTTAGTGGTGCAAACCATAAACCATTACCATAAACATTGATCGATTATTCATATTATAAACCAAAAGAACTAATAAACCCAAGGGTTTAATATTATAAACCAAAGGAATTGGTGAACCCAAGGGAAAACCATTACCCAGCAAATTATAAACCAAAGGAATTGGTGAACCCAAGGGAATTGATTTAAACATTGAGAAAATTGTTGTCACAATGTGACGTTGGACCAACTATGACCATGGTTGGCCATGGGTGATTTTCATATTGAGACAATATTTTTCAGAATGTGACATTTGATCATGGATGACATTGATCGATTATTCATATTATAAACCAAAAGATCTAATAAACCCAAGGGTTTAATGTTATAAACCAAAGGAATTGGTGAACCCAAGGGAAAAGCATTACCCAACAAATTATAAACCAAAGGAATTGGTGAACCCAAGGGAATTGATTTAAACATTGAGACAATTGTTGTCACAATGCAACGTTGGACCAACTATGACCATGGTTGGCCATGGGTGATTTCCATATTGAGACAATATTTGTCAGAATGTGACATTTGATCATGGATGACATTGATCGATTATTCATATTATAAACCAAAGAACTAATAAACCCAAGGGTTTAATATTATAAACTAAAGGAATTGGTGAACCCAAGGAAATTGATTTAAACATTGAGATTATTTTTATCGCAATGCGATGTTGGACCATCTGAGACCATGGTTGGCCATGGGTGATTTTCATATTGAGACAATATTTGTCAGAATGTGATATTTGATCATGGACGGAATTGATTGATTATTCATATTATAAACCAAAAGAACTAATAAACCCAAGGGTTTAATATTATAAACCAAAGGAATTGGTGAACTCAAGGGAATTGATTTAAACATTGAGATAATTGTTGTCACAAAGCAACGTTGGACCAACTATGACCATGGTTGGCCATGGGTGATTCTCATATTGAGAAATTATTTTTCGTGTAATGTGACATTTGGATCATGGACATTGATCGATTATTCATATTATAAACCAAAGAACTAATAAACCCAAGGTTTAATACATAAACCAAAGGGACAGAACCTAAAGGAATTGAAATATAAACATAGTGTCCTTGTTGTCACAATGCGATGTTAGACCAACTATGACCATGGTTGGCGATGGGTGATTTACATATTGAGACAATACTTGTCATACTATGACATTTGATCATGGATGACATTGATCGACTATGGCTAATGCTAATTAACAATGGTTTCCCATGGTTTATTTTCATATTGAGTAAGTGTTTTTCATAATGTGAAATTGGACCATGCATTAGTATTAAACTCTAGGAATAATATTTAAACCTCAATATTTGGGGAACATAAGGGAAAAATATTAAGAACATAAGAGATCAACAAGGCCAAGGGATACCTATAAAAAAAGGAAAAAATTAGTAAAGGCTAGGAATAGATATTTTTTAAAAATACTATTTATCACTAATGATGCTAATACTATTTATATTAATAGCGTTAATTTTGGTATCATTAACACTATTCATAACATTAATCATATTTGTAGAGTGAATATAATTAAAAGAATATTTATTATAAAAAAACATAGTTATTATTATAAAGAAAACATTATTAATATTATTTATCAATATTAATGTTAATAGGATTTATATTAACAATATTAATGTAATTAATCATATTAATATTATTAATAAAATGTTATTAATATTATTGTTATTATTTAAATGTCATTAATAATTTTAATAAACTTAACTTGCTCAAAACTTATCGTTACTAATACAATTATGAATATTTATTTAATTAATCATATTAATATTAATATTATTATTATTTATCAATATTAATGTTAATAGGATTTATATTAACAATATTATTAATGTAACTAATCACATTAATATTATTGTTATAATTTAAATGTTAATAATAATTTTAATAAACCTTAAACATGTTTGAAACTTATTGTTATTAATACGATTATGAACATTAATTTTAAATAAACATCATGAATATTGTAGTAATGATATTTTTAATAATATTGTTATTATTATTAATAATGTTACTAATAATATTGTTTTTAATAATAATTAAAATTTTATTTTTATTATTAATTTAGTTTTTAGTATAAATCATAATCATCATTATTTAAACTTCAATTATTAATATAATCTTTATAGTTTATTAGAATGTTAATATATTAATAAGCCATTTTTATTATTTTAATGGATCATGATTATTTACCATAATAATATTATTTAATGTTATTAAAATTAATAATTAAAATTAAAATTAATATTTATAAATATTAACAATATTAATAGTAATATTAATATTATTATTCATATTTATTTTTCTAAATAATACTAATTCTATTTACAAAACATACTGATACAAAACTGCCAGAGTCTTAGCTATGGGAGCCTGAAGACTGGGCTTGATGTCCATGCTTAACAAAAATAACGAATTTCCCTGAGTGAGAAACCAGTTCTTTTAGAGAGATTTTCGCCGCCCTTGAGAGGGAAACTGGCTCATTGTTCATTTCATATAACATATCAAAACAAAATATACTAGAGTAGCAAACAACTGTTGCTGCTGAAGAAGAGCAAAGAAAATCAGAAATTCTCCCAAAATGATCGAGCGAATGTACCATGGTGGACCAAGGCAAGCGGAAATTACTGCTCATGAGCTGGAGAAGGTGGCTCCTCCACAATGCGGCACCAGTACTCATCCCTTGGAACTTCAACGTCTTCCTTTGGTTCGCTGTCCTTGTTGGTGATGTCCACGTCCACCTGCATGGGTTGCTTACCCAAGTCAGAAAGTGATGGTCCAGAGGGCGCAACAGGTCTCACAGGAATATTCGCAGCCAACATGGGATTAGGACCAAGGGGAGAGGGAATTGGACCGGGCATTGGTGGAAAATTCAAGTTAGGCATCTCTTCTCTCAGAGTGACAGTAACGAAGGTAGTGACAATGGGCTAATTGAAGGAGCATTCAAAGCGGAATTCCGCCCTCTGGGAGGATTGACGAAGGGCATGACTATCTGAAGCATGGGAGGTAGGGGAAACAGGCCCTGGCAGATCATCATAAGGAGGCGGGGTGGTCTGAGCAACGTGGACATTGCCAAGATGGCAAGCATGACCTCTCTGGCTGCGGGTATCTGTATAGCACCCCCACGCAACGTCCTTAGAGGAAGTCTCTGCATCCGAGCTGGTAGAAGGTCGAGAGGGAGCAACCCGACCTCGACTCGCACCACGGCGACAACGCATTAGGTGACGAAGCCATGGCATGGCTACAAAAGTAGTATGGAGATGCCTGAGACAATTAGAACAGGAAGAAAGCGATGGGAGCCCGTAGTGATTGACAAATTGGGTATGCAGAAAGGAATTGGAACAGAAAAAGGTACTCTGGGAGAAATGATGGCCTGGTAATGTCTCCAAACAGCCCAAGAGCGAGCATCGTCGCCCTGTCTGTGTGCGAGCGCTTGGCTCAGCACAAGCAGTAGGGCAAGCGCTCCATAGGGGAGGCAGAGAACGGCAAGTAGAATAGGAACACTCCAGATTACCCAAGCTGAATTCCATCGCTAACCAACTGAGCAAGACGGGGAGATGAATACGCCGGCGAGGGAGAGTAAATGCAGAGCAAGCTGGTGGAGTAAATGCAAGGATAATGGAGTTGCAGGGGGCCATATGGCCACCCCACACGAGCTTCCTCGGGAGGTGTCCGAGGACTAATGTCCCATCAATCAAGGCTGCCATTCAGATCCGGAGAATATTATTATTCATATTAACAATATTAACATGAATAATTAATATTAGTATTAAAATTAAAATTAATATTAATATTTAATGTTAAAAATTTAAAAATTTAAATTTATTATTTTATATAAATAATAATAATATTAATAAATTAAAAGAATAATAATAAATAATATTGTAAATTAAAATTTGTTAACATTATTGTTAATACTAAATGTTGCTAATATTATTTATTAATATTAATAATATTAAAAATAATATTTTTTTCTTATTCAAATTAATTAATATTAATAGTAAAACTTATTTATTTATTAATATTAGTATATTCCTACATATTAATTATTTAATATCAAATACTAATACAAATTATTATTAGAGTAATACATATATAACAAAGTATAATAATAGTTAATATATTATTATTATTAACTTTAATATTAATATCAATAATATTAATTAATACTAATATTAATAACATTTAAGTAATATTAACCCAATAATACAAGGTTAAAATATCTGGTATAATTCATTTGCGGAAGCTTCTTTCAATAAATTTGATGGTTTAATAAGGCAATAATACCAACTTCAGATGCGAAAATTTTCTCCTTACACAATGGTTATAAAACCATACATCCAAATTTTAATACTTGTGCGGAAGCTTATCTTCTTTTAATCAAACGTTCTCAATGGAAAAATAAACTTCATAAGTGAAGTTCTTTCTACATACATATTCTTATGATTATAAACCATTGAACAAATACTCGTACCTTGAGCTGACACTATCAAACTCATTAAACTTCTGGTATAAGACAACTTAAAAACGTCTTAGACTCTTGGCCCCACACATCCAATAATTAATAACCACTTACCAAATGAACATTTATCATTTCAAAAAACGCTGGGCCATACCTCATATTAACTCCCGTGCAGCTTTACAAGCAATTACCTTTGGATCTTTCACCCTTGAGATCGAACACAAATCGCGTTCCTTTCATCATAGAAGTTTAGCACACAAAAATTATGATATATGGGTAGTATTTAAGTGTTGACATGTTAGAAAATGATTGGATCATGTTCTAAAATGAAAAACCAATCCTCAGCCAAATAGGCACGCGATACTGGCAATATCTCTCCTTCAAAACTGCTTATTGTAAATCTGGTATTGAATTGAGTTTAATTCACTCCTTTTGAACTCGGCTTCTCCATCTACTATGACAGATTTATCTTACCCAATATTAATTCACACAACCAACATTTCGTTGCAAGCTTGACACATGCTCAATAGCCAGAAATCACTTGCGATCTTCATTAAAATTTTAAAACATCATCGAATTCTCTGTGTGGTGACCCTAACACCAGAATTGGTATCGATTCTTACAATTGAACCCAACCCATTCAATGACGCATCTTTGCATACTTAATGAATCAAATATCATTTAAAACCTGCGCACAAAACCTTTCTTAGCATTCGTTCGAACAGGATAACAATTCCTCATTCAATATACAATCACACTCTGTTTGGATGTGAATCTGTATATTAATGCAAATTCAGTAAACATAAAATTACTCCATGTTTACAATTTAACAATGATTCCATTAGTCTTCGTTCTAGTACCGATCCGAATTCACTATTCGATCAAAGCTAAAGCTAAGAGTAACATCATCAGCATAATATGACGAGATGTTGTCTGATAAACGAAAAACCATCATGCATATTGGTTCTCACTAAGTTCCCTGTGTAGTTTTAAATGATTGATATTTAGTGCTAAATTTAAGAGTAACTCCGTCAGCATAATATGACAATATATTATCTGTATAAAAAAAAAATCTATATGCTTGTCGGTTCTCAGGAAGTTCTCCGAACAGGAATTTGTGGACATAAGTTCACAATTGACTTAAGTAGGTTTTCACTGTGCATTATATTGAAAAGAATATTTTTGGAATAATACTGTGTTCATGGATCTGGGAAATTTTCAGATCTTGTGAGACAAAATATATGGGTATAAATATTCAAAACTGATTACTTGAAACATAAGTTTCTGCACATAAAAATAACCTTGGTTGCTGGAGTTAGCCAATGAATCTAATGAATTCTTCTGCCGCCTTTCATTGTGCCCCGCCAACCTCCTTCTGTAACTCCTCTTTGCGTCGTCAAATTCTGATATGGCATGGAATCTAGGTAACCACAACATAACATAAACACCCAATTATTTATTTGGGTTATAAAATTATACCATGAATCCATGGTTAGTTACCACACATGAAAAATAAATAAATCAAGGTGCAATCCTCTCCTAGCAAGATACCTGCTGCACTGCTGACAGAAGTGCTGCTCGATTCCGAGCACAATAAATTTTGGGCTTTGTAATGCATTTCATAGACTTTATGCCTTTGTGATACTCTTTTTCATTTTCCAACACTAAGTTGTATCCCTCCACTTCACAACGAGGAGGTTGCGTGGTCAAAGCCGGCAAATCCCTGGGCTTTTTATACACGCAATCACCAGTGCTACTATTACCAGGGTCTGGATGAAGTATCTTGGCCGGATTTCCACCATCTCCAAAATACTGCCTTTTTCCCAGCTTAAGGCATGTCAAGGAATCCCCCTGAACATCCTTGATAACATTAATTTTTTCTCTCATGGGACTCAAATCCGTGTTATAAGGTCGGAATTGCAACCAACCGACCCACGATACCGCTCGCTAAGCTGGCAAGATGTGTTGTTTTCCTTTTGGAGTTAAACTAATCCGGCTCTCCACGCTCTTTGTAACGGTTTTCAACTTGCCCGCTCTCACCCACGTTCGATAACACCTACCTGTGGCCCATCATACTAAACTTTACTCCTCCATTCCGCCCATGTTCATCTTCCCAGTTCACCCTAATTTGATAGGGTTAACAAAGCGTTCCCTTCATTGTAGCTAAAACCATCACTCATTCTTTGAGAATTTGAACCATCATGCATAATGGCCCTGTCCTGCGCAGTGTCCACCAGCCACATGGTATCCCATGTTTGCCGCATGGTATCCCATGGCATCAGTGTCTTTTAAGATTTCAGCCTAATTTGATAGGTGGCAGTCAACAAATGGCATAGTAAATTTTTAATCATGTTTTGTAAAAAATTAATTTAAGTATAGTTTAAACATGTGATTTAGATATGCAAGGAAGTTAGTTGTTTGAATTTCGTCTATTGATTTAGTGGCGAAGACCAGAATATACCGGCATATTTCAATCTAGACCATCAGATGAAAATATTAATTAGCAAAATCACTAATCATGCCAATTCCAATAGGGGGTGCGCCTATCGACGTAAATATGGTTATTTCTAGACTAATAAACTTTGAAAATGATTAGTTTAAATGCATTATATTCTAAATATTGTGCTAGATACTATGTCTAAGCATCGAGGAAAGATGAGACGACTATCAACTTATTGATCTTTCAATAATACAACTGTCATTTTCGTATGGTAACTTATGAATAATGATTGTAGTCTAGGTTGTTATTTACATTCCAAGGGATGATTTATACTTTCAAAGACAAGATTTGGCGTAAGGTTCAAAAATTGTTTTGGTATAAAATGACTCCCTTGAAATAAAGTATTTCCTTTGACTCTACAGAATATTTCATTTAAACAGTCTTGAGAGTTTGCAATACTAAATCGAGATGCGTAACCTAACCTACGAAGGTAAGGGCATCACCAGTAGTGAGGGAAAATGAAAAATGAACTTCAAAATTCATTGCCATTGATTCCCTTTTCTGCGCCTCTCTCCCCTTGGTCCAATCATTCCTGGTCCCATCTATGTTGTTTGTTAATTTTAGGTCATTCACGTCTACAAATCTATGGTAGTGCCCCTAGTTTTTTCTAGATATCTCATCAGATAATAGTGTTCACTATTAACACAACTATGGATTATTATCATATAAGGAATTGATGAAAAGAGAATGGAAACAAGTTTTGCAGCACATCCAAATAGCTCTTTATGCATATTAAGATGAACTGCAATTATAATTGATTACTTTTTGAAGATTCAGTTTCCTCTAAATTCCAATCATATATCATGTAAAATAGACCTTTAATAACTTTGGAATTTTGAGGTCAAAATCCAAGATCTTGCTTTAATGAAAATTTTAGTGATTGTTTTATTTTTGACACAAAATGGACTCTATTATAGAGAAAACATTTCTCATCAAATATTGTATAAATGAAGCAAGACTAATCACTCATAAATGAAAATAATTAAACTTCCAAATGCAAAAACACCGCCAATGACAATTTTGATATATTTGTAGTAGTAATGGTGGTTTCATTAGATTACACTGAAATTTATGAAACGTAATATTGAGTTGTAACGACGAAAGGGCTCATCATGGAGGGGTCAAAGATCAGAGTGACAGAAGTGGGAAAGGAGGCATCAATGTTTACTTGCATGAATTTTTATACTACTATTAGTGGGGTCTTTTACGGGAAGAGATCTTCTTATGTTTTTTTTTTTCTTTTTTCTTTTTTTTTAGAGATAAATTCATTTGAGGTGGATAAGTCTTGGTAGCCTTTTCAAATGTCTAATTATAGATATGATGACTATGGAAGGTGTTCGAGGCATTTATATTTCTTGTCGGATGTTAAATCCATTTTTGTAAACTTGAAAATTTGTTACAAAGTCTTTTTTGGATTAAAATGTTAAAGCTACGACATCTTTAATGCATAGAAAAACATTATGTTTACTCAATAATAAAATATAGGTAGTGTAGTGGAGGTCTCTCTCTTAAGGTTAGGGAAAACATTTCACCCATATATTTATGATGCAAAATTATGTTTAGAAGATAATGATTGTATGTGACATTGGACATGTTTCAAGGGCTTTTTGAATATTACACTACTAATATGACCTTGGTCCAAAAGATCAAATGTGTTTTTCCAAGTCCAAAAATTGAAATCTTTGATTTAGGTTGACCTGGTATTTTGGGAAGTGATGGAAATTACTGTGAATTTTTTTTTTCTTATATGAAATCATTTTGAAATAATCTTCTCAGAAGTTGCCTTAGAAGTTGTTTGGAAGTTAAAAACCCATTTTATTTTCTCTTTAAAATAAAAACTTCAACTTCCATGAAGCAAACAATAATCATTTAGTACTTTTTTCATTAGGTAAAATCATGTTGGCATATTTATTTTTCCAAAATAAACAATCTCTAATTGGCATGGATGATCTGAATGCTCGGGGATTCGAGGACAACAATCCAAACACTGGGTTTGAACTTTTATGGAGGAACCATTTTTCTAATATTTCACATATGTAACCCTAACCAATAACAAGAACACAAAATGTGGGAGCAAGAGCGTGAAGAATGGAAACATTGAAAAAGATGATTTTTTTAAGAAACATAAATATAAATGATAAAAAACATAATATTGTTAGAGAAGATAAACTGGAAAATGTGACATAGAAACAGAGCATGGACAATGAATTTTAAGGAAAACTGACTTTAAGTAGAGATATGATCTCAAGGAATTAAACTCCAGAATGGTATTAATGTTGTGGTTAAAAAATTCCCCAATGGGGGTGTCATGTCCGATGAACATCTGGGAGCTGGCAGCGCGGGCCATACAGGCCTGACACCATGTGCCACTGGGAGTCATTAACCAACACACTTGAACATTATGAGCCCTCAGGATGTGAGGTATCATGACAGATGATGTGTGCTTATTAGGTGCTTGGGCAGTGGTTTATCTCCGCCTCCGAGAGTAGCAAGGAATTCACTGACGGTTTGGTGGCAGTTTCCTGTGCTGGTTTTGGAGTGGGTGGCTACATGGGTAGTGTTGGCTTCAGGGGATAGCAGTGCCAGACTACGAGCTACTATATCTATCAGAAATTGGAGCTTTAACACAGAAGCAAGCTGGAGTGAGCTCGCAAAGCTCATGCCATGCGATCGAGGCCATGTATGCGAAGGAAGATTTGGTCGAGGGATGGAATCACGTAGGCCGAATAGGGACCCAAGCTCAAAATTTGAATCGATAGAGAGCAAGAATTCGGTGACTACCATGGCGGTTTCTCTAGCACAGTCACCTAGGAAAGTGGAAGCTCTGGCCACCCTAGACGACATCTCAGTTCAACTTCAGCAAATCCATCTCAACCTAGACACCATGAGGGAACAAAGCTATGATGATCGTAATGAACTCATTTTCTATATCAATTTCATTCAACACTTGCAAAATGACACTATAGATGATCTAGAGAGTCTGCGCCATCATCTGAGGTTCTCTCAAGACCACCTCTAAGCACTAGAGATCCAAGTTGAGCATAATGACTACCATGTGTACAGTCATGCCGATTTCTTTACTTGACCGCCAAAATTCTCTCTCAATCCACCTCCATGAAGCTATGTATCCACTAGTTTTTGCTATTTTTGATTCAATAATAACCAATGGCATGCACCCGAGACACTTCTGGCCTTTTTTTTCTATCGGGTTGCCTGATTGTATGAAAACATTGTTCTTGTTTGATTTAAAATTCACTATGATAATACAAAATAGACTTTGACCGAAAAAAAAATGTTGTGGCTAAAAAATGTTTATTTATTAGTGACCAATAAAGAGAAATACCTAGAGACTGAATTTAGCATGTTTGGATCTAGACAATAGCGATGGGGGTTATGGTAGCGACAAAGGTTCCCCTACAACTATACAATATAGTAAATTTGTTTAAAATGGGTAGATGGGTGTATTACTTGCAGGTCATAATCTCATTTTGTGTTGCCTTCTTTTCAGGAAAATGTTACTATTGATCTACATTGACCAGCTTGATCTCCCTTTTGGCTATTTGAGAGATCCCCTATTCTGTTTTTTTTCTTGTTAACTTTATAAAGGGGTACTGTACCAGAACCCATTAGGTTGTTGTCTTCATCTATGGAGCTGATGACATATGGGCAATGATCTCCACTACCATGTTTCTACGCTTGTAAGCTTCAATCCAGATCAATTAATTCCCCTTAGAAGGCAATGGTTTCCATTGTTCTTCTAATACTACATGAAACTATGTGATGTAGCCCACAAACATTTTAATAAAGATCAAAGATATGTTATATAATCCTGCAAACCAATATTAAAACTTGCTGAGGTCATTATAAAACAGTAAAATTTCCATAGAAGGAAGAGTTGGGTTTTAGTTTTTTGGACAATAAGAAGAGAGAGAGTGCTTGGATACTTGGTGTGAAAATCTTGTATGCCAAAAGTGAAGGTCTGGAAAAACTGAACTAGTATTCCAAAAAATCTTTCTATGCAATATGAATTTAGAAAGTTTTCTCTTCCACCAAAATTGATTCAAATTGTATTAAGTAATGTCTAAAAATAGATAATCTTAAAGTTGTTGTAGAATTATCATAGTTTTTTTGTTTTAAAATTTATTTATGATATGTTAATGGCTCTGGCAGGTAATTTTTGTTTTTTTTGTTTTTTTGTCTTCAAATTCATTTAATATATTTTAATGACCTCTGCCATCTCAGTGATGATACACTTTAATAGAAAATTTGTATATTAATAGTATCCCTCCACCCCATATTAACTCATAATATTTACTTATTTATTTATCTTAACCAGTACAATTAATCTTTAAATATTTATACAACATCTAAAAGAAAATACAATTTTATAATACATATGCATTCGCATGAACAAAGATAGTTTTCTGCATTAAACCTGGTTGGATTCGTTGTTGTGAGATTTCATTGTTGCTCGGTTAACGTATTTGTGACATGTGTAGCTCCAATAAAAATGCAAATCCAAAATATCTAGTGCAATTTTACAATCAAAATTTGTTGGAAATTATAATTACTCTTGTATGCAAGAGTTGGCTAAATTTGGAGAGTGAGGTAACTTAGTAAATTCGAGTAAGTTTGACTTAAGTCATATTTTTGAAAAGTCGAATTTAGAGTGTGCATGCATGTTGAAGTTATTTTGAGTGATTCATTAGATGAAAACCATAAATACGTCATGTTGGGTTCATTGTAATCATCAAATTTGTATGATCAATTGAAGTGCCACAACTTGTGTTATTGTTTGTGTGGAAATTTTTGTATTTCCTCCTTTTCCTTTCCAAAAAATTGGTATCAGAGCAAGGTTACAAAGATAAAGGAGAAATCAGATCAATAAAAGTCCATGGGAGAGAATAGAGAAATAATGTTTCTCTTGATTAAATCTATAACGCAACTTCCAAGTGATAGTCGAGACATTATAACGCAAGAGAGCACATAGGGCACTTGCATTACAATTCAAAGACTTAAACCATTAATACACCCTTCATTATCATTGAAGGCTTCAGTACACAATCTCTACTTCATACGAGCAACGTTATTCATCATAAAATCCAAAATTGAAAGGTGAAGCATCACTAAAAGGTCAAGTATTTTTCGTGTGCATAATTTTTTATAGTCAGGTGAATGTTATATTAATACGTGAGTGAATCAAAGAAAGAGCATATAAATGATCAAGGACTCCACTAGAATGTGGAAGGTGCACAGATGATGGTGAATCGCATTGTGATGAAACACATGTGGATGATGACTGCAAAGTGAGATGTGAATTGGTGAATCTAGCCACAAATGATGCATTTGGTGAAGTTGAATTTGTTAGTGAGCACATGCAAGCTTGGAAATCCCACAATAGAGTGGATGAGACTTATGTTGATGTTAACTTTGATGAAGAACATTTAACTAAAGATGACTGGTTTCACATGATGAAACAAAAATATCTTATTGATATGTTTTTATTTGGTGTGAGAATCCAACTTGTGTTTGGAAGCCAAGTGGAAGACAACATGTATTCAGCAATAGAGGTTGATAAATGGGCAAAAAATGAAAATTATGATGAAATTAAAGAACAAACAAAGGCACAGAAGGTAGAGGTAGAGCAAGAAGCTCTTATTAAAGAACATAAAAAAGATGTTTTTAACATTGTTTTTGAATATGCAAGTGTTCAAAAAACCATGGGCACGAAAGTTGAAAATAAATTTACTAATAAGTTTGATGCATATTTGAAGCTCATTGAAGAATGGATTCATAAACGAATTGAACAAATTAATGTGAGTCTTAAAGCAGCAAATGGAATAAAATAATTGAATGAAATGGTGAACATTGACATTGAGTGTTCACGGTACAGGAAAAAACAACAATACCTTATGATGGGAGTGAAGAGAATGATATGGATTTTTTTGAAAACAAGGAAGAATGCATTAAAACCATTTTCTAGCAATGGAGTGAAGAAGATATAAGATTATGTCATCAAGAAATATGGCAGAAACAAATTTAGGGTATGAAGCGCAAGAAGAAACATGAGGACCAAAGTTTGAAGAAGAAGAGTTATGGAAGCAATCCATGAGTGAAATAACCCTTGAATAGGAAGTTGTAGAAGACTGAATCAGATCAAATTCAAGAAAATCCAAAGAAAAATTGCAGAAAAAACAAGTAAAGAACTATGAAGCCTACATTAAGAAAGCGCAATAGAGAATGAAGAAATTTCAAGAATATAAAATTTGGAAGAAACGAAAAAGAAAATGCAAATTTTTCAAATTTTTGAGTCATTGTAAGCCTAGTTGAGATATGGACGAGCAAGCATGTTTGAGTGAAGATTGATTTAATTTAAATTGTAATCCTAGCAAGCATATTTAAGTCATGTTGATTCATGTTTGAGTTATGTTGATTCAAATGGTCATAATTAAGGGGGGTGTTGGAAATTGTAATTACTCCTGCATGCAAGAGTTGGCTAAATTTGGCCATTCAGGTAACTGAGTCAATTCAAGTGAGTTCGAGTTAAGTCATATTTTGGGAAAAATTGAATTTAGAGTGTGTGTGCATGTTGAAGTTATTTTTAGTGATTCATTATCTGAAAAGCATAAATACCCATGTTAGGTTGATTGTAATAATCAAGTTTGTATGATAAATTGAAGAGTCGTAGCTCGTGTTATTTTGTGTGTGAAATTTTGTGTTAAATTTTGTGAATTTCCTCCTTTACCTTTCCAAAAAAATCGTATCACAACGAGGTTACAAAGATCTAGGGGAGGGCATATCAACAACAGTCTGTGAGAGAGAAGAGAGAAATAATTTTTCTCTTGATTAAAGCTATAACGCACCCTGTAAGTGATAGTTCGGGTGTTATAACACAGGAGACCATTGAGGTGAGTCGCGCTACAAGTCACAGAATTCATGTTGGTTGCATCCACGCAAGAAAGAGGTCTAATTAGGGGCATTAAAATATTAGCATCCACTCTGTTATCATGGAAGGCATTAGTACGTAGGATATCCTTCATACGAGTAGTGTTACTCATCATAAAAGCTAAAAGTGAAAGGTGAAATGTTCATTAAATTTTCAAGTATTATTGGTGGGAATACTTTTTGAAAGTCACATGAAGGTTATTTTAATATGTGACATCTCTTTTTGGAAAAAAAAAATTGTATGGTTTGAGTTTTATAAAATTAAAAGGGGCTCCTCATAAAATGGAATTCTTATCATTTTATTTCAAAGGTTTATATTAAATATTATAAAGGTGTATAAAAAAGAATTTTTTTTTAAAACAATTGAAGTTTGAAATAAAGTTTTTATTTTTTTTATTTTTTATTTTAATTAGAAAAAAAAAGGTGCATGGTATTTAAAAAACCAAAAGGGGGGTTTTACTGAATAATAGTTTAGGGCTTTGCAAAGTTCGCTGGTCTACACAAATATTTTTTTTGTTTTGTGAAGCATGATAGGTTTTTGGGTGAATATTCTTCCTTGTGTCAGCAGATATTGAAAATCATATTTTTGTTTGCGGGGGTGATATGGAAGATAGCCTCATGCAATCAAGAAAGAATCTATAAGACAGAGGAAATACAATAGTCATGGGTTGCAAATCTCAACTGAAGAAGATTAAGAAAAGGGATAAAAAAGAAGAGGCAATGATCATTGCCATGTTTAGATAGGTTCAGGCTGCAATCGATGAACTGAGAAGTCTACCAAAATACAAAGAATAAATCGAGGGTAATTGGTGTATCTTTGATCTGCTACCACCTCCTAAGTTTACTGGTAAATATTTTTATCATTAGGTTATCAAGATGCTAACTTTTCTTCAAGCTAAAGAGTTAATTGAGTACGAGCCTAATAGCACATATGATGAAGTATGTGATGTTTTAGAATTTGATTTTATATAACAAGGATTGGATGAGAATTTTTTGTGCAATAATGCAAAAGCTACAATTTCAAAGGAAGCATGGAAGATACTAGAAGAAAATTTTGGTGCAATGGGTAGTGACATGTAACAACAAGATGTGTCACAATTTGTTGAGTAAGCTGGAGATCTAAGAGTAGATGAGCAAGAATCTTATAGGAGAATAGAGCTTGCAGAATCCCACTCAAAAGTGGATGATCGTCATGAAGACTATAAGATTGAAACCCAATATGAAAACATGCATATGGATGAAGAAGATGCAACGAATATTGCATAGAGATAAGTTAAAGCCTTTGTGATTGAAGCAAATTAAGAGCATATAAATGTTCAAGGAATCCACTGTAATGTGGTAGGTGAAAATGATGGTGAATACAACTGTGATGAAACACATACGGATGATTACTGCAAAGTGAGATGTCAATGGGTAAATCCAACCATGGCTGATGGATTTGGTGAAGTTAAATTTGTTAGTGAGCACATGAAAACTCACATATCCCACAATAGAGTCGATGTGTTATAAAATTATATATTATATAGAAATGAAACACATAAAATATGTGGAAACACAAATACAAAAGTAACATAGAAAACAAGAGAGACAAATATATATGTGGTTCAACCAACTTGGGTTACATCCACATAAACAACCAGTCCTTCCTTTATATTATCCAACAAAATGAAGAGACACAACCTACATCAAATATGTTGTAATATCCTCTACTCTCTCACACAATCCCCCTTTATATTTCTAGCTCAGAGTATACAAACAATACACAAATGCAATACAATACAATCGTACAACATAGGGGGTTACCTTCTAGGCCAAAAAACACTAAATTAAACATAAATTCTACCGTCAGATTATCTGCCTAATGAACGACCCAGATTGAATATGAAATTACAATATTTTACAAGGTCTTCACCCCCCCTGGACCCCCCTAACGGTGATTAAATGACGGGCAGCGTTGCCGCCCCATTAAGGATATGGATCCAATGCGGCGATACATAAAGAAGATAATAAGGCTCCACACCCAACAGGATGAAAATTATATTGATGTTAACTTTCACGAAGAACATTCAACTAATGATGACTGGTTGCACATGAAGCAATTGAAACCTCTTAATGATATATTGTTATTTAGTGTGAGAATCCCACTTGTGTTTGGAAGCCAAGTGGAAGACAACATGTTTGTAGTAGCAGAGGTTGGAAAAAGGGTAGAAAAATGAAAATTATGATGCAATTATAGAAAAAAAGAGGGCAGAGAAGGTAGAGGTAGAGCAGGAAGCTCTCACTAGAGAACATTACAAAAACAAAATTTACATTTTTTTTCAATATGTAGGTGTTTAGAATAGCATTAGCGCAAACGTTGAAAATAAAGTTTCTAATAAGTTTGGGGCAAATTTGAGGCTCATTGAAGAATGGATTCAAAAACCAATTGAAAAAAATTATGTGAGTCTTAAAGAAATGGTTGGAATAAAATAATTGAATGAAATGGTGAACATTTATCATGAGTGTGAAGAGTACAAGAAAAAATAGCAATACCTAATGATGAGAATGAAAAGAATGATATGGAAGTTTCTGAAAACAAGGAATAATGCATTAAACCCATTTTTCAGCAATGGATTCAAGAAGAGATAAGATTCTTATATCAAGAAATATGGAAGAAATAAAGTCAGGGATATGAAGTGCAAGAAGCAGCGCAAAGAACATGGTTTGAATAAAACGAGTTCTAGAAGCAGACCATGAGTGAAAGAATCCTTGAAGAGCAAGTTGTAGAAGAAAGACTCAGATCAAACTCAAGACAATCCAAAGAAACATTGCAGCAACAACAAGTAAAGATATATGGATCCTATAGTAAGAATACACAACAAATAATGAAGCAGTTTTGTCAACATAAAATCTAGAAGAAACAAAAAATAAATTTCGAAATTGTAAAAGTTTCGAGTCATTGAAATCCTAGCTGAGACATAGACCAACAGTCATGTTTGAGTGATGATTGAGTTAATTTCTATTGTAATCCTAACATCCATAGTTAATTCATGTTGTGTCATACGGTTGCAATTAAGGGGGAGTGTTGGAAATTTTAATTACTCCTGCATGCAAGAGTTGACTAAATTTGGAGAGTCAAGTAAGTGAGTCAGTTTTAGTGAGTTCGAGTTAAGTCATATTTTGGGAAAAGTATAATTTAGAGTGTGTGTGCATGTTGAATTTATTTTCAGTGAGCCATTAGTTGAAAAACGTAAATACCCCATGTTGGGTTCATTCCAATCATATAGTTTGTATGATCAATTGAAGATTCATAATTCAGGTTGTTGCGTTAAATTTTATGCCTTTCCTCCTCTTCCTTTCCAACAAACTGGTATCAGAGCAAGGTCACAAAGGTCCAGGGGAGATCAGATCGGTAGTAGTTTGTGTGAGAGAAGAGAGAAATATGTTTTATCTTGATTAAAGCTATAATGCACCCTGCAAGTGATAATCGAGGCGTTATAATGCGAAAGAGCACCAAGGCAAGCCATGTTAAGGGTCACAAAATTCACGTTGAATGCATGTATGTGAGAGAGAGGTCTAAGAAGTTTCGTTAAAGAATTAACACATCATTCACTATAGTGGAAGGAATTATTATAATAGCCCTAGTGAAAATTCCATGTAATAAAATCTAAAAATAATAGCCATGGTTGATGGGACACTTATACCAAGTTGAATGGTGGGAAAAACATCCTAGTGGGTTTCACTTCGGCTTAATATGTCTAAAGGAAATTGGTAAAGGAAATGGAAAAGGATTTTGAAAGGAAAAATGACATTATATGCATTTATTTACGAAGATAATGGAAAATAGGAGAAAAGGAAAGTGAAAGATCATAGGTTGCATGTGAGGAGGAAAATGAAGGAAAATAATGGAAAATGAAGAAAATAGAGGTATTATCAATAAAAAGGCTTATGAGGATCATTTGTAAAGCTTTTGGTTCAGGAATTTTCTCACACTTATGGCTCTCATTCTATTCTCTCTCTCTCTCTCACTCTTGGACACAGAGTTTTCTTGGAGCACTCTGGCATTGGAGTAAGAAAGGCAAGAAAGAAGGAAGAAGGAGGAAGAAAACAAGGAGGAGAAGGAATAAAGTAGCTACAACAAGATTCTTCGTAGGTGTTGATTTTATTATTTATTTTCCTCACTATATCTACCATGCATGTTATTGCATATGGTTCTTTTTTGTCTTGGCATGGGTGTTTTCTAGGTGTGACAACATTTTCCGCCTAGCCTTGCCATTTCTGGATGTTCATGGTCTTGTGGAGTTCTCATGTTTTGGTTTAGCTGGATTAGTGAATGGATTCAAAGCTGAGTGGGGTGGATCTCCAAATTGATATAACATATGGTCTAGTAACCCATGAAATAAACAGTGGGTTGCGGTAAATTCTGATAGTGTGTTGCCTTGGTAGGCCCAGGAATCCTTGACCGGTGAATGGAGGGATATACGGTAAAGCCTAGAGGTGGTTTTCTATCCATCATGTCTAGGAATACTTGGTGTAGGATATACAATAAATCCTAGAGAGTATGTCTTTTTTTAGGGCCTATCGACCCCTAATTCAGAGAGTGGGTTTCAGTAAAGCTTGAGATACTAGGAGACAGGAAAATTCCTCATGATTTAGGCGAAGAGAATGAAATGATATCCATGCTTATGTTGGCCTAGTGATCAAGTGTAAATCATGGTAAAGCTGATTATGCAATGTTTATTATTTTGGCCTAGTAATCTAGGATGCATCATGTAACAACCTCTTCTGACATCTACCTAAGTAACCAACCAAAATGTGACGAGAGGATACTAATGTGAGATTAAACCTCCTATATGAACTTAAGGAAGTGGAACTGATAAAAACACCAAAAACACACCTTACATTGTATCATTGACATCCCAGGAGGTAACCTAACCTTCTAGGGCCCTGTTCCCTAAGGAGGGACTGATGTTTATCCCCTTTGAGGATTATCTGCAGGCTTGAATGGGCAAGGAAGTGGAAATATGGTCTATAGGTGTGGGCTAGCCTTGTCAAGGTAGTAGGTAAGGCCTAAACAACAAATTTTTTGCCTGTAGCTCCAGGATGTGTGCCACATTTTCAGCCACTAAGCCCAGGTCATTGCCCAGGAGTTCCTGTAACTTCACGAGAGGATAAATAACACTAAAACAAACACATGGAGGCAATCACATCAACCAGAACTCATCCAACACCACCCATCCATGACAGGAATTTCATCAAACATGTGACAAACATAACATCTACATATATAAACATCAAATTTAAGCAAAGGGGTCTCTTTCTTATCTAAGAATGGATAAGAAGCATTTCTCCTCTACATCATAAGCTATAATACAATCAATTTTACCATAGATACATCGAATATTCATTTACAGGAAAAAACATGAGTGGATCCATACATCATCACTAATCAAATACTTGCTCATAACTAGCATATTAATAACATAAATATAGTGGATACAATAGCAATAAAATCCATACATAAACTAGTAAATTTTAATACCAAATACCAGATAAATGAGCTCTTCATTACTGAATGTAAAAACCAACCGAAAATGGGACTCCCATGTTCCACCTGACTATAGATTCGTTAAAAAAAGTCACACTTCAGCCAATCACTCCCATTCCATATTCCTAGCATGAATGTGAGACTTAATCAAACACATCAATCATAATCAATTCATAGCTTCTAGAGGCAAAACCAGCGCAACTCTAAAATGATGGTTCTACCTCACAGTCGAACATCACAACCATCATGGATTGGTCTCTATCCAAGCTGTTTCATGGCTCCACAGTGTTGCAACCAAGGGTCCAGGACTAGTAACTCAACCCCATGTTTTCCCGGCCTTGAGAGTGTTTGTCCAACCAAGGGTCCAGGACTAGTAGCTCAACCCATGTAATATCCCAAAATTGTGGCTGTCAGCAATACATGTCTGAAAAATGCATTTTTTTAGAAATGTCTGCTACAAAAATCAAAATCAGCCCTTGGATTCCTTAGATCTGACAATCTAAGACGTAAATCCAAGAGGAGGTCAGAAAAAAATCAGCCTAGGTGAGGTAAACAGGTCCACCACACCTAGTATGGCTTGAAAAATGCCGAAGGAAGGGGCTGTAGCAACACAAAATAATACTTCTTAGAAAATAATGCAATTTGGCTTAACAGTAGTAGGAGGCCAATAAGGGGGCTCAATATTTACTTATACATCAAAAAATACAGAATTACAATGAGGCCCATACAATGTATAATAGGAAATAGAAGACAAGAATGGAAGAAATCCCTCAAAAGAGGTGCTGCAACACATGTATTCATTGTGAAAAGGCTTGATGATGTTATTTTATAGATTATATTGCAGCAGTATATTAAAACTTATATCTAGAGCAAAATAATGCGTGAACAGTCAGATCTATGACAGATCCATACACTATAATGTCTCTACTTTACATTCCCCTTAGGGATTTTAGAAAATCATGAAGCACATGGAGTAGATCTGAGATTCTATGCAGCAGATCTACAGATCTATTCAGAATTTCTGAAGCATATATAGGAGTATTCAGATCAGATTTGAATATGACATGGAATAGAACAGAAATCCATGAATCACCACAGTGAAGGGCAAATCCCAAACACCAGAGATCACTCCTCAAACTTTGCTAAAACACCCTGCAACTTTCCTCTTTGTAGATAACGCAGTACTGGAAGAGGGACTACACTATAGGCTTGAAGAGTAGTTTGGCTTGATGCCAAGATGTAGATTTGAAGCTCCAATGATCTAGAACACTCTTGCCAATGGGATAGAAGCATTTCCCATTGAAAAGGGGCACTAGATTGGCTTAGATCTGAGTAGATCTAGCCTCCACTTGCTGCAGCTTACAAGGACAACCAAACTCTCAACATGATCTGCATTGTAGTTGGAAGATGAAGCTTGGCCAAATTCCTGATAGTGGACAAGATGTACAAGACTCATCCAAGAGCTACTCAATGGAAGAGGTGGGATTCCCAATCAGGAACACCCTAGTGCTAAACAACACTATTCTCAGCTAAACAACTGATCTAGATTTTATGCAAGAACGCAACAGAATACAGATATAAGCATAGATACAGAGATGCAACAGAAATAATGCTTCATTTTATTAATAAAAGAATGACTGTAATAAGCTTACAAACATAATGGAAACAAGCTAGGGCGCTGGTAGCGTATCTCTGAGAAGAGATGTAGCGTACATAGGCCTCTAAACTGTGTTAAATTGAGGCTCGCAGACCTATTACAGAAATAATGGAAATAGATGAGCTAGGGTACTGGCAGCGTATCCCTGAGAAGAGATGTGGCAACTACCAGCCCCTGAACTGTGATGCAGACATGATAGAGATGTTGCGAGCTAGGGCACTAGTAGTGCTTATCTCTGAGAAGAGATGTGTCGGCTCCCAGCCCCCTAAACTGTCTTACAATGAGGCTCGAGGGCCTATTTATTGTTGAGAAACAATGTAGAATCCGAAACGTCCAAAACCCTAACCGTAGGAGATGAAGCGCCAAAACTGTGGGCCCCGTTTGGGTAAATTGGTGGTTCAACTTCCCGGGGACGTAACTTTTGCATCCGATCTCCGTTTGACGCGCTCAATAGCTCGTTAGAAATATCTCCTCGAGGAGTATTAATTGGACGAGCAACATCGGTCCATGGACTGATGTTACCGTTTTCCCCAAAAACGCTTAGGGCCTCAAAACGGCTCCGAAAGCTAAGGACCCGAAAAATCAAGTGCAAAAAATAGTAAGCCAGCGAAACTTACAACCGGAACAAATAACTAAGGTGGGGGTTCAAATGGATTCGATGGGTGGCCACCAATATCCACTTGATTTATTAATGCCCCAAAACGGTTCGGTGCGGTGGACCCGAAACCATGCACATGGGCCAGTGGGCAGCCAGCCGGGCGCTAAAAACCGAGAATTGATGTTGCGGGTCCAAATGGAACAGGTGGAAGCCACCTATGACCACCGGGATCATTCCTCCCTCCTTAGAAGCAATGGTCTCCATTCGTTAAGTTCTTAAGTTCTCCATGGGGGGGGGAATTTTGTTGAGCTTGACAGTTGGATTTGTCCAGGATGTCGCGGACCTGTTGGCAGACGTGCTGCATGTACATGTGCCACCGGTGGGCAGCCATTGAAGGATCTGAAAAAAAAAATTTGTCCATCATCGCGTTCCTCTGTTTCTCGAGGGCATCCTCGAGCAAGATTTTGATAGGATCTCCTGCTCCCTCGTCTTTCTTTCCTTCCTCCCCTGGCCGCACTGGGGACATGAAGCGAAAAACAAAGAAAGAGCAGACCCGCTCTGATACCACTGATCCGGATTTTATGTGCAGGAACGCAACAGAATACAGATATAACCATAGATACAGAGATGCAATGGAAATAATGCTTCATTTTACTAATAAAAGAATGATTGTAATAAGCTTACAAACATAATGGAAACAAGCTAGGGCGCTGGTAGCGTATCTCTGAGAAGAGATGTAGCGTACATAGGCCTCTAAACTGTGTTAAATTAAGGCTCGCAGGCCTATTACAGAAATAATGGAAATAGATGAGCTAGGGTACTGGCAACGTATCCCTGAGAAAAGATGTGGCGGCTACCAGCCCCTGAACTGTGTTACAATGCAGACATGATAGAGATGTGGCGAGCTAGGGCACTAGTAGCGCTTATCTCTGAGAAGAGATGTGTCGGCTCCCAATGCCCTGAACTGTCTTACAATGAGGCTCGAGGTCTATTTATTGTTGATAAACAATGTAGAATCCGAAACGTCCAAAACCCTAATCGTAGGAGATGAAGCGCCAAAACTGTGGGTCCCGTTTGGGTAAATTGGTGGTTCAACTTCCTGGGGACGTAACTTTGGCATCCGATCTCCGTTTGATGCGCTCAATATCTTGTTAGAAAGATCTGTTCGAGGAGTACAACTTTTGAACGAGCAACATCGGTCCATGGACCCATTTTTCTCTCCATTTTCCCAAAAAACGTCGTTTAGGGCCTCAAAACGACTCCGGAAGTTTAAGACCCGAAAAACTGCTAAAAATAGTAAGTTGTGTCGAAACTTAAAAACTGAAATAACTGATGGTGGGGGTTCAAATGGACTCGATGGGTGGCCACCAATATCGAATTGGATTATTAATGCCCCAAAATGGCTCCGGGTGTGCAAGACCCGAAAACATGCTATAAATAGTAAGTTGTGCTGAAGCTAAAAAACTGAAAGAATTGATGTTGCGGGTCCAAATGGAATAGGTGGGAAGCCACCGATATCCACCTGGATCAACAACATGAGAATGAAAAATTTCTAAACAGAAAAATTATTCAAAATAATATGGTCATTAACAACCCTTCTCTGGATGTCCTCCTCTTCCATTTATAAGATATAAATCTTGCCAAACCATAAACCATCTCAATGATTTAGCTCTATTCACATGTGTAGCCTCCAACTAAAACTACGTTGTGCATCTAGGAGGTTCATTGCATCTGGACAACGCTGTTGATTTGGTCCTATTGACCCAGTCAAATGTCTCAATCACTTTCACACATAAGGGTGTTTATTTAAGGCAGCCAAGATTTAGCCTTGTTCACATGGGCTATTGGTTTATTTTGCTGTTTTAGGAGTTTTATGAATCCTCCTTTACAATTTAATTCATGCAATAAGAAAATAAACAAAATTGTATATTCCCAATAGCTTGTGCTAATTGGTAATATTACAGTCCTCCCCTCCAAAATGTTGCTTGTCCTCAAGCAAATGATAGGGTGAGTTCTGCAACACTTCTCCTCCTCATTGGTGACACCATCAAGAATCAAGCTTTCTTCATAAGCTAAGTGTTCACCAATCCAACCCTCCATGAATTTTTCCTCCAAAATCATTATGAGATGTACAAATTCCATCCCACAAGGAGTCAATAATTCACATGAAACAAACATGGTTGAACCAATACTCTCCCTGAAACATGTAGCATAATGTACATGGAGAGTCTCCATCCCATGAGGTACATACATGCTCCCCATCCTCCCTCCTTACAATCCCATAAATAGTACAAGTATATCATCAATGTATGGAAGTAAAACTACATATAAGAAAATAGAAATTTGAGCATGAGGAGGTGGCTCAGAGTCCAACATGTGGTACTAGCGTAGTGCATCTCTTGGCTACATTAGATCAAGGTGTGGTAAGTGGTTTCCCCACCACTTACTTACTGCACATGTCATCTCACTATGGATGAAAGTGTGAGATATGTTTGGTGCTTTGGGGAAGCACCCATCATGGAAGTAAATCTCCCTTTGCACATCAAGGGAGTGGCCAAGTTCAGAAATTTTAGTGGCTCAATAGTTTCCATGAGATTTACATGATACATTACTCCTTTTAGGAGTCATGGCCTCCATAAAAATGGCAAAATAACATGGAAAATCAGAAAATAAAACTTGCTTTACATAAGCAGTTCCTTTACCAACAGTATCTCTCATACATAGGGAGTTGTGCATGGATCTTTCTCCTCTTTCAAAATAAGGAAGAGATGGCTGAAATGACTCTTGCATAGAGTCCCATGGCTGCCCCACCTCCACATAGCTTAGTCATTCTTGAAAATGTTGATATAGTTTCTCTTTCAAGCCTTCCCAATCAAAGCTTCTCATGATGATGTTGTAGATCCTCATGGAATACAGGTGGCTGAAACATAACTCTTTGTATGATCCTTGTAGTATCTTATGCTTGAGATTAGAAGCTCTAGACAAAAATATTCTACCATGATGATAGATGACTCCTCCTTGAACTAAGTAGCCTTCTTCATGCAGCTAGTCATCAAGTATCATACATGTGTGAAGATCTTTGGAATGATCCACTAGCAGTTGGGATTTCCAATATAGATCTACACTGCTCAACAATGACATCACTGATGATGCATCTATAGGAACATCTTTCATGTCGTTGATCCTCTCCTTAACATATCCTATGCCAAAGGTGTGTGTTGGAAGGTTGTTCCCTCCATTCTTCTTCTCCCACAACGTAGATCCAGAAAAGAGAGTGGGTGATGATGAAAGGGGAAGAAGATTTCCCTCCTCCTTGAGCTTACCCAAGTCTCTTAGCATTGTAGCTTTGCCTTCAAGTGCTCCAATCCCTCCTAGATCTAATTTTGGAGCAGCAAGTTGTGAGGTCTTCCACACAAAATCTGAATCAGGTGGCCTCCCAGGTGGTTTTACACTAGATAAAGAGGTTTAAGGGACCATCCTCATATGCATAATAGATGGGATCCTCATGTCCCTACTTCCACTGCATAATTTCAACTCTGTTTCATGTGTGGAAGTCTCATGAAATTTGGAGACCCCTCTTAGTGGTGCAAGAGGGCCTCTGGTTGGAGCATTTTCTCCATTCTCTTCTCCTAGCAATAGTGGATCTTATTTTGCTATGCCAGCTGTGTTATCCCTCCTTTGTTTTGTCTCATTGCCTCTTGGCATAGACACATGCTGCTCATGTCCTCCATATGGAAGATCCTTAGGAACTCCCTGCAAAGATGCAAGGGCCTCTCTAGTGGAAGCAAATGCTTCATCTCCATCTCCTGATAAAAATGGATCCCCTCCTAATATCCCAGCACTCGAGGATCTTCTCTTCTCTTTCCCTCCCTTCTCGTCATCAATGGAGAATGCGTCATCATTAAGAGACCCTTTTCCTTGATCTCTTATTGAAGAAAGAAACCTCATGTCTTCTCCTTGAGAAGAGAGACCTTGCTGTAGTGGGGCTTTTGCCTTTGTAAAATCATGCAGCAGATCTTCAACCCCTTCAACAATGTTTAGAAATGGAGTTGGCCTTATGGATTCTTCCAACTCATGCAAAGATTCAGATTCCTTGTGTTTTATTTTCTCTCTCAAGGAAGTTTCAGAATGTTTCAAATCAAATTTTTCACTAACATCCTAGTGAAATTTTCATAAGAACATATATTTACATTTTTCAAGGAAGAAGACTCAAATAGCCACCAGTCATAAGCCTTACCTTGAAGATGCAGTGCTACTACTCTCAAGGCTTCTTCTTCTAAAACTTGATGTAGCTAGGAATAAGTGTCAAGCTTCCTTACCCAAGAATTAGGTGAGTCCTTAGGTGATCCATCAAAAGTAGGTAGAGAGAATCTACCCGAAGTGTGTTGCATGCACCCTCTTCTTCTACTGTAGTTGCTGGATCTTTCTTCTTTAAGTTGACAGAACTATGGGAAACTAAGATGCTCTTTGAATCACTCTAATTGAGAATCATATTCTTGGAGATAATCACCAAGAAATCCCTCCTTTGGTGTTCCTCCTTTGCCTTCTTTCTTTGACAAGAAATTAGGCATGCTCCAACATTGTAGATCAGGTTGTGTGGCTGAATGCTCACACACATAGTAAGAAGTATTGGGGCTTCCTTGATGTAAAAATATTCTTGAGGTATTTTCATGTCTTTCCCTCTTCATTCCTTGAATTTCTCCTTTCAGCTCATATATATCTTGAGAAAGAGTTTTAGATAACTCTTATCCTTTCAATCTTCCAGATAAAGGGGTTTTACCATTTTCTTCAGTGTCTTCAGTGTAATCATACTTCTTCTGTCTTCTTCTTAGATACCTCTTCTCTCTATCAGTAAGAGGCTCTTCTTCTATGGAAGGCATATTGGCTTCTTAAGAAAGCACAGTCTATGCCAAGATGATCCTCCGATACCACTGTAATATTCCAAAATTGGGGCTGTCAGCAATACATATTTGAAAAATGAATTTTTTAGAAATGTATGTTACAACAATCAAAATAAACCCTTGTATCCCTTAGATATGATAATCTAAGACTTATATCCAAGAGGATATCAGAAAAAAATCATCCTAGGTGAGGTAAACAGGTCTCCCACACCTAGTATGGCTTGAAAAATGCCCAAGGAAGGGGCTATAGAAACACAAAATAATACTTCTCAGAAAATAACGCATTTTGGCTTAACAATAGTATGAGGCCAATAAGGAGGCTCAATATTTACTTATATATCAGAAAATATAGAATTACAATGAGGCCCATACAATGTATAATAGGAAATAGAAGACAAGAATGGAAGAAATCCCTCAAAAGAGGTGTTGCAATACATGTATTCACTGTAAAAAGGCTTGAAAACATTATTTTATAGACTATACTGCAGTAGTAGATTAAAAATTAGATCTAGAGTAAAATAATGCATGAATAGTTAGATATATGACAGATCCATACACTATAATGTCTCTACTTTACATTCCCCCTAGGGATTTCAACAAATCATGAAGCACATGGAGTAGATATGAGATTCTATGTCGCAGATCTATAGATCTATTCAGAATTTCTGAAGCATATATAGGAGTATTTAGATAAGATCTGAATATTACATGGAATAGAACATAAATCCATGGATCACCACAGTGAAGGGCAGATCCCAAACACCAGATATCACTCTTCAAATTTTTCCAAAACACCCTGCAACTTTCCTCTTTGTAGATAACGCAGTACTGGAAGAGGGACTGTGTTGTAGGCTTGAAGAATATTTTTTCCTGATTCCAAGATGTAGATCCTAAGCTCCAATGATCCAAAACACTCTTGCCAATGGGATAGAAGCCTTTCCCACTGAAATGGCGCACTAGATTGGCCTAGATTTGAGTAGATCTAGCCTCCACTTGCTGCAGCTTACAAGGACAACCAAACCCTCAACAGGATTTGCGTTGTAGTTGGAAGATGAAGCTTGGCCAAATGCCTAATAGTGGACAATATGTACAAGACTCCTCCAAGAGCTACTCAATGGAAGAGGTGGGATTCTTAATCACGAACACCCTAGTGCTAAACAACACTATTCTTAGGTAAACAAAAAGAGAATGAAAAATGTATAAACGAAAAATTTCTTCAAAATAATATGTTCATCAATAACCCTTCTCTTGATTTCCACCTCTTCCTTTTATAAGATAGAAATCTTGCCAAACCCTAAAACATCTCAATGATTTAGCTCTATTCACATGTGTAGCCTCCAACTAAAACTGTGTTGTGCATCTAGGAGGTTCATTGCATCTGGACAACGTCATTGATTTGGTCTTGTTGACTCAGTAAAATGTCTCAATCCCTTTCACACTTAAGGGTGTTTTATTAAGGGAGCCCAGATTTAGCCTTGTTCGCATGGGGCATTGATTTATTTTGTTGTTTTAGGATTTTTATTGATCCTCCTTTACAATTTTATTCATGCAACAAGAAAATGAAACAAAATTGTATATTCCCATTAGCTCAGTCTTATTGGGAATATTACAGCCCACCTAGGGCTCCAGAGTTTTTTTCTAGTAAAGGCTCTAGGACTAGTAACTCAACCCAACAGGTGTCTGTCGAGCTCTAGAGTGTTTTTCGAACCAAGGCTACAAGAACTAATAACTCAACCCAAAAATTAAAGGAATCATTAGAACTAACCATAAAATAATCAATGGAAATAAACCCACAATACCATGTTTGTCTAGGAAATGGAAAGGCTAGGAAATCCACATGCATACACCATGCATGCCAAAACCAATGAGGAAAAGATACATGCAACTCGGTACCTACAATCAAATCTCGATGTAGATTTTTATCCCGATGTCCACCTGCTCTTCCTTTTCCTTCTTTCTCCAAATCACCAAGTATCCACACTCTCCAAGACTGCTCCAAGAGAACTCTAAGTATCCAAGAGTATGAGAGAGGGAGAATAATGAGAGAGCTCCAAAACAATGCACTGACAAAAGTTTACCAACTGATCCTTAGAATATTTTTTATAGAATAGGCCTCTATTTTCTTCATTTTCGTTTATTTTCCTTCAATTTCCTCCTCACATGCACCCTGTGACCTTTTACCTCCCTTTTCTCCTAATTTCCATTATTTTCATAAGAAAATGTGCCAAAAATACTTTTTGCCTCTTTAATGCCTTAGCCATAGAATTTTCCAATTTCTTTAACCATAATAGACCAAATGAACACCCCCTATGATTATTTTCCCAATATTCATCTTGTAATATGTGTCCCATCAACTATTGTTATTATTTTAACTTTATTACATGATTTTTTCACCAAGGTTGTTATAGAACCCTCCCCTTGGGGGACACCATCCTCGGTATTCAATCACAAACATACTTCAGCAATACCACTAAAAATCAATCTGTACTATCCATGGAGCTTTATAACATAGCTCAATGCAGTATTTACAATGATCACCCTGCTGAAAACCAAACAATCATGACATCATAATAACATGACACTATAATGACATTACACCATACCACTTATTGGAACTTTATAACATAGATCATTGTGGCATTTACATCCATATACATATGTACATACATCTCACTATCACATCAAAACATAAACCAAAACATCTCCAAAAAAAATGCTAAAAAAAAACCAAAATTTCACCAAAACTGCTTTGCCTCAATGGGATAACAAGGAAGGATACATAGCCCACATCTTATCTGCCATCTCCCATGTAGGTTAATCTAGGAAAAAGTGCTTACATTGCACTTTAACTTGCTCTATTGCTCAATTCCAGAGCATGAGCATATTTTTCTGCAAAATGCACTGCGGTTCTAGTTGGAACTCTCGTTCTTCTTCCACTTGCAATAAAGACCAGTGAATAACATGATCAACATATTTAACATATTCCTTAAGCAACGATATATGAAAAACATCATATAATTTCATTGTGGAAGGAAGTGCAAGTCGATATGCCACCAGTCTAATCCTCTCAATTATTATGAAGGGTCCACAAAACCTTGGTGCAATATTAGCACATGATCCAATTTGCAAGGAGCTCTTCCTGGGATTCATACACAAGTACACCTGATCCCCAACCTGAAAATCCTTGAACAACATGTTCCTATCTACATAAATCTTCTGCCTATCCTGCGCTGGTTTCAAGTTCTTCTTAAAAATCTCTGGTCGAATCAATACCCTGTTAACCAGATCACTCCAACTGATAAGAGTGTTGCAAATCTGCCCATAACATGCCTCAGATGGACTCATCCTCAATGAATCCTGCTATCTGTTATTGTGGAAAATATATGAGTGGAGGATACTCTTCCCACTTGCGTTGTTGATGCATCACATACATCCTCAACATGTCCTATAGTATCCTGTTGATCCTCTCAGTATGTCCATCTGTCTTTGGATGATAATTTGTGTTGAATGCCAACTAAGTGCCCAAACATGCAAACAACTCCTTCCAATACTTGGAAGTGAACTTTGCAACCCTATCGGGCACAATATTCTTTGAAACACCATGCAATCTTCCTATGTTTCTGATAAACACCTGTGCTACATCACTAGCTAAGTATGTAGTATTCACCAGTATGAAATGTGAAACCTTCATTAACCTGTCCACAATAACCATAATAAAATCATGTTTTGGAGCTATCCTAGTCACACCTATGGTGAAATCCATGGAAATGACCTCCCATTTACAATTTGGAATCGCAATTAGTTGTAGAAATCCACCTATATGCTTGCACTCTTCCTTAACCATCAGACAATCCAAATATCTAGTTAGAAACTCTACTACATCCCTCTTTAGATTCAGTCAATAGTAGAATATCTTCACTCCAGTTAAAGTCTTATGGTATCCTGAGTGACCCAAATATGGTTTTGCGTGAAACTCCCTCAAGATCACCTTCTTGAGTTGACTGTTGTCTGGTACATATATCATGTCTCAGAATCTTATCAATCCATATACCATCAGATGGCACTCCACATCCTGTACACATGTATCTATACCTATACCACCTGTACATGCACATTTTCCATCACCTCTACCTCTAGCAACACCTGTACCTATAGAAGCACCTGTACCTATACATGTGCCAACAACTGTACTTATAAAAAAACCTATACATGTACCTATGCCAACATTTGTACCTTTAATTGTGCATGTACCAATACCTATACTTGTACCAACACATGTACTTGTACTCTGCTACAACCTGTGCACAATTGCCATGTACCTATGTCCCAGCTGACCTGCCTGCAAGATCCTATCATGTGATTCTTTCCCATAGGAGCTCATCGTTGCTAAGTGATTTACATGTACCTTCCCACTAAAATAATTTGTGACCCTATTCTCCATTCCCTTGATGTACCTAATATCAAAGTCAAACTCTTTGATCATAGCCAACCATCATTTCTGCCTAGCATTGAAATTTAGTTGGTCAAACAAGTACCTCAACCCAATGTGATCACTCATAAAAACAAACCGTGTGCAAAGAAGATAGTGCCTCCACATCTTTAGTGCATGAATGGTCACTACTAGCTTAATATCATGTGTCGAGTAGTTCTCCTCATGTTCATTTATCTTTTGTGACTCATATCATACCACCTATCCATATTGCATAGGGACTCCACCAAGCCATTTCTTGGAAGCGTATGTACACACTACAAACTCCTTATCGGGATCCACAATCTTTAACAATGGAGCATGTGTCAAAAATTGCTTGAACTGATAAAAAATGGTCTCGTACTCCTCTGTCTAGTCCAAATTATTACCTTTTCTTCGTAATGATGTAATCAGATAAGAGATCTGTGAGAAGTTCCTGATGAACCTCCTATAGTAACCTTCGAGTCCCATGAATGACATCACCTCATCTACACTCTTAGAAGTTACCCACTCCATGATGGCCCTTATCTTTTCTAGACCTACTACAATGCCCTCCTTGGAGACAACATGTCCCAAGTAGTGAACCTCAGTCTGGAAGAAGTTGCATTTGCTGAGCTTAGCATACAACTGATGCTCTCTCAAAAACCTCAATACCACTGCTAAATGATCAAAATTATCTTCCTCATTTTTAGAATACATGAATTTATCGTCAATGAAAATAATCACAAACTTGTCCAATTAAGTATGCAACACATTATTCATCAAACACATAAATGTATTTGGGGCATTAGTCAAACTGAATGGAACTACAACAAACTCATACTTCATGTGCCTAGTCCTGAATGCAGTCTTGTAGATATATTGCTCCTTGATGTGTACCTGATGATATCTTGATCTCAAGTCAATTTTATAGAACACATTTTATCCCTTCAATTGATCGAACAAATCATCAATCCTCGGTAATGGGTACATGTTCTTGATGGTCACTTTATTTAGCTGCCTGTAGTTAATGCATTGTCTAAGAGTCTCATCTTTCTTTTTTACGAACAACACCTGTCTAATGTACCCTTTTTCAACCATTTCCTTCAAATACAATTTTAACTCTACCAACTCTAGTGCACTCATCATGAAAGGTGCTTTTGATGTTGGAGCTGCCCCTAGCACTAACTCAATAGAAATGTCTAAATCCCTTTTTGGTGGAAACTATGAAATCTATGATGGAAACACATCCTAAAACTGCTATAACAAGAGATACCTGTTCAACACATATGCATCCTTAAATTCGTTACCTTTTTCATTAGATATATGGAATGCAAATAGTACACACCCTTTCCTACGAATATGCTTGGCTTGCATAGCTACTACCATCCTAACTTATGTGATTTTCTTCTTTCCCTGCAATACTCTTGGCTCCCCATTGTCATCCACGCATTCAATATCTTTGTCAGAGAAATCTACCTTGGTCCTCTGAATATATAACCAATCCATTGCCAATAATATATTGTATGATACCAAAGGTAGTATTTTCAAGTGTGTTGTTGTAGGCATATCGTTTAGCTCAAATGCATAAGCTCTTACCCAATGGTGAACTCTTCTCTTCGCACCTGTGGCTAAGTGCACTAACCAAGATTTTTCATGCATTTCCTTAGTAAAACCACACTTATCCACCAATTAAGGATTAATACTATCGTTACATCCAAGATAAATCAAAATAGAAACAAATTGACCACAAAGCTTAACATCCATCTGAATGATAGAATCCTTATGATTTTATGTGCCTCCTATGCATTGTATATCTATGGCCTACCACCCTGATATTGTGGACAATCACTCCTACGATGGTATCCTCCACAAGTCCAACACCTCACTGGCTCCCTATTCTCATTCTTATTCTGCTCCTGCGATCGAAATCCCTATCCTTTACCAGATTTATTGAACTTATTTGGTGGTGCAACATTCTCCTTGTTACTTGTGTCTTGAGGCTGTAATATTCCTAAAATTTAGCTTTTAGCTAAATGGAATATTATAAATTATTTTGTCATTAGGTAGGTGAATAAATGGGTGGGGAGGCCCATAAATCTCCTTAGCAGCAATAAAAACACTTCAAGTGTGAAAGGAGACCTTCTAAGCAGCTAAATAAAGCACCTTTGAGTATGAACAGGGGTTGGTTCATGTTGAACAAGTCAACTTTGACCAAGTCAACAACATTGTTATGGAGGAGTGGACATTAAATGAGGAATAACACAATTTTGGAGGGAGATTAATTGAATGAAGGAAATGACCGAATTGAGTGGGGCCAAGGGAAAGGAAGCTCATAATCTATATAAGGAAGAGGATGGAAGCCATATGGGGTTATGTTTTTGGATTATTATTATGTATGTGGTCTATTTAGACTTCTTGCATTCTTCAGCTGTTTAGTTGAGATAGCTGTGTTGTTTATCACCGGGTGTTCCAGAGCAGGAATCCCACCTCTTTCCTTGAGAATCCTCTTGGAAGAGCATTGCATTTCATTTCCACATTCAGGTTTTAGACCAAGCTACAATTTTCTTCATCAGTGTAGTTTCTGCAGGATCTTGTGCTATGTTGCAGGGTGCAACAACGGATAATTAGATCGGGTTTCTTCAGAGCTTGTTTTCCAGTGGAGGAAGGTTTTCATCCATTGGGAGGCCTGTAAAGAAGCCCCTTGAGCTTTATTGGCACATTTAGAAGCATTCTAAGGATAATTTATCCCCTACAACGCAATTTCAGCCCATATCTGTGTTATTTTAGGGAGGAGTTGCAGGGGTAGTTGCAATGGTTGTATTGGGAGGTGATTTCTTCAGTGGATGAGCCATTATTTCATCTGGAGGATCTATTGGATAAGAGGTGTATGTTTCTACATCAGCTTCAGCCATATCTTCTCATTTTAGTTGTTGCAGCATATCTTCAGCCCTAGGGCTACAACTTACATTGGCACGTTGTGTGCATTTTCTGGAAACCCTCTTGGGTTGTCTTAGAAAGTTGGTCTAGTGCCCGGATCTGTATGTTTATATTCTATTGGGGCCTATATTAGTATTTTTACATCATTGTATCATCTCTAGCTGTAGTTATACCAAATATAACTGTGTTGTAGTTTCTTTCCGGAATTTTTTTTTGTGACAACAACTCATAGTTGAGAGTGATTGCTTATGGGAGGCTTGTTTCCTCATTGTATATGATCTATGCCTCACTATTTTGTATTGATTTTCTATTCTAAATATGTAATTTTATTACTCCATATTGGTCTCATGGTTTCATGTGTTAAATAATTGCTGCCACTTTCATTTTATGAGCTATATTGCTGCTTTCCCCATTTGGGAATATTACAGTGCTATCAGAGCATAATCTTGGCTCAGCCTGTGCATTCAGCCAATATGTCACCATAAGGAGAAGCTTCTCACAAGAAGAGGAGATGTATAGAAAAAACAAATACATGACTCCTTTATTTGGAGGAAGAGAGGAAGAGGACCTCTCAAAGCTTCTTTTTCAAACTATGTGGAGAATCAAGGAAGATATTAAGAAGATGAAAAGGGAGACGTGTAGGGAATATCCAAGGGGGTTTGAATATGAAGCAAGCCCTAGATTTTTGCATGATGGGTGCGAGCATGGAGCCACACATTATGATCGACAGTGCAGTCTTATGCCCATATTTTCTACAAGAAAGATGGAGGAAGAAGATGCACCAAAGGAGGAGACTTTGAGTGATTATCTTCAGGAGTATGAATCTCAACCTTGGAGATTCAAGGAGCACTTGTACTTCCAAAAGTTTTTCCAACTCAAGGAGGAAAGAAGACCCAAAAATCACAATAGAAGCAGAAGAGGTAGATTCTTTCTGCCAAATTTTGATGAGTCATCCACATGCAAAGCCAAGGATTTGGTAGAGCAACTAGACTCATACTTGTAGCTACATCAAATCTCAGAAAAGGAAGCCCTTAGGATAGCAGTGTTGCATCTTAAAGGTAAGGCTTATACTTGGTGGTTTTATGAATCTTCTTCATTTAATCATGCAAATATAGCTACCTATGCAGGATTCACTAATAGATTAGTGAAGAGATTTGATGGAAAACAATCTAAAACATCTTTGATTGAGCTAGCAAAATATAAAAACTCAAAAAATTTTCATGAGTTGGAGAAATCCATTTCACCAACACCACTTCATATTTCTATGAAGGGGGATAGAAACTTGTATGATAATTTGCCAAGGGCAAGATCCCCATTGTAGGAAGAGCTTCCTTTTTAAAAATAAGGCATGGAGATTCCTCCTTCAAGGCAAGACCAAGATCTAGGGTCTCTCATTGTTGATGAGGTATTTTCAAATATTGATGAGGAGGAAGAGCAGAGAGAAGGTAACAGCGTTGTCACTTCAAGTGGGGTACCATCACCTCATGGGGGTGGGCATGAATCTATTGCTTCAATTAGAGGAGCTTTTTTATATTTTCAAAAGGTTCCCAAGGAGGAGCATGTGATAGTAGTAATGGGAATTAAGACCTTGATGGAAGGAGGACAAGAAAAGGTGTGTCAACATCAAAGGATGGGAAGCATGGAACCTTGTTTATTTCAAGGGATTTATATACAAAATAAGGAGACTGGTTTTCGTAGTAAATTGAGGGACAAATCGGTCCACTCACCTATACAGTCCACTTCAAACTTTGATGTCTCATTACATGGAGGCATTCCACCCAGGAGACCACCAGATCAGGAGATGAGAGACATCTCACCACTCATTGATCTAGGAGGGGTGAGAACCTTGGGAGGATCTGGCATAGTGCAGAGAGTCTTGGGTAGGCTCAAGGAAGAGGGAGACATTCTCCCAATATCATCATTACCCACTCTCATCAGCTATTCTATGTTGGGAGAAAATGTTTCTGAGATGGAGGATGGCACCATCATGGTGCAATGGGACCACTCCATGGTAGTGGAGAATAGGAGGATAATTCCCCATAGGGAGGAATCTTCCCCATTTTGTATATGAGGGTGGCCACTCATGCATGCATTGGCTAGAATTAGGAGATTTTTGAGAGGTGATAGCTTCCTATGGAATACTAACCTCTAAAAGCTTCCACCTCCACTTGAGCATGAGCTGGTATAGGAGATGCAATAGGAATATGTTAGTAGCATACCGGTGTTTGAATTTGGCATAAGAGATGTCAAGGAGGAAGGAAACCACATGGTAGGGGCTACAAAGTATATATCAACATCACTGTCATTAGAGAGTTTAGAGCCTTATTGAAGATCATAGCTATTGGTGGAATACTCCAAGGATCTATTTACATGCAGGATACTTGATGAGTAGTAACCAGATGGAGGATACACAGTGAGAGATGGGGTCATATTTTATCAAGATGGGATATTTTTGGCTAGAGCCTCAAAGCTCAAGGACAAACTACTACATGCAGCCTATGAGATCTTGATTTCCAATCCCATTGGTTTCATTAGAGCATGCCATACTATCTTGGAAGGATTCATGTGGGAAGGCTTCAAAGAGGAGATGCACTATCATATGAGGAAGTGCATGGATTGTTTGGATGGTGAGGAGAAACCTAAATCTTGTAAAGAGTTATCATCACCACCTCCTTACTCATTGGGTGTGAGAGGGAGCTCATCCATGAGCTACCTCACTAGCTTGAACCAAGTGTATGGTAAGGATTGTATTTCTGAGCATCATGTTATACTTACTATATACTTGCATTTTCTTAACACTCATGTACAGAGAATTTCTCCAAGAGGGGTCACTCTTTCTTATTGGCTTCACAGGCTACTTGGGCCCATGAGAAATGATGATGTTAACCATTACCTAGAATATTTTGGGGAGATGATGTATTCTTCATGGTGTGATTCATTAAAACCAAACATTACACACCTTCTCGAAGCATGAAAGAAGAATGGGGCAGAAAAGAAGTGGTGGGAGAAACACTTGTTCTATCATATTCTATGGTAGTTAGGAGAAAAATTGCACTGGTTTCACTTGAGGGACCATTGTCCTTCTCCCTTATTACATATGGCAGCTAGCATGAATTTAATTATGATTCCATATGCTGATGATGTTCTTATCTTGTTTGGAACATGGTTGGAGGAGAGACACATTGGTTGGATGTGTCCATGGGGAATGAAAATTCCCACACCTTTTATGCTTCATGCTTCAAGAGGAGCATGGGAGATGATATGGCCACTACAGGAGATCACTTGCACCTTTATGAGGTGGGCCATATGATTGTTTGGAGCACTTGAGATATGCCTCTCATGAATAATTGGGAGGAAATTTTCTATGAATTACCATGTTGGAAGGTGATTTATTTCATTTGGATGATAGCATGGGGATGGGAGTCCCTCACTGGGAATCATATCTCTTGTGCTTGTCATCACTCCTACCTTGAAGAGGCCAATGGATAGCAAGAAGGATTCCATATAGACCTTCCATTTACTCATAATGAGAGCCATTTGGTTTCTCCACCAAAGGCAAACTTGCACATATGGGAGGAAACATTGGGAGGCAGAATTGTTGTGGAATATTTGAAGCAATGGTGGAGTCTATTTGATGAGGAGGCCACAAGAGGAGGGGAGAATTTTTCTCCACCTTTATAGTTTCTTGAGAAAAAGCAACATTTTTGAGGGGAGGACTATAATATTCCTAAAATTTAGTTTTTAACTAAATGGAATATTATAGATTATTTTGTCACTAGGTACATGAATAAATGGGTGGGGAGGCCCATATATCTCCCTAGCTGCAATAAAAACACTTCAAGTGTGAAAGGAGACCTTCTAAGCAGTTAAATAAAGCACCTTTTACTATGAACAAGGGTTGGTTCATGTTGAAAAGGTTAGCTTTGACCAAGTCAACAACACTATTATGGAGGAGTGGACATTAAATGAGGAATAACACAGTTTTGGAGGGAGATTGATTGGATGAAGGAAATGACCTAATTGAGTGGGGCCAATGGCAATGAAGCTCATAATATATATAAGGATGAGGATGGCAGCCATATGGGGTTATGTTTTTGGATTATTATTCTGTATGTGATTTGTTTAGACTTCTTTCATTCTTCAGTTGTTTAGTTGAGATTGTTGTGTTGTTTAACACCGGGTGTTCCCCAGTAGGAATCCCACCTCTTTCCTTGAGAGGCCTCTTGGAAGAGAATTTAATTTTATTTCCACATTCATGTTTCATACCAAGCTACAAAATTCTTCATCATCACATTTTCTGTAGGATATTGTGCTGTGTTGGAGGGTGCAGCAGTGGAGAATTAGACCGGGTGTCTTCAGAGCTTGTTTTGTAGTGGAGGAAGGTTTCCATCCATTCAGAGGCCTGTAAAGAAGCCCCTTGAACTTTATATCACATTTAGTAGCAGGCTAAGGAGAATTTATCCCCTACAGCATAGTTTCAGCCCAGATCTGCATTATATTAGGGAGGAGTTGCAGGGGTAGTTGTAGTGGTTGTATTGGGAGGTGATTTCTTCAGTGGACGAGCCATTATTTCATTTGAAGGATCTATTGGAGAAGAGATGTAGGTTTCTACATCAGCTTCAGCCATATCTTCTCATTTCAGTTGTTTCAGCCTATCTTCAGCGCTAGGGTTGCAGCTTACATTGGCACATTGTGTGCATTTTCCAGAAACCCTCTTGGGTTTTCTTGGATAGCTGATCTAGTGCCCGGATCTGTATGTTTAGATTCTATTGGGGCCTATATCAGTATTTTTAAATCATTGTATCATCGCTGGCTATAGTTATACCCAATATAACTGAGTTTTAGTTTCTTTCAGACATTTTTTTTTGTGACAACAACTCATAGTTGAGAGTGATTGCTTATGGGAGGCTTGTTTCCCAATTGTATATGATCTATGCCTCACTATTTTGTATTGATTTTCTATTCTAAATACATAATGTTATGAGTCCATATTGGTATCATGGTTTCATGTGTTAAATTATTACTTTTGCTTTCATTTTATGAGCTATATTTCTGCTTTCCCCATTTGGGAATATTACAGAGGTATTGCTCACTTCTTTTCCCATTTTCCTTTTTTCTTATCATTACCTCTCCAATCTGGCTTGGTTTTTTATCTGCACTTCGATTTTTCATAGCAATACTTGAGTTTCCGAATGGCCTCCTCCAATGATCTGGGCTCATCAAACTCAATCCTATCACTAAATGCAATCGGAAACCAACTAATAAATCTCCGAATCTTTTCCTTCTCCTCCTTGAGGTAAGGCACATACGTCAGTAACTACAATAACATGCTAGTATATTCTTCATCTTTCACGGAACCCATCTTCAACTCATAAAAATCCTTTGCCTTGCCATCATAGTATCTCTATGATAGATCCTTCGAAATAGCCTTTTGAACTCATTCCAAGTCAAATCCTCCTCAGAAATATCTTTTATGTTATTCATATCTTCCCACCAAATCTCTGCTCTATGTCAAAGGCTGAATGTAGCTATACTAGCTTTCATATTTTATGAGTAATCATGCAGTATGAAAAAATTATTCATGTTGTTATCAAAAAATTGTACTTGATTGGCTGCTGATCAGACAACTCTATGTAACTATTTCAAACCAGCTTTTGACTGAAGCTTAGCCTCTTCAGTCTGAGAGGGCTCTCTCCTGGGGGTTTATGATATTTGATAATTATAGTACTAGATGGCTAACTATATTTGAAAATTAACTTGTTTTTTATGTATGTGTGTTGAAAACAATGTAGGCTTTCTACCATTGGGCTTATGGAGTCAACAACCAGTAGTTTCAGTGGAAAGGTTTCTTGACATGGAAGCTGAGGTAGATAAGAGTCTTTAACAGAGGAAAATCACACATAAAAAATAGGGAAATACAGTCATTTCATCACTAAATGAAGTCAGAGCATAAGCATATGAATTCTGAATAATCGAGATGAAATCTACTACAAGTGGTAAACATAAAGAAATAGATCAGAAACAAATTAAAATCCCCATGAGAATCTCAAGTCTATTAAGAAGAAAATCCATCTGTATTACTAATATAAGTCAAAATACATAAAGCAACATTTTGGTGCAAAAAATCTCCAACCCCTTACTACTTCGATAATTTGCCTTTAAATAGAAATTCTTATAATAGAGATGATCTGCATCTTGGCTAGATTCATCAAATTCCTCCTATGACACATCATATAATAGAAAAACATGTCTTTTAACAAGAAAATGACAGCTACACCCTAAATATGGAATTTCCTAATAGGACTCAAACTCCTATTTATTACATATTCTGCCTTATCTTTGTGGAATAGTTACATATCAGTTACAAATAAGCATCACATGCTTGAAAAGACTATGAAATATTTCATCACCACTTCACACATTAAAAACCCTCCTAGACATATGGAACAAAACCCTATTTTTCAGGAATGCAAGACCCTTATCTTCAACGAGAGCTTTAGCTGATAAGATGTCTCTACAACAATTTCTTGAAGTCATAAATGTTTGTTGTTAAGGTCCCTTGACCTGTTGGATGATTCCATTTGTCCAAAAACTTCCATTAGGATTCTTCAAAACCTTCAAAGTAGCTCGCTACGAAAACATGACAGTTTCATAGTGAGCTTTCATAGCATTGAAAATGAAGCTTCCACAACCAAAAATTTTTCTCCGTTGCTGTTCCATGGTGTCCACCAAGACATGAAACCTCACCACCATTAAAATCCCTCCTTGAAAACTGCAAAAAGTGATTTTGGAAGCAAAGAGGCTGCTATAAAAATTTTCATAGTGTTTTCCTGGCTTGAACACTAAGAAACGATACGAAACTATGAAAAACTATAGAATTTCAAAGTTTCAACACTATCTCAAAAAGGTGACCACCAGCTATAAAAACTTGGTCTTCAACATGCCATGAACCTTCTTAAACACATTCAATCTCAACTTAAGGTCCCTATGGTGTTTCCTCTTCATCAATGATCAGTTGATCTATGGGCTCCTCAACCACAGTCATCTTTAAACCATTTTTCTCCAAATCTTCATGAATCAATTCTAATTTCTCTTGAAGATATTTGACTTGGTCCTTTAGTTTCCTATGCTTAGACTGTAAGTGCGGGTTCATTTTTCTGATATGTTTCACCTCTCCTCTCAATAGGTTAGTCCATTTGATCAGTTTTCCTGTGTTTTCCAAGGTCTTAGAGACACTTGTGACTTGATCCTCCCAAATCTCTTTCATTTTCTCAAACTATACCTTCTGAACCTTGTGCTTCCTTGCCTCTTTATTCAAAACTGATATTACATCATTTTCCAGCTTCAACTACTCCTTAAGAACTTCAATCTTTGTTTTTTCAATGATTTTCTCTTTTCCCTTCTTCTGCTTGATGACCAAATCTTCTTTTGCATGTGATGAGAGGTCAATATGATGCTTGGTGATGGTTGGACAATTTTAGTGACCTTCTGAGCTTCTTTACTGCTTTACAAGACCTTTTTGTCATGTCTTTTCATTGGTTTCCTAGCTTGAAACATCAATCTTTCATCTTCACCTGCAAACTCTAACTTTTTGTTTGTTTTTGCTTTCTTGAGCTTCTTTCCTCCCTCATCTATATCTTCAGTTTGGACTATGGGAGTTTCTTCAATATCGATAGCATGCAGAATGTCTTATAATTTACCCTTAGCCACTATTTGGCTTCTTGTAACCCTCTTGCTGCCATGTTTGTTCATTGTTGGCTTTTGTTTTGCAAGTGTAACTTTGGGTGCGTCAGCTTTCTGCAATGGCTCTGTCTCCATGGTCACTGGCTCAATTTTCTCTGCCACTGAAGGTGATGGTATATCTCTAGGTTTAGGAGTTCTTTTAGGAGTGATGGCATCTACTTCAAAACCACTGACAAATTGAAAAGATGACCATTCTCTACCTAATCTATTTAACTCCTCTAAAACTAGCAACTTGATTAAACAATGATCAAAGAGTGAGGTTTCATTTCCTTCAGATTTAGATTGAACTTTGTCTGAAATTTTATCTAAGCTTATGTATAAGTAAAAAGGTAAATCAAGAGACCTCTTACCAACAAAATGTAGCAGAAGCCTGAGGTGGTAGGAATAACCCATATGATACCTCCCTTCACATGTGAAGTACTTCTGAATGATTAGCAATAGCTTTGATAAGTTGTATTTCATGTAGCTCCTTGGGATGGCATTTGTAAGATAAATCTCTTTATGCTCTGGCTTGATAAATTCCTTACAATCCTGCATGGTGAACTTGAAGCCTCTGAGCCATTGTTCTCCTCCCCTAGGGATTCATGTTGTTGTTGCAATGGTCTCTAGTGTTATAGTGAGGTTCAACATTCCTACCTTTGAATCTGTCCCATTGAAACTGATAGAAAACTCCTTAGAAACCTGCACATGACACCCTTGCAATCTTTGGCAAAACTTCAAACACCCTGTTCTTCAGAAAACTTCTAAGGCAGTTGGGTCTTCATTAATCAAATTCATGTATGATGGCTCATATCTGAGGCAGTGGCCACCTTTTTTGTTCTTCCTCTTTGCATCCATGATGATTTTATACCTTCTCTGCCTCACTTGATCAGTGACACCTACAACTTTTGAAAATGCCAGCAACTAGCTTGGCTTAGTGAACTAGCTCTCCAGAACTTAGTAGCATGCAAATATGAAGTGGAGATTGAAAAATGACTCAATTGGGTAATTTTTTAAAGTTTCGATGATAACCCATGGCTTAATCATGACTCATGCATCCTGAAAACAGTAATAATGACCTTAGCCATGACCACTGTACCTTGATTTAACCGTAACTGGCTCGAATGACATCCACCGTAGCACTTCTAATCATTGACTGACACATTGCACCAAATTTGAAAAGACAGAGAGAAAAACCCGTTTTCGTAGCGTACTTAGTTCATTTCCGGGTAGTTTCGCTACGAAAGTATTAGGAGTTTCGTAGAGAAAATTGCCTTTCTACTGTGTAATTCACTACATAAAGAAGAAATCTTGGCTAAAGTGACCTTTTCGAATTAAAAATCTTGGGAAATGGAATATGTCACCAAATGATGACTGATGGGACATGATATGACTTGAATGGGGGTGGGTTTGGACCTTAGGATAGGCTAATATGAAAACATTTAAATTTTCCTAATGAAATCTATGACCATACCTTTGACAAATGAACTTCTAAGACTATGTCAAATGATATTTCACTTTTTTTTTGAGTGATAATAGTGGCTCCACTTGGGATGGTGTGCCCCTGTGGTACACCAAAGAACCTATAGTTCCAGTGCTATCCATCATCTTGAAAACCTAAACTCTGAAATTTTCCAAGCTTTCCTTCAAAATCTAACGGTCTTCACCTCAGGCTCAAGCTTCATGATCAACTTGTCTTTATTAGCATAAAAACATATTAAAATGGAATATATACAATGGAATGAAAGATTAGTAGAACTTAAGAGGAATAATCGTTCAAAAACTTTCCATTGACAAGCCCTCCAGCAGAAGGTTGTCCATCCATCTCCTACAGTATGTAAGTGGTGTTTCCATGGAATGAAGCTACTCTGAATGGAACTTTCCATATATTCTCAAACTTACCCTGTTTCCCCTTTTCTTCAATCTTGACCTCCCACTTCAAAACCACATCTTGAATTTGAAATTTTTCCTCTTTGATCTTCCTGTCAAACGTCTTATTAATTCTATTTTGAGATTGCTGATTGCTGTTATAGACTTCCTCCCTTTTCTCCTGCAAGGCTATCAACTAATTTACCCCCCTTTGAGTTGAATTTGGCTCCTCTTCCAATTCTTGCAGCAGCTTCATGACAAGCACGCCCAAGGATGTAGGAAAAATGGCTTCATCCCCATACACCAACTCATAAGGTGAAGTTCCAATTGATCTCTTTGTGCACACTCTATCATCCCATAGAGCATACTTTAGCTTCAAACGCCATGACTTCCTATTTTCCTGCAACACCTTCTTAATAATCCTCACAATTATTTTTCTAGAAGATTCAGCAAGACCATTACCTTGCAGATTGTATGCAGTAGAGTGTCCAAGTGTAATGTGATATTGATGAAGAACACTGATCAAACTCTTAGATTTAAATGCCTTTGCATTGTCAGTGATGATCTTCATAGGGAAGCCAAATCTAGACAATATATTATTTTCCAAAAATGAATGATAACTGAATCATTTGCTTGGCTAGTTGGGATTGCTTCAATCCACTTGGGGAAATAATCAGTTGTTGTCAGAATCTAGCGATGCTGACTTGAAGATGATGGATGAATCTCACGAATAAAATCTAGCCCCCACTGCTGGAATGGTGCCTCAACATAAATAGGCATCAAGGGTAAAGGAACAAGATTTTTCTTACCATAAAAAATCTGGCGTTCATGGCAGGTAGCAATATTTTTGTAGACATCTTTAAACATAGTAGGTGAGTAGTGCCCTACTATGAGAATCTTATTTGTTGTGGCCTTCCAATAATGATGACCTCCACAATCTCCTTTGTTAAACTCCTAATCACTTTTTCAGCCTCCTCTTCCAGCAAACAATTCAAAATAATACCACAGTATCTTTCCAATACATATTTGTATCAATGATGCAGTACCTCAGGGATTTTAACTTCAAAATCCTTGCCTTAGACTTTGTCAATTTAGTAGGAGCCATATGATGATGTAAAACAAAAAAAATGTTTTTGTACCAGTCAGAAAGGATGTACTTCTCTTCAATGGGAATCAACTCTTCATCTTCATCTAATAATTCTAAAATTTCTGCAATTAAATTCATATCAAGACAGTCAAAATTTGATTGTGCCATCAGCTTTGCTAGCCCCTGAACTTTAACGAATTTTTTGGGTCTGATCTATATATCATATTCCAGCAAGTTAGCTATCTACTTCCCTCTCTTACCATCAGGATCAGCTTGAGTTAAGATGTCCTTCACAAGAGAATTAGGAACAAAAGCTATGACATGAGAATGCACAATGTAAATTCTGAAATCTTTGATGGCTTTGACCAAAGCATAGGCCTGCTTTTCTAAGATGTTGTACTTTAGCTCTAAATTAGCTAAGGTCCCGCTAAAAAATGAAATGGGCTGCTCAGTACCTTGTTGTCCTTTTTGCAACAAAACTCCAACAATTCTATTTTCAGATGCAAATGTAAAAACTAGAAATTCTTTTGAAAAATCCGGGCTAATCAACATTGGTGCTTGAGTGAGTGCCTTCTTGATCTCCTCAAATGAGTGCTTTTATTCTACTGTCCACTTGAATTTAGCTCCTTTCTTCATCATCTTGGTTATGCCTTTTACAATCTTAGTAAAATTTGGAATAAATCTCCTCACAAAATTCACCCTTCCATGGAAAGACTGAATTTGCTTTTTGCTTCTAGGAAAATCCACTTTCTGAATAGCATTGGCCCTACTTGGATCAATCTTAATCCCATATTTAGAAATAATATGCCCAAGTAACTTCCCTAAAGTGAGAGCAAAAATTCTTTTAGTGGGATTGAGAGAAATTCCAAACCTTCTACACTTCCGCAGAATCTTTTCTAGATGCTTCAAATGGTCTTCCTCTCTCCTTGAGAAAACTATTATGTCATCCAGATAGACAACCACCAAATTATACTTATCCTCAGCAAAGGAAATGTCCATTTCTCTTTGAAAGGTTTCTCCTGCATTCATCAGACCAAAGGGAATTTTGGCATACATGTATCTACCCCATGGTGTGGTAAAGGTAGTTTTCTCCTGACCTTCTGGATGCACTAGTATCTGATTGTATCCTGGAAAACCATCTAGCATAGTGTTTCAGAATATATTACCCTAAAGGTTTTTGGGTTGGAAACCTTCACATATCAGGGGCATACCATTCAAGAAGGACTCACTTAACCTATCTTTTATACTGAAAACTAGATATAGCAAGTTGCGGAACTTACCCGAAATTCCAACGTTTGATGTAGATCCCACGGGGTGCAAACCCCCAGCAACCCTTCGTGCTTCGTAACCTGAAAATCAAGAAAGAATGAACATGAAACTCTAGTTGTACACCATATATAGTTCCTAGATGTCAGTGTAACTCATGCATAATATCATAAGAACAATATTAAACATTCAATTAATGATCATTACACATATATAAAGAGATATAAACACATGAATATCGGGAACAAGATGGTTCTTCTTATTATCAATGGCACGTAGAGTAATAGAAATGTGGAGAGATCACCTGAATCCTTCCATGGACTTCGAGCATACCGTCCTCTGGATCCGTCCAGCCCTCGCCTCACAATAATTCTTCCAAGATCTGTGCACACTAGATGCCATATAGGATGATGAGCATCTCAAGGAAACAAGGGTTTCCTGAATATACCTGGGAAATTCAGGAGGAATGAGAATATCAGACTTGAAATAGGGCTCAAACAGAGTATAATATCTATAATTTTCTCTCTCCCTTAGGCCATGCACATGAGGGTCTTTTATACTCCCCCAAATTAGTTTCATCAATTGGAAACAGTTAGGCCACAGGCTGGGGTGGTTGAATTACGGGAATAACCATCAACCCTGCCTCAAAAATAGGGAATATTATATATTTTTTAATTATTAAAAAGGTATACGCAAATATCTATGAATGGAATCGCGTATATACATGGAAAAGTCTAGGAAAGTTCGCATATGGGTTTTAAGATACTGTTTTTTGTGAAGTTGTTCAAGTCTAAGGGGAAAGGGTGCCCAAGGCCAAAGTATCAATCATCAAGAATATGGAGGTGAAAAAATATGCTATAACAGATGTCCCCTAATATATGAGGTCAAAAGGGGTACATGATGGCCGAAATATATTATGTGCATAGAAAGAACCTTGTAAAGACGAGAGAGAACTTCACCAGATTTCAGCCTACCAAAAAACCAATGAAATAGATCAGAGAAATAGCTCATGCCTGAGGCGGGTATACCAATGCTCAGTGAAAGAAAAGCATGTCCACATATAAAGTATAGAGCAGATCCAACATGTATACAAGTATAACGGAATTGTAAAGTACATAGTGAATCATTTGATCTCTTCCTGGAAGTACAAGTCAAAATCAAGTCCAAGTATCACATATAGAAGAATGATCAATGATGTTGTAATAGATATCTGATCACACGAGTAAGAACTAAATCTCCAGGTACCAAATCATAAGGGATGGAACACATGGTACAATCACGTAACTTGGGAGCCAACATATAAGATGCTGTCGTACTGAAACTGCAACATATAAGGGTGGACGACATCATTGGCAGAAAACTAGATGAACTGTGTGAACCGAATCATGTTGATGCAAACCCGAGGCCTTCACCGATCACTATGGCACAATTCTTCACAATGGGAATAAATGAGCTGAAGTCGACCATGTGAGAAATTGTTTGATTACCGGTCATTAATGGATATCATTAACAAACGTGAGATAGCCCACCGATAATGATAATGAATGTCAAGGTGCCCCAGTACAATATAACAAGTGCGAATGAATGAGTTGAAGTCGAACACTTGTAAGAATCCATCAATTAGGAGGCAATGGTGTATCCTCACTATCGACAATGAAGAGTCTGCCACTGATGACTGCAAACCGCAAGCTACTGGCACAAAGACTCTAGACCTTATTCCCAGGGAAATCTGTCAAAGTCAATGGGAAAAGATCTATTGGAAGGAAGGCATTAAGGCATCCCACATCAGTCCAGCGTGAGTGTAACCTGCAGGCCAAGATTTGGAAGGAATCATATGAAGTAGAGTGAATGAACCAACCCGAAGTATGTTTCTGACATACATAAGATGAAGCTAGCGCACGGTATAAACCCTCTGAATCAACCAATAATGAGAGCTAACAAAGAGGCGAGATATCCACCGATAGGGTCAAATGGAAATCAGGGTACTACATGAATCCCAAGTGTGATAATGTATGCTGACGTCGAACGTAAGAGAAACCACTCAGTCAAAGACCCATAATGATGATCAAATGCTGAGTAGAAGGTCACCTATCAATGATGTGAATAGGGCCAAGGTGTGGCTCTAGGTTTTCTCTAAGAGAAATATGTCGCAGTCGATAAGAGAGAAACTCGCCGGCGAGAATTCAATGGAGACCTTCTCAAACTAGCACGAGCAAAGGACCAAACATTTGATGTGATAGAACAAGATACTGACAAGACCAGGAAGGCCAACTAAAAAATAATTCAAGAGACACTGCAAAATGGCCGACTCAGGTTAAACATCCCTTGAACAAAAGCACGACTCATGTTTGACTATGGTATCAAATGATGACTCTGTATAAGTTTGTTATGTAAGAGGCAAAAACAAACTCTCCATATGATTGGAAGAGATAACCAACTGGGGGAGAACTGACTTATGAAAGAAGGTTATGGCTTCTCTTATGTCAAAACTAAAACCATCCCAAATGAAGGAAAGACATAGCTCTGTGTGCTTTGTTCAAGGGAAACAAACTAACACTGTAACTGCCATCAAAATATGAAGTAATATCCCGTTCCCGCTCTTTTTGATATATTTGATTTTTTTTTTCTTTTTCATATATTAAGCCTTAAAAAGAATAAAATAATGCTATAATACAATGGATAGAATGAGTATCAGGAAACATATGCACTAGTTCCTGGGATAGGAACAATCCTATGCTCAATGCAAGGTGGTGGAAATTAGTAAGTGATACTCAAAGGAGTGTTCGATCCATGGGTAAAAGGGTGTCAAGTTGCGATAGCTAAGTGCTTGCATGGTTAACTTGTATAGAGAGTCATGGTCATAATATGGCTTAAACATCGAGTCCAAAAGAAGCCAGCTGAAGGCCAAGATAAACAAGTAACCAATATGCAATGCAGTGATACAACTTAACAACACCAAGGAGCCTCTAGGGTAGTAGCCAGAAAAAATCATAGTGAAGAAGAAGAAGAATGAAGCTTCAACACATAAGTCATGGCAGGACTAAATAGGACTCCTGAGCCTACATAAAGTGCAGCATGGGTGACAAGTGCTAACGAGGAACTAACTAGGAAGCCCATGTAAAGGAAGGCTCTACCACCAAGTCATGATTTATAAATCGATGCGTGAAATGGATTAAGTAATCATGACATGATGGGATCGACCATATGGAAAGTGATCAAAATAGAGGCTAGCATGCAGAATGCAACAAAACATGGATTCACTAACCTATATGCTAGTTAAGATCATATACCTGCCATGACAGGTCAGCGGCCATGGATTCGAAAAATATCAATTTCAGCAAAATGTACCTGAAAACTACCTTCCCCAACACTTACAAGCAACACGGTTATGCTTCTTAAGACAAATTTGAAAAATAAGCATAATGAAATTTTGCAAAACATTTTCAATTTCTGGGCATAAATACTCATTTTACCTCATATTTGGTTCATTGTTACTTTGCTGAAGTGGAGAAAGGAGCTCTGTAGAAATTCTCCTTTCCTCAAAATAGGAGCAATCAGTCATCAAATTTCACTGAATCAGCCAGGTAAGCTCTAAATCCATCATTTCCATCAATTTCATTCATATATAGGATAAAAATTTTGATTTTTCATCGTAGGAAAGATTTTTTTTTATTGACCTTTCTGCGCATATGTGGGTTCTTGTGAATGAACCCACGTATGATACGCGAATGTACTCAAAGGAAGTCGCGTATGCGTAGTTTGTGAATGTAAAAAATGAACCTAATGAAGAATTTAATGGATTATTTCAGGATTTCTATCTCTTGGAGGGAAGGTGAGCATAGTTCCATCAATAATGAAGTGATGGAAGATCAAAATTCGCTCAATATCCTTCGAAATTGCAGTTTTCTAAAATTTTTCAAAATGCCAATTATGAAAAGTAATGTCTGGTTGCTCCAAATGCTGGTGGATCACTGGGAACTAGAGGAAGACTACTTCATGATTGATCAAATTCCCATACGCATAGAAGTGGAAGACGTTTAGTTCATTATTGGACTCTCTCGATGAGGAGATCTAGTATATTTACATGGAAAGCTTGTGGGAGGGCTTACAATGGATGATTATGTCCACGTTTATTGCATAGAGGGGTCTCATAAATTAGGGACTCAGATTGAAATCAAAGATTTGTCAAAATTGCATATGAAAATTCTCTTCACCATTGGTAGGGTAGCAGGGTCTACTTCCTTACACCAGGCTTCGAGGACACAAATGAGTATTGCGGTCGAATTCTTGATTCAACTCTTTGACTGGGGTACTAAACTACTGAATAACATGAAGAAACAGTTAACCTCTATCCAAAAAGAAAAAATAAATCATTTCGGGTATGGGACCATCTTACTAGCATTCTTCTTTGAGAGGATTCCACGACTTTGACCCAAAGTGATCTCATCCATCGACAGCCCTATAGATCCAAGAATAGCCCGGTGGGCTGATTTGATGAAGAGATTGGGGGGAAGTGAAGCTCCCCGAACCACTTGGGATGACGAGTTCTTCCAATGGTGGGAGGAACAATTTATCACCATGGAGGATTATCCCTACGATGGGATGGATTTTCGTGGTGATCTAGACTTAGTGCTTCCACCCTGTACGACATGGGGTGCAATCGGTGAGACTGCAATTTTTGATTATCTGATTTTTTCAATATATGCAACAATGAAAACAAAAAATGTTTTAGATTGGACTCAAATGACTTACAAAATTATGTGATGACCATGATACAGATATGGGACCAGTGCATCCGGAGGGATACCCAAGGCACAAATGTTGTAGAGACGAAGTGGATGCTGAAGACCCTGGTAGAACCCTACATGTCATTCAAAGAAACTTGGAGAGTTTAACTTGCCAAGTCCCTATGTCTGCAGTAGAGGACCTACTAGAGGCTATCCAGAGACGAGTAGTTGGGGTACTGCGAGACTGGGTGTAGTTATTCCACTATGTGGCTACTGTTATCGTGTTCTATAGGAACACAAGTGTTGGGCAGGGACCATAGATTTTACCAGATGATTGTACTATATTTTTGATATTGAACATGTTCGGGCATAAGCCCTAATTTTGTAGGACATATGGGTCCAAATTTTTGTATAGCTTTTTGAACATTTGGATGATGTGTATATATATATATATATCGATTTATATGATGCAATGAAACAAATGTATGATGAGTTTGATTATTTGATTAAAGTATTGAATGATGAATATGCCAATCAATTTCTTGATTAGCCAATGAGTTTTCCATCCAATTGTCAGCTCGAGGAATATGAATAAATGTTATAAATTGAAATGATCTTTGTAACAAACGTACCCTAAAAAACAATCAGAGCAAAAATGGATCCCAAAGCCAATATGTATTGTTCAACTGTAACACCACTAGCTGGGAGTCCAAGAAAACTACTAATGAATCAATACCCAAAGATATTACCTCCAAGAGTAGATAAATTACTGTAGTGTATTCTACTTCATTGTTTGAAGCAGGACCAATGCAGACCCCTCTTGAAACTAACAGTTGACTGGATGGATAACGAAGTGCCCAAGTCGTGGAAGCCAAGTTCCGAGTGTGTCTACTAGCACCATCGGTGAAACCAAAATGACTCATGACATCCAACACAACCTGTCAAAGTAGATCAAAAAAATCACCATCACATCATAGAATGAAAACTTAGATATGTGTGAAAACAAATACAAAAATATATACAAAAAGAAAGATGCCAGGCCGAGGCCTAGGCATAGCACTTTTTCAGATAGAGCCCATTTCTGGGCTCCGCCAACTCATTTCCCTCAAAATCAACCAAGGCATAAGCTCCTTTTTTTAGGACCTTCTTAACAATGAAGGGGCCATTCCACATATACTTAAACTTACCTACCCGCAGGGCATCCTTCTCCTAGGCATAAACTAGGATAAGGTCTCCTTCGGAGAAAACCCTAGGTTTGACTACTTTATCGTACTAAACTTTTACCCATTTCTTATGTGCCTCGTTCATTGTGGCAGCATCTCGACACTTCTCATCAATATGTTCCATATGAAGGAGACGTTCTTCAAGACTAGAGGTGTCAGGAAGAAGTTCTACGGCTAACTTAAGAGAATGAATTTCACACTCATTGGGAAATATGGATTCCAAGCGATAAGCTAGTTGAAACAGAGTAAAGCTAGTTGCAGTTTTCACTAACATCTGGTATGCCCAAAGTGCAGGATACAACATAATGTGCCAATTGGATCGAGCTTTATCAATTGTCTGTTGAATAATTGTCTTCAAGGATTTGTTCACGGCTTCCACTTGCCCATTGGCCTAAGGATAATATGGAGATGAATGCTCCTGTCGAAAACCTAATTTTAGAGCAAATTTAGCCATCATGCTATTGTGAAAGTGACTACCATGATCAGTGACAATCTCTTTGGGAATAACAAAACGAGAAATGACCTGATTGAAGAGAAAATAACTGTTGTCTCACTGTCATTCCCAAAAGTGGGCATAGCCTCGACCCACTTCGTGAAGTAGTCTACTGCTACAATAATGTACTGGTGACCTTTAGCTGAAGGCGGGTTATAAGTAGTATAATCAATACCCCACTTTGTAAGGGGACTGACAGTGACAACAGGGAAGAGCAGAGCTAGATGAGCATGCATCTTTCGAGTATATACTTGACACGAATGACACCATTTGACCAACTCCATACAATCTTTGAAAATTAAGGGCCAAAAGTATCCGGCATACAAGATTTTTTGGGTTGTAGCAAGCCCAGATAAATGACCACCATAAGATCCACTGTGGCAATCATTCAATACTACCTCAGCTTCTTCGAGAGTTAAGAATCGTCTAAGGATCGAATCAACCCCACGATGGTATAAAGTGCCACCAATGATTAAATAATTTTTAGCTAATTGACGTAACTTATGGCACTCATCTTTCAAAAAAGTCGAGGGAAACTTCGCAGACTGAAGATATACTATGAGATCCCCATACCAAGGATCATGTGAAGAAATGAGAAAAAGATTTTCATCTAGAAAGGATTCATCATAAATTATCTCCTCTCCATAGGGCAACTTAGAAATTAATTCTGCAAAAACTAATGATTTCTTCGACTTGGCAGACATAGACTCAAGATCAAATTCCTAGAAAATCACAATCCATCTATTGTATTTTCCCCCAATCACTCGCCTGTTGAGAACAAACTGAAATGGATTGACTGCTACCAAAACATAAGTTTTTCGAAGGAGAATATAATGTCTGAGCCGTTGTACAGCATGAAAAGCTACTAAAGAAAGCTTCTATATCGGAGAATACTGGGGTTCAGGTCCTACCAAGCCTCGACTAAGTTAGTATATAACATGCTCTGAAAGAGCATCCTCCTCCTGAACTAGAACCATACCAATAGTAGATTTTTCCACTGTGAGATACAAGAGGAAATCCCTGCTATAATCAGGTGGACTCAGTATAGGAGCAGAGGTCAATGTTTTTTCAAATCATCAAATGAGTGCTGAGCAAAGTCATCCCACAAAAATGGGACTCCCTTCTTCAATAATCTCATAAATCCTTTTATAATATTGGCATAATTTACGATAAATCTCTGCATAAAATTAGCTTTTCCTTGTATACTTTGAAGTTGATTAATAGACCACGGGGGAGGTAACAAAAGTATTTCCTCAACCTTGAAGGGATATACCCAAATCCCTTCCATAGAAACAATAAATCCCAACAACCCACAGGATGTGACTGCGAAAACACACTTGTTCGGATTCAACCTGATCTTGTAAAATCAACATCTTTCAAATACTTGATGGAGGTGAGAAGGATGATCGATTCTCTTGCAAGAACAAGCAGCTAAATCATCCAAGTATGACTCAATAGTATGTTTGATGTTAAGGAAGGCATATGACATGGCTCGATGAAAAGTAGCTCCAGCATTTTTAAGGCCGAAAGGCATCTTCTTGTAAGCAAAGGCACCCCAGGGACAAATAAATGAAGTCTTATGTTGATATTCAGGACAAATAGTAATTTGATTATATCTAGAAAAACCATCCATGAAGGAGAAAATCTCATTTCCCACACACTCATCGATAATCTGATCTATGAAAGGTGTGGGGTAATTATCTTTAGGACATGATTTATTTAGGTCTATGAAATCAATGCAAACTCAAATTGTTCCTTGTTTCTTGTCCGCCGGGACTGGATTTGAAACCCATTCTATCAAAGGAATAGGGAAAATGAATCCCGCCTTCAGAAAATTCTCTACTTTGGCTTTGATAGCTGTTGCCTTCCTATGGTTGACCGTGTTGGGGTTCTAGTGTTTTGGCCAGATTGGCAAGACCAAAAGACCAGACAACATCATACCACTTTGGGATCCCAGGATCTAGCCCTCCTGGATCCAGAGAGGGATCTCTCCATAAAAGCAAAGGTATATGTCTTTGAATCTCAAAATGAGGTATTAGGCTAGGTGTGAAGCACAAAGGGGGGGTTTAAATGATTTGGTTGTTGGGTTGGTTGGAGATCATGAACTGAGAAAGTTATGGGGTCAAAAGGAACAAAGTAGTAGAATGTTTTGGCAAAAGAATATAGGCTAAGAATGTGCCATCCATTGGGCTATGGAGTCATGAAAGGGTATTACTTGCATAACAACTAACCAACATTTTCCATAGGGCAATTCATCTATACCAAAGGATCTTTTAGATAGATGGTGGAATGGAACATTAAGGAGTGAAGGTGAAAGAAGGAAAGAAATCGGATTTCTGTCATGGAGATCAGGTCAGATATCATTTAAATCCAGACCTGCTTTGACATACTCGGAGAAAACTCTCAATGAAGACATGAGGGGTAGCTTAAGATCAGGTCAGAGGTCATTTAACTCCAGGCCTGCTTTCAACATACTCTAAAGGAAAAATAGAGATGCCGTTTAACACACAACTAGGCCTAAGATCAGAGAAGGGCCTTTAACCTTTAATGATTTTGACACTAGCTCAAAGGGATCTTAGGAAGGCCAATGTGTTGGAAAAGGACCCCAGTGGACAGGGCTAACTCTAAATCCCTGTTATCCCAATTCTTCCAGCTTAAACCCAACAATAACATCTAAGTAACAAACTCCAAATTCATACATCAGTAAGCATGGGCCAGACCAACATCTTTGACTGGTTAAATTACATGAATTTTCTCTTAGATTCATTATCAACAGAAAACATCAAAGATAAGAAGAGCAGTGGGAATTAGGGTACCATGCAAGGGTATATCCTAAGCCTCATTTACTGATTATTATTAGAGAATAAATGAAAAATATGATTAAAATGAAATAAGACAAGAAAACATCACCCGTAATATAGACTAGGATCCTGTGAAATTGCTTGTTCAATTGATGTGCAAAACCAATCACATACTTTGAGCTCAATGGTTGATACATTCCAAAATTTCTCCTCCCAGCCTACTAAATTTCAAACTACACAGCTACTTTCCCCTGATAACTATTCTAACAGTCGAATGAATCCCTACAACTAATAAAAACAACAATAATAACCTTTAGAATATGTTATTTGGGAGTTCTTATAGGAGAATGAATAACTGTAGTAGTAGAGGTAAATTAATTTGACTCATTAAGACAGAGTGGGAGAATTATTCGTGCCTACTCTACTTAATGGCTCTACATGCTATGTGTACTCTGTAGTATGGTCTAGGAGTCTTCGTCAGGTCGATATTGACCTCGAATGCATTCTTTGAAGTCCTTCTGGATGTTTGGTACTCTGCGCTGCCTTCTGGAATTAGTGACATGGATGGAAAGTCTGCAAGGTGTCCCATACTCCCGTAACTGTTTTCCTGACAGCTTTAGAGGCTTCAGTCAGTGAAATGGATTTTAAGAGCTTGAGGGGGCATGGAGACCTCTGTCAGAAGGTGTACTTTCTGAGAAAATAGGTTCTTCTATGATTAAAACACATATATGACCTTTGATGTGTGCTTTAGGCCTTATTAGGCCTCTAATAATCTTCATGTTCTCTAATTGTGTCTTTGTCCTTTGATCGTGGGATTATAAGTGTTGAATCTTCAAAATCAGGCTCGAAAACCTTTAATCCTCTTTGCTGATACACTTTTCCATTGTTGAAATGGTTCTTCTGTGTGCTCAGTCACAGTGACTGTAACTGTGGAGCCAGAGTGAATTTCTTACTCTCTAAACCCTGCACAATGCCATAAATTTGTTATAGAAATCCAGGGGCATGGTGGAAGATTGCTGTGGAGGCCTGTGGAAAGGGTGGTAGAAATGGTGAATGCAGGTTAAATGGGTAAAAAGCGCTGCAGATTGGTAGAAGGGTGACCTGATGAAGGTTTGGCGTGATGATGGTCATAGACTGTTCGATTAGATATGGGAATAGCAATCAATGGTCAGGATTTAAGAATGGAGGTGTTAATACAAAGTTAGGTGGAGAAAAACAACTTTAGTGTTGAAACACCAAAGTTCAAATTTGGGGAAAATACAAAGAAAATCATGAAAAATGAATGATAGCGGAGCCTTTGGATGGCGGGACCCGGCGGGCGGAGGGCAATTGACTGAGAGCCGTTGGATCGCGGGAGGCGATCAACGGTCGAGATCATCCAATGAAATTCTATGAATTCTTGATGAAAGAAATATGGCGGAGATGATATGTAGTGTGGACCATCGATCTTTATTGAATGGATGGTCACGATTGAATCGAAGGATCGCAATCGGGGGAGGTAGGGGGTGACACACTTAAAAGTCCCGATTGGCGTGGGTGTGATTAAGCGCCAACCGTCGGATCATTGAGGGATCAACGGTGGAGATTGATCGGAAGGGGAGAAATATGGGAACAGATGGGCAGGGTTAGGAGTGATCTGGGCCGTTGGATCTGAATGGATGGACGGCTAGGATCCAATCAAGGGTTCGCCAATCGGCGGGAAGAAAAGTGGCACATTTTAAAATTTGCGAATGGCGATTGGAGCGGTGGTGCGATTACGTGCCATCCGTCAGATCTGGAAATAGATTGAATGTCTATATGTGATCGTAGGGGTTAGTGTAGAGGGGGGGATAGGGCGCACTGCGGAGTTAGCGCTAACTGTCAGATCTTAAGAGATCGACGGCTCAGAATGCACCTACAATCTATAGAAATAACCTCATCGCATCGTAACTTTCCGAATTAACAAAAAAAGTGTGCATTCTGAAAGCTCCAATTGAGATATGCGCCCTGGGCCTTAACGCTTGGTCCTGAGTGCAGGGCATATGGTGGGGAAGTGGTTAAAGGGCTATCCGAAAGGGGCTTAAGCATCAAATGAAAAAGGGAATTCTTGAACCAAAAAGAGTGATTTCCAAGGGATTTTTTGGCTTTCGGTAAAGGGGAAAAAGGGGTTTTAAGCCAGACAAAAGATATTACAAGGCTTTAAAGGGGATTTAGGGAGGTTTAGAGGGTTAATGAAGGAATTAGAGGGGAACAAGGGTGATTAAAATAGAGGCTTTGAGAGAATGAAATAAGGGAAAATGGAGGCCTTTTTGGGCATTTTCTTCACAGGAGAGCAGGGCTTTTTAACTGGAAAAAACAATGAGGACTTTTCAAAGGCCAAAGACGCAAGGAGGCTTCAAGAATGATGTGTTTTCAGAGAAAATGCATTTCTTGAAGGCTCAAGAAACAATTTAGTCACTTGTTTGCTTGTCAAAAAATTCATAGGTGGCTAACAATGGCTCCACATGGGGATGGCATCTTCTTGAAGGTGCCAAGAATTCAGAAAATGATCTTTGGAGTAGGCCAGATGCTTGGTACTTGACACATCTTTTCTCTTCATGGATCAGCTGCCACAAAACATGAAGACATCATATCAGTAGTAATATTCTCCCAAACAACTACCTACCCATACTATTGTCCTAAAAAATTTTCTTCTGGGTGCATTTGGACTTGTAGACCCTTTACATCATCAATTTTTTTTTCTTTTTCAAATAGGAAAATAAACCTATTCTATTTCTACCCTTATTAGTCCATGAGAAAAGATTATTCAGTTGGCCTCATAGTTTCTCTACCTAACTATTATCTGCTAATATTAAACTGTCTAGTAGTTTTATTCTCTACATTCTAAGACAGAAATTGAAACATAGCCAAGCCAAGGTTAGACTGTCTAGCTTGTTGGACTTTGCAGAAATTAAAAACAAATAACTACATGCTCACAGACTGAGCTTTATTGAGCTTTCCTACCTATCCTAATCTAACTTGAAATATTTACATGTCTAGCTTATAAACACTCTTTTCTAATACATCCAGTCAATCAAATGATCCCATGACTGGTCTTTTCTAATCATCTCTTTGAGCATGCTGGATAGGAAGAGCCACTCCCATTCTTTTTGTTTCTCAGCAGCAAATTTTAAAATGCTTCTTGTTGTCTACAACATGCTACTCAAAATGACCCTTGATCCTTCTTCAAATGTTTGCAGGAAATGAGCATAAGGATCATGAAATTATACCTGGTTGTGAATATTTGGCAAGCAGGCTTCAACAAGGATTTCTCCCTCTTCCACTGGACCAAGTGCAAGAATTTCTTGAGAAAGAGAATCTCCCTCATCTTCTTCATCATCTGAACTGGAGGACTCATCATATATGGTAGTGCTATCCTATTGGGGCTCTGATATATTCTACTCTGATGTGCTGAGTTCTGTGAAAATACCCATGTATTTTTGGGCAGGGATACGTTCCATTGCTTCCTCCCTTTCAAGAGAAGGCTCCTTATTTTCATCATGCTCAAAAATATTTTCCTTGTTTTCTTCTTCATCCTCTGAGATGAAAGGCTGCTAGCTTCCAATAACATGAGAATCATTACTGATGATCTGAGGTGTAATAGAGTGAAAATTGAATGAATCTTCATCTATTACTAGGCTTTCATAACTTTCTTCATCAATATCATAGATAGGTTGACTTGGTGCATTACTTATCTGGAGTTGCTGGCCCTGATCTTCCTCTCGTGAATATACTGATGATGGTCCTACAAGCTCAGCTTCCCTCTGGAAACAATCATCATCAAACAGATCATCACAAGGAAAACCATAACTGTAAGTAATGTTACCAACCCAACCTGCTAGATTCTCAGCAAGTCTTTCTTCGTTCTGATCCACAGAGGAGTTTTCTGGATCTGCATAATCAAACTCATTAGATGAATGGGCAAGAGTATCTATTCTATAGAAGATTTCAGAGGTGGACTGCGTGTTTAGTATTCGGTCCATCTCTTCTTCTATCAACAGAGGAATTTCTTTTTGACATAGACAGAAGAAAAACAGTCCTTTCTTTCTTGTACTAACTGATCTGGAGGCTGGATGTCTTCTTGAGCCTCTTCTGTGGAACCTTCACTTGTGCTAGCAGGGAAAATTTGAGGAATTCTTAATGTTTCCTGATCTCTTTCTCCTTCCACATCAGATTCTGCATCTTCTATGTGGTCTCTTGTTTCCTCAAAGCAGCATTCCCTATTAGCTTTCCCCATTAGGTCCTGATTTTCTCTAGTCAGCATAGTACAAGATATAGGTAGGCAATCAGGCAGTTCCTGGTCACCTTCCTCTTCATATTCTATAGATTCTTGAGCATCACACATGTCTTGCTCAAGATCTAGGTCTTGATTTTGTTCCTGTTCTGGAAAAGGCATGATCTGCTCTAAATAATCAACATTTGCATTTAAATTAACCACATACATCTTCATCACTACTTCACCAAACATGTTTACTATTCTTGTTAATCCATCTACCAAAGCATCCAACTTTGCTTCTCTATCCATGTTTGGATCCTTGTCTATAAGAAGAGGTCACTGTATCTTCTCAACCAGTTTAGGGTCTTCTACCAGTGGAGTCATTTGGTTTGTTAGAAATTATGGAGTGTGGAGCCACCAGGTGGATGAATTGACTGTTTGAAGTAAGCTGTTGTCCACCTTCAACAAGGAAACACCAATCGAAAGGCATTAGTCTGAGTTGTTCCCCAGCGGAGTCGCCATTATGTTGGAGACGACAATGGGACACAAGACCAGGTATTAGCAATTAAGGGCACTCAAATTTTTTTCCCCAGTGGAGTCACCATTATGTTAGGCTTCCAGTTTTTTGGCCAAATTGGCAAGACCAAAAGACCGGACAACATCATACCACTTTGGGATCCTAGGATCTAGCCCTCCTAGATCCAGAGAGGGATCTCTCCATAAAAGCAAAGGTATATGTCTTTGAAGCTCAAAATGAGGTATTAGGCTACGTATGAAGCACAAAGTTTGGGTTTAAATGATTTGGTTGTTGGGTTGGTTGGAGATCATGAACTGAGAAGGTTATGGGGTCAAAAGGAACAAAGTAGCATGATGTTTCGGCAAAAGAAGATAGGCTAAGAATGTGCCATCCATTGGGCTATGGAGTCATGAAAGGGAATTACTTGCATAACAACTAACCAAGATTTTCCATAGGGCAAGTCATCTATACCAAAGGATCTTTTAGATAGATGGTGGAATGGAACATTAAGGAGTGAAGGTGAAAGAAGGAAAGAAACCATATTTCTGTCATGGATATCAGGTCAGATATCATTTAAATCCAGACGTGCTTTGACATACTCAGAGGCAAGTCTCAATGAAGACACGAAGGGTACCTTAAGATCAGGTCAGAGGTCATTTAACTCCAGGCCTACTTTCAGCATACTCTAAAGGAAAAAAAGAGATGAGGTTTAACACAGAACTAGGCCTAAGATCAGAGAAGGGCCTTTAACCTTCAATGCTTTTGACACCAGCTCAAAGGGATCTTAGAAAGGCCAATCTGTTGGAAAATTACCCCAGTGGACAGAGCTAACTCTAAATCCCTGGTATCCCAATTCTTCCAGCTTAAACCCAATAAGAGCATCTAAGTAACAAGCTCTAAATTCATACATCAGTAAGCATGGGCCAGACCAAGATCTTTGATTGGTTAAATTACATGAATTTTCTCTTAGATTCACTATCAACAGAAAACATCAAAGATAAGAAGAGCAGTGGGCATTAGGGTAGCATGCAAGGGTATATCCAAAGGCTGATTTACTGATTCTTATCATAGAATAAATGAACAATATGATTAAAATGAAATAAGACAGGAAAACATCACCCGTAATATAGACCAGGATCCTATGAAATTGCTTGTTCAATTGATGTGCAAAACCAATCACATACTTTGAGCTCAATGGTTGATACATTCCAAACTTTCTGCTCCCAGCCTACTAAATTTAAAACTACACAGCTACTTTCCCCTGATAACTATTCTAACAGTCGAATGAATCCCTACAACTAACAAAAACAACAATAATAACCTTTACAATATCTTCTTTGGGAGTTCTTATAGGAGAATGAATAACTGTAGTAGTAGAGGTAAATTAATTTGACTCATTAAGACAGAGTGGGATAATTGTTCGTGCCCACTCTACTTAATGGCTCTGCATGCTATGTGTACTCTGTAGTATGGTCTGGGAGTCTTTTTCAGGTCGATATTGACCTCGAATGCATTCTTTGAAGTCCTTTTGGCTGTTTGGTACTCTACGCTGCCTTCTGGAATTAGTGACCTGGATGGAAAGTCTACAAGGTCTCCCATACTCCCGTAACTGTTGTCCTGACAGCTTTAGAGGCTTCTGTCAGTGAAATGGCTTTTAAGAGCTCGAGGGGGCATGGAGACGTCTGTCAGAAGGTGTAATTTCTGAGAAAATAGTTTCTTCTATGATTAAAACACATATATGACCTTTGATGTGCGCTTTAGGCCTTATTAGGCCTCTAATCATCTTCATGTTCTCTAACTGTGTCTTTGTCCTTTGATCACGAGATTATAAGTGTTGAATCTTCAAAATCAGGCTTGAAAACCTTTAATCCTCTTTGTTGATACACTTTTCCATTGCTGAAATGGTTCTTCTACGTGCTCAGTCACAGTGACTATAACTATGGAGCCAGAGTGAATTTCTCACTCTCTAAACCCTGCACAATGCCATAAATTTGTTATAGAAATCTAGGGGCATGGTGGAAGATTGTTGTGGAGGCCTGTGGAAAGGGTGGTAGAAATGGTGAATGCAAGTTAAACGGGTAAAAATCATTGTAGACTGGTAGAAGAGTGACCTGATGAAGGTTTGGCGTGATCATGGTCGCAGACCGTTCGATCAGATATGGGAATAGCAATCAATGGTCAGGATTTAAGAATGGAGGTGTTAATACGAAGTTAGGCAGAGAAAAACAACTTTAGTGTTGAAACACCAAAGTTAAAATTTGGGGTGAATACAAAGAAAATCATGAAAAATGAATGAAAGCGGAGACTTTGGATGGTGGTACTCGGCGGGCGGAGGGCAATTGACTGAGAGTCGTTGGATCATGGGAGGTGATCAATGGTCGGGATCATCTAATGAAATTCTATGAATGCCCGATGAAAGAAATATGGCGTAGATGTGATGTAATGTGAACGATCAATCTAGATCAAAAAGACGGTCACGATTGAATCGAAGGATCGCAATTGAGGGAGGCAGGGGGTGGCACACTTAAAAGTCCCGATTGGCGTGGGTGTGATTAAGCGCCAACCATCGGATCATTGAGTGATCAACGGTGGAGATTGATCGAAAGGGGAGAAAGATGGGAACAAATGGGCGGGGTGAGGAGTGATCTGGGCCATTGGATCCAAATGGATGGACGACTAGGATCCAATCAAGGGCTCACCAATTAGCGGGATCAAAAGTGGCACATTTTAAAATTTTTGGATTGGCGATTGGAGCGGTGGTGCGATTACATGCTAGCCGTCGGATCTGGAAATAAATTGACAGTCTATATGTGATCAGAGGGGTTAGTGTAGAGGGGGGAATAGGACGCACTGCAGATTTAGCACTGACCGCCATATATTAAGAGGTCGACGGCTCAAAATGCACCCGCGGTCTATAGAACAAACCTCATCACATCGAAACTTTCAGACTTAACAAAAGAAATGTGGATGTCAAAATCTCCGATTGCGATACGCGCCCTGGGCCTTAGCGCTTGGTCCTGAGCGCTGGACATATGGTGGGGAAGTGGTTAAGGGGCTGGCCAAAAGGGGCTTAAGCCTCAAATGAAAAAGGGCATTCTCGAGCCAAAAAGAGTGATTTCCAAGGGATTTTTTGGCTTTCGGTAAAGGGGAAAAAGGGGTTTTAAACCAGACAAAATATATTATAAGGCTCTAAAGGGGACTTAGGGAGGTTTAAAGGGTTAATGAAGGAATTATAGGGGAACAAGGGCGATGAAAATAGAGGCCTTGAGAGAATGAAATAAGGGCAAATGGAGGCCTTTTTGGGAATTTTCTTCACAGGATAGCAGGGCTTTTTAACTGGAAAAAATAGTGAGGACTTTTCAAAGGGCCAAAGACATAAGGAGGCTTCAAAAATGATTTTTTTTCAGAGGAAATGCATTTCTTGAAGGCTCAAGAAACAATTTAGCCACCTGTTTGCTTGTCAAAAAATTCATAGGTGGCTAATAGATCGGACGAAGCTTTTGCCTTACAGGCTTATAATTTTCGTATAAATTGATCTCATGCTAGACAATAGATGGATCTATACCAGGAATTTCCTCATAATACCAAGAGAAAAAATCCTTAAACTCTCGAAAGAGATCGGTGTAGATTTGAACCTCTTCAGGGGAATATTCATGTCCGATGAAAACATTCTCGATAATTTTGGGATTTCTGGAAATGCTCACTGGGATAGTTAGAGAAATCACAACCATGTTCCCTTCAGCAGAAACATGTGTTGGTGGTAAATGGTTCAGGAAAAAAAGATTGAGGACTAGGAAAACTTGATTCAACTTCGCTCAAATCTGGTAAAAAGTAATACCAAATGATGCAAATCATCCCACGGTCTGTCTATACCCATCATAGCTTCCAGGATAGCCTCTTTAGAGAGAAGAGTGGTATCAAGGAAATATTGGGTAGAAGAAGAACTAAGAGTCCAAGCCTGGGCCACATCTCCATCCAATTACTCTGATGAAAGAGAAACTGGAGTGGACTCTGAAGAGTCAACAATAGAGCTATAAGCAATATCAGCTACAAACATAGGAAATGCCATTCCACCCACTTGACCTTCCACTAATGTGGAGGTAGAGGAAGGTAAGGTCCAAGGGTCCTAAAAATAATGAGTTCTAAAGAATTCTATTTGAATATTAGCCTTGGAGGATGAAATTGCATTTATATGAATGGAAGGAGGTGGAAGATAAAAAGTACCCATCAAAGAAGAATACATTCCAACCCCTAAATTCTCAACAGGTGGTTTGATATTATCCACTAAAGGAATAGTTGAGTCAGTAGAAGCATTCAGGTCTATAGGAGAACAATCCAATTGGTAAACTGTGACAATCCTCCCTTTGTGAGGGAAAAAAATAATGCGAAATAATGAAGACGCAATCGCATCCATCTCATAAATCCATTTCTGCCCCAATAGAAGGTTATAGTCCAAGTTTGCATCAACTATCTCAACCTCGATGTTAACATTTTTTCCCCCAACACATATGGGCAAAGCCGGGACAATACCATGCGGCCTGTGAGAATGACCATCAAACACGTTCAGAAGAGTGGCTGAAGGAACAACTATGGGAGATCCTGTTCCCTTCCAGCATGCGAGAGAAATCACACACGTGGAAGCACCCTCATCTAAGACTGTTCGAAATATATTGAATTTTTGATACAATGATCTAATATGAAAAGCCATATGATGAGGGAGTCTCTCTCTAAAACTAGACATATCAAATGTAATCATAAGAGAATTCTTTGGATCAACAACCCTAATAACAACGAGGAGAGTAGTTCACTGAGCTGGACAAGACTAGAGCACCTTGAGAGCCGACATGGCACAAGGACTTTGTGCCAGATCTTCTACAATAGAGTAGTTCTGGGCAGCTTTGGCATTTGGATTAATCGTCATATGCTTTGTATATGCCTTTGGGATCTGAGGTATAGGCTCAACAGTGGGCCTCATAATATGAAGAGGCTCAGTACTATCAGGGACACCCTTGGCTTTTGAAGACTTAGCTTCACCATAATCACGAGATTGTGTAGCGATATCTACGTGAGCACTCATCATATATATGTTTCATGTGTTTTCCCCTTCCTGGGTGCCCCTAGAGGGAGCCCTAGTATTTTTATTCGCGCCAACAACTAATTGTTGCGCTTGGGGAAAAGGGCTTGTTAACACAGCTTGGGAACTGGAAGAATCATGTTGAGCTAACAAGCGCTACGCATCCTGAATTTTAGGGGAACAGTGAGTAAGATGGTCTCCAGTACATAACTTGCATGGAAACTTGACTTTCTTTTTATCCTTTTGACCCTCACCAACATGTTTGTTGGATTCATTTGCATTCCCCTTTCCATCTTTGCCCTTCTTTTTATTATTTTGTCCTTTCTTCTTCGCTTCGGATTGTTGATTTCCTTTGGGGTTAGAATTCTAGACAACATTTATTGACAAAGACCGGGAAGGAGTTGATACCGAAGGCACAACTTGACTAGAAGAAGCAGATTGTATGGAAAACTGCTACAATTGATTAAGCAAGTTAGTGACACCACTATTGACCGAAAAAATAAGTTCATCACCATGAGGACCAGGTTTAGTTTGTGACAAGTCCAATTTGGAGTGAGCAGCATCAGGGAAAATTTTATTGAGGACTCCAAACTGAGAATAAACCAGTTCTAATTGCTGAGCCCTAAAAATAGCCTACTCCTCGGAAAATACCCCTGATAGGGATACGTCTTTAGAAATATCTGGCTGCAAGGATTTCAAAAACCATTCCAGAAGGAATTCATTAGGAATAAAGGCTTTAATGAGCCTCTTCCTTCTTCGCCATTCCTGAATATGATCAGAAATGTGAGTCGCCTTGTCCTGCTTAAAATTAGTCAGGAGTTCAGTCCCGACGTCGTAACGGACAGGCAACTAAGAATGATTTAAAAACATGGTAGCTAGATCTCCAAAAGTGGTAAAACTGCCCCCAGTTAACTCAATATACCACTTGGCTGCATTTCCAGTTAAGGTGTGTTTAACTAACCTCAACCTAATCGAATCGTCAATCAGGGAGTTTGATGAACACCATAAATGGAAAGTGGTGATGTGATCCGATGGATCCTCCCCATTCTTCCCTTCAAACTTTGGGATGTCTGACGGTAGTTTGGTGGGGACTGGAGGCCACCCCGGACTATATTGGATAGGATTTTTAGTCAATTTTGACAAATCTGGCAAGTTTAACATTTCGAGAAATGGTAATCGAGGAGGATCTTGGGAATTCCATCCCAGATAGGATGGATTCCCCACATTCTGAAAAGAATAGCCTAGATTTGATGAGGCACAAGGTTTCCGGGTAAAGTTTGTAGAAAATGTTGGGCCATAGGAAAATCCTTGTGACCCAGCATTCGGAGAAGGACCCCCTCCCAACATGGAGTTACTATAAACCGGACCATTTCGCTCCACTGAGGTAGTGAATGAAGAAGAAACCCCCTGGTAGGGGTTCCATGCATTTGAAAAAGGAGAAAAAGCTTGATAAGCACTCGATGAAGGGAAAGGAACATTCCTTTGATGACCAACGAGAAATTGATTCCCTGCTTCTGATGATGTGAAAATGGGGTTCCAAGCTATAAAGGTAGTATAAATTTGACCTCCAGACCATGGATTGAAAATTTGAGTCTCGGAAGTGAAAGGAAAATATCCTAAGGAAGGGGTCAGATTAGGGATGTGCCCACTTCCAAAGGGGAACCCTTGAAAATAAATTGATCCACTAGCCATAGAGGATATGGGTGTAGATGCAGCTACAACAACAGAGAAGAAAAAATAAGGAATCCCACTAGTGGGCATTCAGAAATAAAAGGGACTAGATTGAGAAGCACGTGCTTGGGTGTGACCAGAGCCAAACACAGCAGTACTAGAAGCAATCAAAGATATAGCAATAGTGCCTCCCCCTTCAACTGAAGAAGGAGTCTGAATACTTGCAGCACTCACATCTGAAGTTGTGTTCCTAGTCGTGGCCATCAAAAGGTGAGAATATGATGGATAAGGACTCTCTAGTCTCTGAGACTCAGGTCCGATGTACTCGATGATAAATGGATAACTAGCAGGAAGAGGAGATGGAAGAGACTCAGTAGGCTGAGGGACTTCCTCTACTTTTACATCTTCTACCAGAAATAAAACTCTCGAGATGAGTGAAGCACTCCTCTTGGCACTAACACCAACACTAGAACTAGCTATAAAAACAACTAGCCCTAACGAAGGATCTCTCTCCGCTGCGTCTGAAAACATCAGGTGAAAATCACCCTCTGAATTACTCCTATGCCTTCTTGAAGAAGGATCGGCACTTGCAGGAGACAACCCATGAAGCCTCCTTGATCAATGAGGCGATCGGTCAGTGACTTTAAGAGATTTATTAGACTCAAAAAATATATGAACCTAAGAAATCTAGGAGGAAAGAGCACACTCTACAAAGTTCCTAAGATACAAACAGACAAGCAGTTCTCAGGTATTTCCACTCCAGGTGATGAGCACCGGACACCAAAATACAAGAAAGCGAAGGATAGGACCTCCCAAAAGTACTCTGGGGTAATTACCACCCAGACCTACTAGCGAAGGTAACAGAAATAGTTATGCTTACCTCCTAACAATAGCCTTTGCTGGTGCAAGTACCAAAGCTTCACAAGGGCACCCTCCAGAAGCACTGATGGAAGTGATGCAACGTCTACCTCATGTACCACAGGTATTCCCCCCTGCAGTCACTTGTGTGGTCCCTGGGATAGGCAACTATGGGCACCAATCCATATCGGGAGCCGGACAAAACGGTCTTAGGTCAAGTTTCAGCAAATAGGAGAGGGGGTATCTCCTTCTCTGCCTACACTTTCCCTCGTGCTTGACTCTCTGGAGGAGAGATTTCTTGGTCCACTTAACGGTGTTGGATTTTGCTCATTAATAAACTTCTATGTTTCAAAATTTGAGTGGCCTCGGAGAGTTAACTCTCCACTCACCTAATCCAAGTCCCTACAACCTAGCTAGTTGGTGTATGACAATAATACAAAAAATTGCTAGTTGTTTTTAATTATATCGCTTATTTTAGTTGGCTGTTATTTTATGTCAAGGGCATGTGGAAATGAAACTGATGGTTTTTGTATGACATAGAAAGAAACCAATGAAAACCAAACTATATGCAAATTCAATGATTTCCTTTCGATGAAGAGTGATTTCTATAGAGGTTCTACGAGACTATATTTTATTTTCCTTTCAAATGTTCACACTTCACACAACTTAAAAGTTACGAAAAATACTAAAAATGGTTATGTTTACCTAATAAAAATTACCAATGACATTAACTCCTAAGATGCTGAACTTGAAAAAGCAAAGAGAATTCTCTAAAGACACCAAGGTTCAATCACTTTTTGGCAGTCAACAGAGTCAGTTCCCAAATCAAAACTCCTAGTATAAAAATGCCAAAACATACTTGATATGAGAGAAAGAAATCCAAAGAAGACTCCCTTCCTAATCAAGGCAAGAACCGAAGATTAGACACTAAAAAAGGCTTCAAAAGATGAAAAGAAGTTGTCAAACAAAATTAAAACAAAAGCATCGGAAAACAAAAAAAAAAATTGGCGATTAAGTTTATAGGAAAAAGAGATTTCAAAAAATACCAATGGAACTATCCAATAACTGAGTTAAGAAAACTTGAATTTCAAGCAAAAGCCTCAAAAAAATGCCCAAATCCAGCCATGCCACTCTTACAGCAGGACTTGTATGAGAAAAAGGGAGACAGGAAACTCAATAAACCAACTCAGCACAATAGTATAAACTTGCAATGAACAAAAACTCTGAATAATCAACAAGAGACTCTTTGAAAATTGCAACAAAACTAGTCTAGGAAATTAAGAAAACCACACACACCAAAGGTGAAAAACAAAATACGAGGCAACTCATAAGGTTAGGGAAGAGTAAATGAGCAGAATATCTCTATCCTGAATACTCAGAACAACCAAGAAAATTTAGGAAAAGACCTTGGTGCTCAAGCCAGAATTGATAACACAATAAATGAATATTTCACCAAATGAGAAGGTATTCACACAAATAAGAGAGAAATAGACATAGAACCACTTTAGACACAGTCCAGAGATTTCAAAGACACTACAGGAACAGGTCACCACAGGCAGGCAAGACCAAAAGAGCTTAAAACAAAAAATTTCAAATTTTACCCACGAATACGCGCTTTTATAGTTTAGCAACAAGCGTGTATACGTGACTATGTCAATAGAAACTCGTGTCTATGCGGGTACCTTTGCAAAAAAAAACGTATATACGTGACTGTGCAAAAGAAAAACCGTGTACGGAAAGGTAAATAAAGAAAAAAAAAAAGTGTCAAACCTGATCAGGAGACCAGGTCTTGAGTCTAACTTGAAAAAGATTTACTGAACTGGAAAAAGTGATAGAAATTGTTGGGAACCTACAAGACAGATAGAACAACCCAAACGGTAAATCACAAAAATGTGATCCCCAGTGGAGTCACCATTTCTATTTCGGGATATAATACCCTAAAGGTTTTTGAGTCAACAACATTCACAGATCAGGGGCATACCATTCAAGAAGGACTCACTTAACCTATCTCTTATACTGAAAACTAGGTATAGCAAGTTGTGGAGCTTACTTGAAATTCCAACGTTTGATGTAGATCCCATAGGGTGCAAACCCCCAGCAACCCTTTGTGCTTCATAACCTGAAAATCAAGAAAGAATGAACACGAAACTCTAGTTGTACAACATATATAGCTCCTAGATGTCAGTGTAACTCATGCATAATATCATAAGAAAAATATTAAACATTAAATGAATGATCATTACACATATATAAATAGATATAAATATGTGAATATCTGGAACAAGATGGTTCTTCTTATTACCAATGGCACGTATAGTAATAGAAATGTGGAGAGATCACCTGAATCCTTCCACGGCCTTCAAGCATACCGTCCTTTAGATCCATCCAGCCCTCGCCTCACAAGAATTCTTCCAAGATGTGTGCACACTAGATGCCATATAGAATGATGAGCATCTCAAGGAAAAAAGGGTTTCCTCAATATACCTGGGAAGTGCAGGAGGCATAGGAATATCAAACTTGAAATAGGGCTCCAACAGAGTATAATATCTATAATTTTCTCTCTCCCTTAGGCCATGCACATGAGGGTATTTTATACTCCCCCAAATTAGTTTCAGCAGTTGGAAACATTTAGGCCAAGGGCCGAGGGGGTTGAATTACGGGAATAGCCATCAAACCTACCTAGAAAATAGGGAATATTATATATTTCTAATGATTAAAAAGGTATACATGGATATCTATGAATGGATTCGCGTATATACATGGAAAAGTCTGGGAAAAGTTGCGTATGGGTTTTAAGATACTGTTTTTTGTGAAGATGTGCAAGTCTGAGGGGAAAGGGTGCCCAAGGCCAAAATATCAATCATCAAGCATATGAAGGTGGAAAAATATGCTATAACACATAAACATCATTTGGGAACCAACAATGTTCTGCATAATTTGATCCATATTTGGGAGAGGGTAATTTTCCTTCAGAGAGGCTTTGTTCAAGTTTCTAAAGTCAATGTAGATTCTGATTTCTCCACTCTTTTTCCTGATTGGAACCATTTTTTCAAGCCACTTTGAGAATCTGATTGGAACAATAATGTTGGCATAAAAGAGCTTCTTGATTTCTTTCTTAATTAGAGGCATGAGAAGTGGATTAATCCTCCTCATCTTATGTTTGAATGGCTTTTCATTTTCTTTAATAGGAATGGTATGTTGAATGATAGTAGGATCATACTTCTTCAAATCAGCATAACTCCATGTAAAAACATCTATGAACATTTTCATCAGATCAATATATTTCTGTTTCATGTCAAATGAAAGAAACTTTGAAAGCTTAATAATTTTTGGGATTGCTACTATACCAAGGTTACAAATCTCTACCTCTTCATCATCAGCTTGTATCCTAGGAGATTTGAACACATCATTATGGTCAAAAATATTTTCAAGTGGGATTATACCTTTAGGTATAGAATTATTCTTCAACTACAACAGTTCATAATTCACCTTAGTCTTAGCAAGCATGTTTTTATGATCTACTTGTGTGTTTTCAAACCCCTCTTTTAGTTCTATAAAGTTTTTGACTTGTTGGTCATCCTCAAAAACTTGCCAATGAATTATGTTGTCAGGATAGTAGGTCTATTGCAAAATTCAACCTCATATCTTTCAGTGGAATGTGCAGGAATAATAAAAAAACTTGCAGAGACAACTAGGGAGTCAACTACTGAGTTTTGGTCCCTAGTCTTTAGAATAAATGAATATTCTCGAAAATTCTCTAACATCTCCATGATCAAATTTCTATATGCCCTCATTCTCACATCCTTGGTTTGATATACACCCTCAACTTGTTTAATGACTAATTAAGAATCTCCACAAACATAAATCTTTTGGGCACCCATTCTTTTCAAAATTTATAAACCCAAAAATAGAGATTCATACTCAGCCATGTTATTTGTGCAATCAAAGTTCAGTTTGAAAGAAAAGAACTTACTTTCATCTTTTGGAGTTGTGATCCAAATTCCTGCTCTAGCCCCCTATCTTCCTGCTAATCCATCAATGTGTAACAACCACCAACCTTCTGCCCTTTCTTCACTGTCTTGTTGATTTTCTACTTCCTGAATTTCTGCTTTATTTTTATCTTCTACTTCATCAGTAAATTCATTGAAAAGTATAGCAGATCCTAATCAGTATCAACAACATAGATTGGGAAATTCTGAGGTTTTTCCTTACTACTTACCATATAAGACATCCTTGTTTCTATGTATAGTCTTCTTTGCTCACCAAAAATAGGAGTGGTAGCATAAGTTAGGTCCATCTTCATGGTGCCTTTGATCTTTGTTGCCCATGACCTTGATAATAGCATGCCAAACTTAGGTGGAATGTCTGCTACAACAATTTCCATTACCACTATTTTGGCAGGGACTTGCGTAAGACCAACTATATATTTTATTAACCCAATGCATTAAACTCTTTTTTAATCAAAGGAAAAAACATCCTTATATGGTCTAGTAATTTCCAATCTCATCTTTTCCATGATTAATTTATGCATGAGGTTATCAGAGGCCCCTGAATCTAACATGACATTGTGTAATGTTATGTCATGTATGCTAAGGCTGACATAGAAAGAAGGCACCTCTTTATTTTTCTGATCTTCCAATCTTGGTCCCAAGTATATGGTTGGATGATCTTCTTGAAAATTAAGGATATCAGTAGCTCCTAGTTGGGAATTCAACATTTTTACAATTTTACTTCTATATTCATTCACCTTTAGAATTTCTCCAAAAGGGACTGGGATTTTGATCTTGGACATCCCATTCTCCAAACTGAAAACATAAGAAAAATTTTCAGTCTCTTTGATAGGAGGAGGAGGTGGTGTATCTTTTCTAACCTCAGTAGCTTTAGGGGCATATTTCTTGGGCTGTATTTTATTTGTAGTAATTGGGACATTTCTATTTTTGAGGTTGTATTGTTTCTGCATTGCAAAGATTACATGTTGATATCATTTAAGGTAATCGGATGGTTCCTCACCCTTGTTTACATCATGATCTGACTCATCATGCTCTTCCTTATTCAAAAACATCCCTGACATGTTTTCACCTAAGAAATGAATTGAGTCTTCTTGTATTTCAGGTTGATCTTCTTCATCAACTAAATTTTGCTGAAAAGGAGGCCTTACTTGAGGGTCAGGCTGATTTATGTTTTCCCTTGGTCTCTACTAGTTTTGAGGTCTTCTAAACTAAGGATTTCTAAACTGAGGTTCATGTTGTGTAGAAGGATCAGAGGCATTCCCAAGGACAATCCTATCCATCAGTTTTTCCATTGTCTTCCTCATGGAGTCAAATTTATCATATGAGGTGGAAGGCTTATCTTCTTCTTTCAATTTTGTCTTTCCCATATTGGACTTTTTAGCTGCTATCATAATGAACTCCACCTTCACAACATCATTTTTCATTTCATCTAATGAAGGGGATTCTCTTTCTCTTAGCAGGATATAAAAGTCATAATCAAAGGCCTCAACATATCTCAGTTGAGCTGCTCCTGGTGGAGGCTTTAGATGGGTAGGGATGAATTCATAAACTTTGTTAAATATCTTGGAGAAATTTTGGATATTTTCATCAACATCTCTTTTAAAACTATTATACTCATTGAGGGCTTGCGCAACGTTGGTTCTATTTCCCCACTTTCTCAAAAAGCTATCTTCAAATTCATTCCAATTATGCAGGCTTCCTACAAAAAGGGCTTTGAACCACTTTCTCACCTCACCAGTAAAGCTCTGAGAAAATAATCTCATCTTGACATCCTCATGGTCAAATTCCTCCCTGTCTATGAATTCATTAAACTGGTCTACATGATCTTCAGCTGTAATCTCTTCATCACCTCCCCAAGTTTTGATTCTAGTAGAATATTTTCTAGGAAGGGCATTAAGGACAGCTGGAAGAACAAAGGGGCCTACCTAGCAGGTGCAGCAGTAGGTGGAGGTAGAACATTTCCTACCATGATGACTAGAACTGTAGAAGTTTTAGGGACGAAAATAGTAGAGGAAGAGGAACTGTTAGGAGGGGTGTTAGTTGGCCTTTGTTGTTGAGTTACAATTTTACTCCAATTAGGTAAAGAAAAACTAGATTTACTTCTTAACAATATTTCAAATGGATCTAGTTCCTTCAACCTATACAAATATTCACTTTCTAACAATAATTCAGATGTGTCTGCTTACCAAAACTCTTCTTTATCTTTTTGGGTCACTAAGGCTGAGGTATACATACCTCTTTTTTGTAGGTCTAAGTCAATTCTTTTTCATTTTTAGACCTAAACATGACTTCCTGAATTTTATCATCAAAATTTTTATCTTCATGACTTCTTAAAAATTCAGAGGACAAGGATTTTGTGTGTAATGGCATACTTGATTGTGCATAAATGCCTTGAATGCATCTGGAAATTTTGTTTGGATTATCCATAATTGTAGGTGGATCTAGGTTAGGATTACTCCTTGTATATCTCCTTTTCGAAGCCACCTTTGAACTTGAGAATTTTGAATGGAGTCACCAAGGTAGTTGTAGCCTTGAACAACTTCTGAGCTCCTTCTACCTTCAAGATTTCAATGTGAAAATTTTGGGAAAAGTATATATTCAGTCTCTCGACAAAAGCACTAAAATGTTATCATAAAATTACATTTTATTGGCTACTGATCAGACCACTCTATATAACTGTTTCAAAATAGCTTTTGATTGAGCTTAGCATCTTCAGTCTAAGAGGGCTCTCTCAAGGGGTTTTATGATATTTGATAATGATAGTACTAGATGGCTGACTCTATTTGAAAAGTAACTTTTTTTTTTATGTATATAGGCTGAAAATAATGCAGGCTTGCTACCATTGGGCTTATGGAGTCAACAATCAATAGTTTCAGTGGCAAGGTTTCTTGACATGGAAGCTGAGGAAATAAGAGTCTTTAACAGAGGCAAATCACACATAAAACATAGGGCAACACAGTCATTTCATCACTAAACAAAGTCAAAGCATAAGCATATGAATTCTGAGTAATAGAGATGAAATCTATTGCAAGTGGTAAACATAAATATATAGATAAGAAAAACGTTAAAAACTCCATGAGAATCTCAGGTCTGTCAAAAAGAAAACCCCTTTGTATTATTGATATAAGTCAAAATACATAAAGTAGCAGTTTAGTGCAAAAAATATCCAACCCCTTACTATTTCGATAATTTTCCTTTAAATAGACATTCTTACAGTAGGGATGATCTACCTCTTGGCTAGATTCATCGAATTATTCCTATGACACATCATATAATAGAAAACATGTATTTTAACAAAAAAAATGATAGCTACACCCTAAAGATGGCATTTCCTAATAGGACTCAAACTCCTATTTATTACATATTCCACCTTATATTTGTGAAATAGTTACATATCAGTTACAAATAAGCATCACGTGCTATAAAATACTATGACATAGTTCATCACCACTTTACACATTAAAAACCCTCCTAAAAATATGGAACAAAACCCTATTTTTAAGGAATGCAAGACCCTTATCTTGAACGAGAGCTTTAGCTGATGAGTTGTCTCTACAACACTTTCTTCAAACCATAAATGTTTGATGTTAAGGTACCTTGAGTGGATGGAGGAGTCTAGCTATCCAAAAGCTACCATTAGGATGCTTCAAAACCTTCAAATTAGCTCACTATGAAAACAAGACAGTTTCGTATCGAGCTTTTGTAGCATTGAAAATGAAGCTTCTACACCCAAAATTTTGTCTCCTTTTCCATTCCATGGTGTCCACCAAGACATGACACCTCACCACCATTAAAATGCCTCCTTTAAAACTACAAAAAAGTGATTTTGGAAGCAAATAGTCTGCTACAGAAATTTTCGTAGCGTTTTCCTGGCTTTAAGCCTAAGAAACGCTATGAAACTATGAAATACTCCAGAATTTCCTGATTTCAACACTATCTCAAAAAGGTGACCTCCACCTGTAAAAAATAGGTCTTCAGCATGCCCTGAACCTTATAAAACAAATTCAATCTCAGCTTAAGGTCCCTGTGTTGTTTCCTCTTCATTAATGATCAGTTGAGCTATGGGTTCCTCAACCACAATCATCTTTAAACCTTTTTTCTTCAGCTCTTCATGAATCAATTATAATTGCTCTTGAAGGTCTTTGACTTGGTCCTTCAATTTCATGTTCTTAGACTGTAAGTGAAGGTTAATTTTTCTGATATATTTCACCTCTCCTCTCAATGTCTTAGTCCATTTGATCAGTTTTTCTGTGTTGTCTAAGGTCTTAGAGACACTTGTGAATTGATCCTCCCAAATCTCTTTCATTTTCTCAAGCTGTACCTTCTAAATCTTGTTCTTCCTTGCCTCTTTCTTCAAAACTGATATATCATCATTTGCCAGCTTCAACTGCTCCTTAAGGACTTCAATCTCTATTTTTTTAATTATTTTCTCTTTTCCCTTCTTTTGCTTAATGACCAAATATTCTTTTCTAGGTGATGAGAGGTCAATGTTGCTTGGTGATGGCTGGATAGTTTCAGTGACCTTATGAGCTTCTTTACTGCTTTCCAAGAAATTTCTAACATGTATTTTCATTGGTTTCCTAGCTTGAAACATGAATCTTGCATCTTCACTTGTAAACTCTAAATTTTTGGTTGTTTTGGCTTTCTTGAGCTTCTTTCCTCCCTCATCTATATCTTCAGCTTGGACTATGGGAGTTTCTTCAATATCAATAACATACATAATGTCTTCTAAGTTACCCTTAGCCATTGTTTGGCTTCTTCTAACCCTCTTGATACCATGTTTTCTCACTATTGGATTTTGTTTTGTAGGTGTAACTTTGGGTGTGTCAGCTTTCTGCAATGGCTCTGTCTCAATGATCACTCGCTCAATCTCCTCTACCACTGAGGGTGATGGTATATCTCTGGGTTTAGGAACTCTTTTAGGAGTGTTGGCATATACTTCAAAACCCCTGAGAAACAAAAAATATGACTAGTCTCTGCCTAATCTCTTTAAATCCTGTAAAACCAGCAACTTGATTAAACCGTGACAAAAGAGTGAGGTTTCATTTCCTTTAGATTTAGCTTGAACTTTGTCTCACATTTTAGCTAATCTTTTATATAAGTAAAAAGGTAAATCAAGAGACCTCTTACCAAAAAAATGTAGCGGAAGCCTCAGGTGGTAGGAATAAAACATATGATACCTCCCTTCACATGTGAAGTACTTTTGAATGATTAGTAGCAGCTTTGAGAAGTTTTATTTCATGTAGCTCCTTGGGATGACATTTGTGAGATTAATCTCACTATGCTTTGGCTTGATAAATTCCTTACAGTCCTGCATGGTGAACTTGAAGCTTTGAACCATTGTTCTCCTCCCCTAGGGATTCTTGTTGCTACTGCATTTTTCCCTGGTGTTATAGTGAGGTTCAACATTCCTACCTTTGAAGTTGTCCCATTGAAACTGATAGCAAACTCCTTATAAACCTACACATGGTACCCTTGCAATCTCTGGAAAAACTGCAAACACCCTATTCTTCTGAAAACTTCTAAGGTGGTTGGGTCTTCATTACTCAAATTCATGTCTGAAGGCTCATATTTGAGGTAGTGACCAAATTTGTTGGTCTTCCTCTTTCCAGCCATGATGATTTTATACCTTCTCTACGTTGCTTGATCAGTGACACCTACAACTTTTGAAAATGCCAGCAACTAGCTTGGCTTGGTGAACCATCTCTCCAGAACTTAGTAGCATGCAAAGATGAAGAAAAGAACTAAAAATGACTCAATTGGGTAATGTTTTAAAGCTTTTATGACAACCCATGGCTTAATCATGACTCATACATGCTGAAAACTATAATAATGACCTCAACCATGACCATTGTACCTTGATTTAACCATAACTGGCTCGAATGACATCCACCCTAACACTTCTAATCATTGATTGACACCTTGCACTAAATTTGAAAAGAAAAATAGAAAAACCCCTTTTCATAGTGTAGTTAGTTCATTTCCAGGTAGTTTTGCTACGGAATTATTAGCAGTTTCATAGCGAAAACTGCCTTTTTACTCTGTAATTCGCTATGAAAATAAGAAATCTTTGCTAAAGTGACTTTTTCGAATTCAAAAGCTTGGGAGATGGAATATTTCAGCAAATGATGAATGATGGGACATGATATGACTTGAATGGGAGTGGGTTTGGACATTAGGATAGGCTAATATGAAAAAAATTGAATTTTCCTAATGAACTCTATGACTATACCTTTGAAAAATGAACTTCTAAGACTATCTCAAATGATGTTTCACTTTTTCTGAGTGACAACACATGCCAAAAAACCATGCATCTGCATCCTCTTGTTTCTTCATCTCTCCATCAAATGTAGGTGGTTTTTACTTTTTAAACTATTCCGACAAATAGCCCCTGTCATTTCTCTTGTTAGAATGATATTGATGACTATCATGATGCCTATATGAATCAGAAGTGGAATGACACATGTGTCTATCACCTCTCCTATCCAGAATGTCTAAAAATTTTTCATATTTAACTATGTCATCCCTATCCGACTTGTCACCACCAGGAGACCTACTACCATATTCTCCATTGGTCCCATCCTCTTGCCCATAGCTTATCTTAAGTGGCCCATGTTCCTGAAACTCTAACAAACTTTGAAGGATGGTTACATTAACCTCTACCTGATTTTCCTATGCATGTATAAGTTTATCATTGTATGCCTTGCAACTCCTTATTTCTTCCTTTAAACTGCTCAGTGTATCTTCCAAATTAGGTGAATGTCCAATACCATGCTACTCTTATGACTCATATGGAGAATAGTTGTAGTATACCATTCTAATATTCATATTTGAATTCTTCCTGCAATGTGAAATATGTCAGATAGACCAATTCATAATAAATAAACGTACCTTAGTGTAATTTGGGGAGGATGCTTCCTTCAAGATTAACCAATCAACATGATACATGTATAGATATAATCATAATCATCATATAAAATTGTAACAGATGGTACACTAGCGCATAATTACGATTCCTGTTGTGGTCCCATCATCCATGCATAAGCATACTAATGCAATCCAATGCAAGATTTACCACACACAACCACAAGCATGAACGAAACAAAGCATAAGCAACATGAAACACAACATGAATGACCAATGCACGTTCAACATAGCATCACTCAAGCAAGCATACAAGGACACTACACAATCTTGACCAAAACATGACCTAGCATGCATAAGCGATGCACATACAATATGTAGCCTTATAAAAGAAAGTGTGCATACAAAACATAACATGAACAACATAAAATCAGTCATACACACATGACCACATGTTGACAATGACACCACAACCACATCCATGGCAACATCGCTACACCATGGCCAACAAAATGCAGGCACAAAAAACATATACAACATAGGTATAAAAACACATAAGCAATCAATATAAAATCATGACCAACACACCACCCATAAAGTCTGAAAGCTGAACCATTCTCTGATACCACTTTGCAACACCCTCTTCCCACATCTACCTAAGTATCTGGCCAATCAGGGTAAACATGTGATGAGAGGATACTAATATGAGATTCAACCTCCTATATTACCTTAAGTAAGTGGAACTGATGAAAAAACCAAAAACACACCTTACACTGCATCATTGACATCCCCTAGAGGTAGCCCAACCTTCCAGGGCCCTGTTCCCTGAGGGGAAAGTGATTTTTAGCCCCTTTGAGCCTTAGCCGCGGGCTTGTAGGGGCAAGTGAGTGGATATAGGGTCTATAGCTGTGGGCTAGCCTTGTCAAGATAGTAGATAAGGCCTAAACAAAAATTTTCTGCTTGTAGCTCTGGGATTTGTGCCACATTTATATCCCCTAAGCCCAGGTCACTTCCTAGAACTTCCTATAACTTTAGGAGAGGGTAAATAACATTAAAAAAAACATATGGAATCAATCAAATCAACCAGAACTCATCTAAACCCGCCCAGCCATGACATACATTTCATCAAACATGTCACAATCATAGCATCTGCAGGTATTAACAACAAATTTAAACAAAGGGGTCTCTTTTTTATCTAATAATGACTAAGAATCATTGCTCCCCTACATCGTAATCTATCATACAATCAATTTGACCATAGATACATGGGATATTCATTTACAGGAAAAAACATGAATAGAGTCATACATCATCACTGATCAAATACATGCTCATAACCAACATATTAATAACATACATATATTCGATACAATAGCAATAAAATCCATACATAAACTAGTATATTTTCATACCGAATACTGGAGAAATGAGCTCTTCATTACTGAATGTAAAAACCAACAAGAGATGGGACTCACACGTTCCACCCAACCATACATTTACTTAGCTAAGTCCCACTTTAGAGAATCACCCTTGTTCCATATTCCAGGCATGAATGTGGGAATTAATAAAAAAACATCAATCACAAACAGTTCAGGGCTTGGAGAGGCCAAACCACCTCAAACCTCAACCAATGATTCCACCTCATGGTCGAACATCACAACCTTCACAGATTGTTCTTTATCCAAGATGGTGCAGGCCTCTATAGTTTTTGTTACAACCAACGCTCCAGGACAAGTAGCTCAACCGCAGTTGTTCCTGGTATCCAGAGTGCTTATCCAACCAAGGATCCACGACTAGTAACTCAACCCACCTAGAGCTCCAGAGCATTTGTCCAACCAAGGCTCCAGGACTAGTAACTCAACCTAATAGTTTTTTGAAAATATCCAAATCATGTGTCCAACCAAGGCTCTAGGAACTAGTAACTCAACCCAACAGTTAAAGGAATCATGAGAATCAACCAAAAAAAAATCAATGCAAATAAACCCACAATACCATGGTTGTCCAGGAAATTGCAAGGCTAGGAAATTCACATGCATACACCATGCATTACAAAAAAAATGAGGAAAACATGCATGCAACTCGGTACCTATAATCAAATCCCATTGTAGATGTTTATCCCAATGTCCACCTGTGCTTTCCTACTCTTCCTTTACCTTCTTGCTCCAAATCACTAAGAAAGTTGTAACTATCCAAGAGTATGAGAGAGAGAGAGAATAATGAGGGAGATTAAAAAAAATGCACTAAAAAAATTTAACCACTGATCCTCATAAGCCTTTTTATATAATACACCTCTATTTTCTTCATTTTCCATTATTTTCCTTCAATTTTCTCCTCACATGAAACCTGTGACCTTTTACCTCCCTTTTCTTCTAATTTCCATTATTTTCATAAATAAATGTGACAAAAATACTTTTTTCCTCTTTAATGCCTTATCCATAGCCCTTTCCAATTTCATTAGCTATAATAGACCAAATGAACACCCCTTAGGATATGTTTCCTAGCATTCAGCTTGCAATACATGTCCCATCAACCGTGGTTATCATTTTAACTTTATTACATGATTTTTTAACCAATATTGTTATAGATCAAGGTAAAGCATGATTTCTATTTATGAGGGTGAGGTGTTTTAGCCTTAGGATTCCCTGGTTGTATCTTTCAGTTTGAGTCCCACATTCATGCCTCGAATATGGCACAGGGTTGATTGGCTGAAATGAGATTTGGCTTAGCCAATCTATGGTTGGGTGGAATGTGGAAGTCCCATCTCTGGTTGGTTTCTACATTCATTAATGAAGATGTCATTCCTTTGGTATTTTATGCATAAATGTACAACCTATTATGTGGATTATATTGTTGTTATATCCATGGTATTTATTTTTTTATTATGTTGGTTATAAGCATGAATTTTATCAACAATGATGTATGGCTCTATCCATTCTTTTATTTGTAAATGAATTCACACTGTATCTATGGTCAAATAGATTGTATTGCAGCTAGTAATGTAAGGAATCAATGCTTCATAGTGATTCTTAGATAAGTATGAGACCCCTATGCTTAGTTTTGTTGTTTATACCTATGTTTGTGACATGTTTGAAAAAATTCTTGTTATGGCTAGGAGGGGTCTAGATGAGTTTTTATTGATGTGATTCCTTCTGTATCATTGCCCTGTTGTTATTTATCATCTCAAAACTCTTCATGAAGTTTAGGGCAGAGCACTGGGTTCTGAGCCTTAAAATGTGGCTCAAATCCATGGGTCATTGACACGAAACTAAGTATTTTGGGCCTTGGTTGCTGCCATGCATCGTTATGCTTGTTGTTATAGCCTCCTAGATGTAGGAATGCAAGCTTGTGCCTATGATTATGGCTCAAAGAGGTCAAAATGTCAGTGTGACCCAAGGGTAAGAGGTCTGAAAGGTTGGGTTACCTCCTGGGGGTGTTGTTGTTGATGTACAATTTTTCTATGTTGTGTTTTCATTGTTTATACTTCCTTAAGGTCACCTAGGAGGTTGAATCTAATTATAGTAGCCTCTTGTCGCATGCTTACCCAAGTTGGCTGGTTACTTGGGTAGATATGGGCAGAGGGTGTCACTGAGTGGTAGCAGAGCATCATTCAACCCTCGAACTAAATGGTTGGTTTTTTTGGTTGTGAATTCAAGTTGGTTGCATATGTGTCCCTTATTCTTTTAGTTCACATGATTTTTGCATTTGAATGGTATTGATCATGGCTACAGTGATTTCACCATGCGAAAGTTGATGGTGATTGGATGCGGTCTCCATGATTAGATGTCGGTTTTATATGCATTTGTTATGCATGTCAGTGTTCATATGTTGTTACGCATGCATTGCCATGGTTAAGGTTATTTTCCATGAGTTCATTATATGCAATTAGGTCATTATGATGATATTGGTCTATTATGATGCCAGTGTGTTGGATGAGATAGAGCAGGAGATGCAGATCATGAAAGTGACGTTGCCACAATGGACTTTGGGGTAATAAGAGATTGTCATACAATTTTTTATGCTTGGAATGCGGGTATGTGATTCATGGTTTTTGTAAGCATAAGGTTTTCTTATATGTTTGTAATTCTACTATTATTATGGTTACATATATTATCAATGCTATTTGATCTGCGTAGTCATATGTCTTTCACTATATTGATTTTATGGTTACATACATGATAGGTGTTAGTTAATTAGTGTGATCATATGTACATGAATTGGTTATTAAAGCATGGTATTAGCTCGATTATTATGTTATATGTTGTTGATGAGTATGTCATATGTTAACTTGTAGTTACCTCGATTATTATGTTATGTGTTGTTGATGACCATGTTATATGTTAAATTATTGTTGCTATATGTTAGTTAACTTGAGAATTAGGGTTATAGAAATAATATCCTGATGTTTCATGTTAAATTGGATTGGACTAGGAAGATGGTAAGGGTTATGAAATTAAGGTATGAGTGAACTTTTTTGTGATATTATGTCATGTTAATATAGGTTCACTATGCATGAATGACGTTTGTTTATGGGTCTATGATGTGAACATGTTAGTTATTTATTGTTATGGATATTGTGATCTTATTTCTATTTGAGTTGTTGTGTTGCGAATTTATATCGTGCTAATCTATATTGATGGTGCACACAAGATAACCTCCCTAAAGATATGTCAAGGTATGATTTTTTTTATGTCATATACTTGGTGTTTAAATTTTTGACTATGTCGTTTATTTGGTGTTTGAGTGTTTGGTGTCTATTATTTAATTAATGTATTATATGAATGTTTGATTACTTGCATGATATGAGTACGTGCCTATAATATTACATGAAGAAATGATCTTGTTTTGAGATGGTCGTACTAGCACACATGTGTTGAGATAGTTGATATGTACTTGAGTGCAAGTAGGTGATAGTTGTGATATTATGATCTTGATTATTAGTTGATCATGACATGGTTGTTAGTCTTCATAGAGACTGATTTTAGTTACTAGATATGATGTATTAATATTTGGAACATGTGATTGACATGTCTGAATAGTTGCAGGGAAACATTGTTCGCAGTACCATGATAAGGTAATAGTTTATGTGTTTATATAGCTAAAAAATGGGTGATATGACAATACATAGTAGGAATTGATTGCAACAAGGTAAATGGTAAAAGAAAGAAATTGGGTAATAATTCCTTTGCATATGTTTGGAAACTCTAATTCCAAAAGAATGAGTGCTTTGCATATAGGAAGTGTTATTAACCTTGATATCGTCTTACATTATGTGGATATATGTTATATTTATGAACATGTATTTGACTTTTATAACTGTAGGTTTCTAATTATATCAAGATTTTTCAAGGATTTGGAGTTCCTTGAGAGTTGTACGTTTTTAGTTACAAGGAAACGTGTTTGGGCACAACAAGTTAAGGTAACTAGAATTTCATTATGTTTATTTATGCATTGACATTTATGTGTCTATGACAGTATGATGCAGGGGAGTCCATGGCAAAATAAATTTCCATGAAATCATGAATAAGACTCGAGTTGAGATTTCCTTTGGAATTATTGGAAATAATGGGGATTGATTCATGGTGTTTATTGCTAAGTCTTGTGCTTTTGGTATTTTGGGATTTGTTGAGCCTTATTTGTGGGTTTATTTATGTCTGGTGCATATATGCCACTTTAGTTGTCATGTCATATTGTTATTGGTTTTCATGGTTTTCTTCTTGTTATTTCTTTTTCTTGTCCTTGTGTTTGATGCTTTGAGTCTTGGGAATTGATTGGGAAAGAGGAAAGCTAATGGATCTTGGGGAGAGTTGTGTGGTATCCAACTGGTAATGAAATACAAAGATGAAGCACCATGCATGAGTAAGCACAACAAAATGTAAGAATATGACATCTAGTTGGATTGTTTGAGTCCATTGAGGTAAATGGATGGTGGAAAAATATTCGCGAGAAATGTAACAGAAAAAGGTAAAGAATGTAAGATCCTCTTCCCACATCTACCCAAATAACCAACCAACCAGGGTAAGCATGCGATGAGAGGCTACTCATATGAGGTTCAACCTCCTAGATAAACTTAAAGAGGTGGAACCGATGGAAACAAGACAAACACACCTTACACAACACCAAAAACATCCTCAGGATGTAACCCAACATTCCAAGACTTGAACCTTGAGGGAGACTGAATTTTTGACCAATTTTAGCCTTAGTCGTGGGTATTCCAAGGCAAGGTAGCAACTAAAAGCCTATAGTCATGGCCATGCGAAGGCAAGGTAGAGGCTAGGGCCTAGTTTGGTTAGTTTTGTGTGTGAAACTCCAGGATTTGTGCCACCTTTTTAGCCCCAGATCCCATGTCACTGACCAAAACTTCATGAAACAGTAGGGGATGATGAATAGCATTAAAAAAAAGTTATGAAAGAAATCAAATCATCAGTAACTCATCTGGATCCATCCTATCCATGACATGAATTTCGTCAAACATGTCACAAACATTTCATCTACAGGTATAAACAATAGATTTAAACATGGGGGTATATTTCTTATCCGAGAATCGCTAAGAAGCATTAGTCCCCTACATCATAACCTGAAATACAATATATTTTACCATAGGTACATTGTATATTAATTTCCAGGTAAAAACATAGATAGATCCATACATCATCACTGATCAAATACATGCTTATAACTAGCACAATAACAACATAAATACAATGGATACAACAAAAATAAAATCCATACATAAACCAGTACATTTGAATAATGAATACCAGATGAATTAGCTCTTAATTACTGAATGTAAAATCCAACCAGTGATGGGACTTCCACATTCCACCCAATCATAGAATGGCTAAGCCAAGTCTCATTCCAACCAATCACCCCTGTGCCATATTCCAAGCATTAATGTAGGATCTCATCAAAAACATAATTCACAACCAATTCGGGGCTTCCAGAGGCTAAACCACCTCAACCCCTAGCAAATGACTCTACCTCATGGTCATATATCACAACCATCATGGATTCGCCTCTATTCAAGTTGTTCTAGGGCTCCATAGTGTTTTTTCGAACCAGGGCTTTCAGGACTAGTAACTCAACCCCGACTATTATAAGGCTTCTAGAGCGTTTGTCCAACTAGGGCTTCCATGAGTAGTAATGCAAACCACTTAGGGATTATAGAGCATTTTATAACAAGGGCTTGGAAGACTAGTAACTCAAACATTAGGGGAATTTTGAGGTCTAAAATGGGCCTCCTAAGGAAATTATAAAATAATAGTGGAAATAATAAAATAAGATTTGATGACATCATCAAATTTTAAAGGGAAAAAAGAAAAAACTACTTTTTCAACTCGTATTTTTAACTTATATCCTAAAGCTTTTACTCAAATTTCGAGCGGGAGTACTTGTTGGATGCAAAATTTAATTCCTCATCTAAGGAGTACCCATGTTTCATACTTTCGATGGACTCTGCTATATGAAAAATGAGAAATACATGGAAAATGTGATTGCAATCATGTTTTTTCATGTATTTCTCATTTTTCACATAGTAGGGTCCATCAAAAGTTTGCAACATTGGTAATAATTAGATGAGGAATTAAATTTTGCATCAAACGAGTACTCCTGCATGAAATTTGAGTAAAGAAATTGGGAGATAAGTTGAAAATATGAGTTGAAAAAGTAGTTTTATTATTTTATTATTTTTTAAACTTTTTACCCTTTTACTTAAAAAAGGGTGAATCATCCCCCATGGTTGACATCATCATCTTGAATCCTATTGGTTCTTATAAAGTTTATTTTGGTTGTACATTTTTCTTAGGAGGCCCATTTTAGACCTCAAAATTCCCCTAATGCCACAGTTGTCTTCCTAGATTCTAAATCATTTGTCCAACCAAGGCTTCCGGGAACTAATAACTCAACCCATAGCTAAATGAATCATGAGAACCAACAAGAAAACAATCAATGGAAATAAAACCATAATTCCATGGCTATCCAGGAAATGGAAAGGCTAGGAAAATCCACATGCATACACCATGCATGCCCAAACTAGTGAGGAAAACATAAGTGCAACTCGGTACCCACACTCAGAACATGCTATAGATGTGGATGCAAATGTCCACTTGCACTTTCCTGATATTCATTTCCCTTTCTTGCTCCAAATCACTAAGTATCCACAGTCTCCGAGAGTGCTCCAAGAAAACTCTAAGTCTCCAAGAGTATGAGAGAGATAGAATAATGAGAGAGCTCCAAAAATTCACAAAACAAAAAATTATGAACTAATCCTCAAAGCATTTTTATTAATGAGGGCTCTATTTTCTTCATTTTCCTCCTCACATTCAACCTCTAACCTTTCACCTTCCTTTTATCCTATTTTCCATTATTTTCGTAAATGAAAGTTCAATTAATGCCTCATGCCTTTCTAGTGCCTTTTCTAATTTCCTTTAGCCACAATAAACTGAATGAACACCCGCTGGGATTTTTTTCCTATTAGGAATCTGTAATTTGAAAGATTGGCAAATACAAACTGCAGAGACAACATTATTTCAACCACTTTGGGATTCTAGGATCTAGCCCTCCTAAATCCAGAGAGGGATCTCTCCAATAAATGCAAAGATTGGATTTATCTTTTAAGGCTTTTGTGTGTGATATTAGGCTAGTTATTAAGAGCAAGGGTTTTTGTTTGTTTTTGGATGGTTGAGCATGCTTATTATTTGAGTGGAAAGTCCTAAATGGAAAGAGTTTAAAGGGTGTGAAGTTGCAAGCAATCATAACAAGCTTCTGCTGATTAGATAGATATAACGCTAGTTTTAGTCCATTGGGCTATGGAGTCATAATAGGGTTTAATTGAAACAACAAGGTTCAAGAGTGATCCATGGGGCAAGTCATCTATGTCTAAGGATCTCTTTAGAGTTGATTTTATGGAATGGAATGATACAACAAGAAGGGTAATTTAAAAAAATGAAGAACAAAGAGCAACCTAAGATCAGGTAAGTACTTTGAAGCTATCCTGCTTTCGGCATACACTTAAGAAAGACATAAAATTAATCTAAGATCTGGTAAGTACTTTGAAACTATCCAGATTTTGAATTTCTTTCAATAGAAAACATTTTAAACACAAAGGGAAACTTTTCAAAGCAATTGTTGGAGAAGAAACTAGAGGACAGGGCTCACCATAGACTTCCCTAGCTCTGCTTTACTTACCAAGCTTATCATGACAAAACATAAGATAAAAAAAAATAGTCTAAGATCAGGTAAGGACTTTGAACCTATCCTGATTTCAACATACTCTAAGGGAAACTTTCAGACAACCTTTGGAGATAAAACTAGAGGACAGGGCTCACCATATATTCTCCCTAGTCTAACTTTACTTGGCAGAAACTGAAAATAACATTCAATAATAATGTTTAAAGTAAACAGTAGGACGAGGGAACGCCAGCATTCCTAACTACTTGAACTGTATTGAATCATTCTTAAATAAAAAATTTAGAGGAAAACATTGAGATAAAGCTTATCAGTCAGAGAAGGGTATTGTTTGACAGAAAATCCTAACTCTATAATTGCTGTTCTTTATCAGAGAAGATGGAAAAAATGGAAACAGAAATAAAATAACAATTTACAACAAGAAAAACATCACCGTTGACATAGAATAGGATCCCATAAATCAGCTTGTATTTGATGCTTCAAACCATTTACAATATTCAAGTCCAGTGTTTCAGTTCAGCAATCATCTTCACTTCTCAACCTAACTTATTAGATCAAAAACAAAGCTTCAAGAGCCTTTGAACACTATTTATAGGTAGAAGTTTCGAGCACAAGTATATTTCAAAGTTCTGCAACCAACGTTTACAATGAACTCCTCAATAAGATTTTATAGAAGGATGAGGAGGTCGAAAGAGAAAAGATCTAGGGGTTCAATTAATACAGTTAATGCTTCTTGGCCTTTGAGGGGCTCAATGAAGAAGTATATAGATATTTTCCTATATTAATTGATTTACATTAAGAATTAAGCTTGGTGGGGAGTTTTTTTTTACTTTAAGGCTCAGTGTCATCTCTGTAGTAACTCAGCAAATATTTTACAATAAGTTCTTCAGCTGAATTAACTATTTGGTTATCGTGAGGCAAATATCCATTGTTCTCGTCATTACTCGGACTCTGTCGAATGTTGTGAGGTTACAAGTGGCATTAGGTAGCTGAGAGGAATTCATTATCCTCTGATGTGGCAGTGGAGGCCTCTTCTGTCTGATAAATATTTTTGATTTGCCTTAAATGTGTTTAATTCAATGGATTAGGCTTTTGATTTTCGATCTTAGTCGTAATCCACCCAATCTGTGTAATTAATCTTTAATTCTTCAGCTATGCTATGGTTAGGTCTTCAACAATGATACTTTCTATCTCTTTTAATCTTCACTGTGTCTTGTTGATGTGTAGGTGCACAGAGGCTTTATAATAGTATCAGCGCTCATGATGCACTGATAAACCTTGATGGGAACCTTTACAAAAATATTTCTTTGATAAAAAAAGGCCTGGAGAGTCGTCACTCTCGGCCTATCATTTTATTTTAAAATATTTGAAAAATCTTTAAAGTCCTGCACAAAACAAGAAATGATTAAGAAATCCTGCGTATTTGGGGTAAAACTGCTTCAAAGGCTCAAGTTAGGAGTAAATGGTGGAGAGATTGAGTTAGATCCGTTGATCTAGCCAAGATCAACGGTGGGGAGTCGAAATGATAATATAAAGTGAAAGAGTAATTTTACCATAAGATGGGCGGAAAATGCGAAGAAAATAGGTTAAAAATCCCTTGCAGAGGAAAAAACATTAGAATGAAAATTGGAGTTTCCAAATGACCACAGGCCATCGGATTAGTTTGGCCCATGGAGATCAATGATCAATATTGGTCGAAGAAGACCCCTTGGAAAAGGGGGAGGGAGATAATTCAAAGGCCAGATTAAACCTGAGCCATTGATCTGCAGAGATCAATGGCGGGGAGCGAATGCGAAGAAATGAGGTGGAAAAGGGGAAAAATGGTTTCAGAGGAGAAAACCACGGGTTTCACGCAGTGAAAAGGCGAGGAGGAAATTTTTCCTTTTGGAACGCGATATGAATTCCTGCCCGACACATGGCATTTCAAAATAGCTTATATCGCATAAATTTTTGGGATTAACGTTTGTGCTGAAAGTTACACGAAACTACATGTCAGTCGTCAGATCTAGGCCCTTAGATCGAACGGTGGAGAGTGAGCACGAAATCGGTAAGATGCGTGGGCAGAAGTAGGAAGGGTGGTTTTAATTTGAGCCATTAGATCTGAGAATGGATGGCTGAGATCAAATCTGGAGGGAGGTAGGACCCACAGGAGGCGGGCCTGTCGGGATTAATCTTGGCCGTTAGATATAAAGGATCAACGGTGGAGATTTAATCTAGGTTTAAAATGAAAAAAATATACAAAGCGGAGGAAGGGTTAATACGAGCCATTGATCTGCAGAGATCAACAGCTGAGATCTGTTCCAAAAACATTATAGAGTGGAGCTGCATGAATTTAACCAAGGTCGAAAGGATTGATCTGGACCGTCTGATCTGGACACGTGGATGGCCCAAATGCAACCAGAAACATGCGATCGGTGGGGTAATGGACAGGGAGGGCGCCGAAGTGATTAACTGTGGGTCATCAATCTACAGATTAGATCAACGGCGAAGAACTCATCGGGGAATCACCAATCGGAGACGATGATAAATATTAACGCGCCCAATGAGTTTTTCCGATGCGAGATTGCGCGGGCCATCAGATTGGTCCAAGATCAATGGTGGAGATGCGATCCGACCAATGAACAAGTGGGACCACATTATAATACAAAAAATCAAAATTTTTATGGAAAAACAAAGGTTTATGGTGTCGGGGTGGGTTTATTATATGTGGCTTGGCGCTCGACTGTGGGGGCCTTGGTTTTGTATGAAAAGCAAAGGGACCGGGGCTATATATAAGGGTGCCAATCGGCATTGGAATGAGGGTGCGGGCTTTTCAATCTACCCATTCAACAAATCTCCAATGCGATATTATATGGATTGTTGATCAAGGAAACAAATCAACAGTATTTTTTCATTAAAAACATCGCACCGACGTGCTGAGTTCAAACCATATAAAAAGTGGTTTTTATGTATTTACAATGGGAAAAAGTGATCGGGAAGGATTTATATGAAGTGTTAAGTGCCTGATTGCGGGCCTTGTGGTTATATAAAGTGGTTAGCATCGGAGGTTTTTAATATGGCAAATAAACTTGCGCGCTCCAATTCTTTCCAATGCGATAAGTTCTTGGGACCTATTAGTGCATGGTTCTAGTGCTAGGGAATATGTGTGGAAGTGGTTATGACTTAGCCCAAAGGGGCTTAAGCCTATAGTCAAAAAACTTATTTTTTATGAAATTTTCAAGATTTTTAGATGGATTTGGGGGTTTCGGCAAAGTTTAAAAATGAGTTTTAAACCTTGTAAAAGGATTTTCATGAAGGGGAAAGGGGAATAAATGAAAAATAGTGGAAATTGATGGGGGGAAAATGAAGGTTAGTTTTGAGTGGAGGAGCGGGGAAATGAGATTTTACAGTAGTCTTTCTCTATGAAAATAGCAGAATTTATGAGTTCAAAAGGGAAACAACAGTGAAGATTTAAACAAAGGGCATGATGTCTTCATGAGTCTTCAAGAGATAACATTTTTAGCAATAAAACCTGTTTCTTAAAGGCTCCAAAAATGATTTAGCCACCTTTTGATATAACAAATTTTATAGGTGGCTAACAGTGGCTCCACATGGGGATGGTGCCTTCTTGAAGGCATCAAGAACTTCAGACTTGTATTCTCCGGGGGTTGATCAATGCCTCATCCATTGGGCTGCAACTTTCTTTACTTGGATGATCTTATTTTGCTCTGAAAATGTTAGGAGCCATGAAGAAACAATGGAACTCCATCAACACAAGCTTTCTACCTACCCAATCCTACTGATCTAACATTTTTTCTTTTTTCAGAGTGCACTTGGATTGGCAAACTCTTTTACAATCATTTTATTCTTTTGAAATAAAAAAATCTAATCTATTTCTACTTCTTATTTCTCCATGAACTCAGATTAAATAGTTGAGTTCATAAACTTCTCTACCTAACTACTATTTGTTAGGATTAGACTATCTAATAGATTTTTATTCACTAATTTCTAAAACAGAAATTTAAAAAGTAGCGAAGTTAGGATTGAACAGTCTAACTTGTTACTGATCTATGGCATAAAACAAGCTGCACATAGATTATTATTTTGCAGAAAATTTAAATAAAAATGGTGAAGGCATAAGATCTGAAAGTTTTAAGAACATCCTTCTCTTTCTTCAGCTCTATTTTTTGAGTTTATTCGAGTTGTTTTTCCTTGTTTGACTGGCTCAAGTTTTGAGCTGATTGGAACCAGATTTTACATCTGTTTTTGACTCAAGAAATAAACATATTTGAGTCATTTCTCTTTTGAAAACTAAGGTTCAGATTTTGAGCTTGTTTAAACCTTTAATTTCTAACCTAATCTATCTAACTGATAAGCCAAGATTAAGTTGCTTGACAGATCGAATTCACTAACCTATCAGTAGTAAATTTAAAACTAATTAGTCATGATTAGGCTGTATGACTAACTAGGAGTGTGTTTCTTAGGAGTGGCATTTGAGATTGCACACTTTCAGATTTTGTTTCTCTTTTTTGGTATGGGGCTATACCTTTCTTATTTTCACATTCTGCCCTCTTTTATCCTATTGTTTTTGTATTTTTTATTTTCCTTCAGAGACAAAAATCAACAATTATCTAATTGCTCAAAACTGAGCTTTATTGACATTCCTATCTAACTTATTCTAACTTGGAATATTTACATTTTTAACCTACAAACTCTCTTTTCCAATACATCCAGTCAATCATATGGTTCCATGACTGGTCTTTGCTCATTTCTTTGAGCATGTAGGATAGACAGGGGCATTCCCATGCTCTCTGTTTCTTTTCAGCAGCTCTGAAAATTTTTGTTGCTTTTGGTAATACACTGCTCCTAACAACATTTATCCCTTCTTCAGATGTATTCAAGAAATCATCATAGGGATCTTGAAATAATTCCCGGTTAAGATTATTTGGAAGGTAGGTTTCAACCAGGATTATCTCTTTCTTTTCCACTAGATCAAGGCAAAGATTTTCTTGAGAAAGAAAAACTTCCTCATCTTCATTATTATCTGAACTAGAGGACTCATCATATATTGCAAGGTTGTTCTCTTGTAGTCCTGGTGTGTTCTATTTTAATGGACTGAGCTCTATGAAGAGGTGATTATATTCTTGAGCAGGGGTATGTTCTCTTGCTTCCTCTTTTTCAAGAGAAGGCTCCTTGGTTTCAACCTGGTAAAAAAATTCTTCAATGTTTTCCTCCTCAACCTCTGAGCTGAAAGTCTGCTGATTCCCAATCACATGGAAATTATTACTGATGGTCTGAGATGAAGTATAGAAAATATCCAATGAATCTTTTCTTACTTCCAAGATTTCGTAACTTTCTTCATGAGAATCATAAACAGTCTGCACTGACTTATTACTTCTTTGAAGGAACTGATCTTCCTCCCATAAATCTACTAATGATGGTCCTGCAAGATTAACTTCTGTTTGGGAAGCATCATCACTAGATAGATCTAAGTTAGGAAAATCATCAATATAAGTAAAAATACCAATAAAACATATTGGGTTATCAACAGGCTCTTCTTTATTCTGATCTACAAAAGAACTTTCTAAATATGTACAACAAAGTTCTATAAGTGAATGGGCAAGGGTATTGGTTTTGAAAAAAGTTTCAGAGACTGGCTTCTTATTAATAGTATGATCTATCTCCTTTTCTGTCAAAGGGGAAGGTGTTTCTATGTTCCTTTGAATAGGAGTACATCATCTCTCTGTTTCTTGTGAAGACTGATTTTGAGGCTGGATGTCTTCTTGAGCCTCAGCTTTAAGGGATGATGAATCCTTATATGGGTTTTCAGGGATATCTTGAGGAATGTCCGTTATTTCTTGATTGATTTATTCCTCGACTAATTCATCTATATTCTTATAAATTTTCAATAAGATATTAAACTCATGAATGGCTATTAAAAGATCTTGAGGATGAATTTCTTCTAAAGCTTCATCATTATCTATAATGTGTTTGGTGATGTTTTGTGATAGATCATAATATATTGCACCCCATGATAATGATGTAGTGTTTTCTTTATAATTGTCATAAAACACATATTCAAGGTCCTTTAAAGAAAACAAACTACTGGACCTCAAGCATTCATACCATTCCCTAGCTTTTCCTTCTAATGTTAACATGAACATTTTCATTAGGAAATCTTCATGCCATTCAACTTTCAACCTCCATACATGTATATGGAATTTGATGAGATGTAACAAAGGGTCATCAAACTTTTCACCTTGAAAAATAGGCAGGTTATCATCCCAATTCACCTGGGGCATCTTATGTGGAAACCCAGAGATATGATCTATACTCATTGGTGCATATCTTCGTTGTATTCTTGGAATCATTTTGTAAATCAAGAAAGAGGTCATTGTGTCTGGTCAATCAGTTCAGGGTCTTCTACCAATGGAGTCATTTGGTCTTTTGAGAGTTGTGGAGTCGCCAGGTGGATGGTTTAAATTTTGCTGTCCACCAACAGTATGATTGGGTTTTCTTAATGCATTCCCATAGGAGTCTTATTAGGACTAGAAAGGTAATAGGCCTACTGGAGGACAGTGGAGTCACCAGGTGGAATTTTTTAGCTCTTTTTGGAGGTAAAATGTTTTATGGTCCACCACCATATACCAACCTAAAATTTTTTGGGTCTTATGAGGTCTTAAAGAGTGTATTCAGGTATAATTTCCTCAAAATTCCCCAGTGGAGTCACCATAAATGTTAGGAATCTATAATTTTCAATATTGGAAAATACAAACTACAGAGACAACATTGTTTCAACCATTTTGGGATTCTAGGATCTAGCCCTCATGAATTCGGAGAGGGATCTCTCCAATAAGTGCAAAGATTGGATTTATCTTCTAAGGATTTTATGTATGATATTAGGCTATTTATTAAGAGAAAGGGTTTTTGTTTTCTTTTGGATGGTTGAGCATGATTATTATTTGAGTGGAATGTTCTAAATGGAAAGAGTTTCAAAGGTGTGAAGTTGCAAGCAATCAGAACAAGCTTTGGCTGATTAGATAGATATAACACTGGTTTTAGTCCATTGGGCTATGGAGTCATAATAGGGTTTAATTGAAACAACAAGGTTCAAGAGTGGTCCATGGGGCAAGTTATCTATGTCTAAGGATCTCTTTAGAGTTGATTTTATGGAATAGAATGATACAACAAGAAGGGGAATTTAAACAAATGAAGAAATAAGAGCAGCCTAAGATCAAGTAAGTACTTTGACACTATCCTGCTTTCGGCATACACTTAAGAAAGACATAAAAGTAATCTAAGATCTGGTAAGTACTTTGAAACTATCCAGATTTTGATGCACTTTCAATAGAAAACATTTTAAACACAAAGGGAAACTTTTCAAAGCAACTGTTGGAGAAGAAACTAGAGGACAGGGCTCACCATAGACTTCCCTAGCTATTCTTTACTTAGCAAGCTCATCAAGACAAAACATAAGATAAAAAAGAATATTCTAAGATTAGGTAAGGACTTTGAACCTATCCTGCTTTCAACATACTCTAAGGGAAGCTTTCAGACAACCTTTGGAGATAAAACTAGAGGACATGGCTCACCATAAATTATCCCTAGTCTAACTTTACTTGGTAGAAACTGAAAATAACATTCAAGAATAATATTTAAAGTAAACAGTAGGACGAGGGAACACCGGCATTCCTAACTGCTTGAACTGAATTGAATCATTCTTAAATAAACAATTTAGAGGAAAACATTGAGATAAAGCGTATCAGTCAGAGAAGGGTACTGTTTGATAGAAAATCCTAACTCTATAATTGCTGTTCTTTATCAGAGAATATGGACATAATGGAAACATAAATAAAATAACAATTTACAATAAGAAAAACATCACCGTTGACATAGACCAGGATCCCATAAATCAGCTTGTATTTGATGCTTCAAACCAGTTACAATCTTCAACTCCAGGATTTTAGTTCAGCAATCATCTTCACTTCTCAGCCTAACTTATTAGATCACAAACAGAGCTTCAAGAGCCTTTGAACACTATTTACAGGTAGAATTTTCGAGCACAAGTATATTTCAAAGTTCTGCAACCAACGTTTACAATGATATACTCAATAAGATTTTATAGAAGGATGAGGAGGTCGAAAGAGAAAAGATCTAGGGGTTCAATTAATATAGTTAATGCTTCTTGAACTTTGAGGGGCTCAATGAAGAAGTATACAGATATTTTCCTGTATTAATTTATTTACATTAAGAATTAAGCTCGGTGGGGAGGATTTGTTGACTTTAAGGCTCTATGTCATCTCTGTAGTAACTCAGCAGATATTTTGCAATAAGTTCTTTGGCTGAATTAACTGTTTGGTTGTCATGAGGAAAATATCCCATGTTCTGGTCATTACTCGGCCTCTGTCGAATGCTGTGAGGTTACAGGTGGCATTAGGTAGCTGAGAGGAATTGATTAGCCTCTGATGTGGTAGTGGAGGCCTCCTCTGTCTGATAAATATTTATTATTTTCTTTAACTGTGTTTAATTCAATGGATTAGGCTTTTGATTTTCGATCTTAGCCGTAATCCACCCAATCTTTGTAATTAATATTTAATTCTTCAGTTCTGCTGTGTTTAGGTCTTCAACACTGATACTCTCTATCTCTTTTAATATTCACTATGTCTTGTTGATGTGCAGGTGTGCAGAGGCTTTATAATAGTATCAGCGCTCATGATGCACTGATAAACCTTGATGGGAACCTTTGCAAAAAGATTTCTTTGATAAACAAAGGCCTGGAGAGTCGTCAATATCAGCCTAGCATTTCATTTTAAAATATTTGAAAAACCTTTAAAGTCCTGCACATAACAAGAAATGAGTAAGAAATCCTGCATATTTGGGGTAAAACTACTTCAGAGGCTCGGGTTACGAGCAAATGGTGGAGAGATTAAGTTAGATCCGTTGATCTAGAAAAGATCAACGGTGGGGAGGCAAAATGGTAATATAAAGTGAAAGATTCACTTTACCATAAGGTGGGTGGAAAATGAGAAGAAAATAGGTTGAAAATCCCTCGTGGAGGAAAAAACATTGGAATGAAAATTGGGGTTTCCAAATGACCGCAGGCCATCGGATTTGTTTGGCCCATGGAAATCAATGATCAAGATTGATTGAAGAAGACCCTTTGAAAAAGGCAGAGGACGATAATTCAAAGGCCAGATTAAACCTGAGCCGTTGATCTGCATTGATCAACGGCGGGTAGCGAATGCAAAGAAATGAGGTGGAAAAGGGGAAAAATGGTTTCAGAGGAGAAAACCTTAGGTTTTGCGCAGTGAAAAGGAGGGGAGGCAGTTTTTCCTTTTTGAATGCGATATGCATTCCCGCCCAACATGTGGCATTTTAAAACAACTTATATCGCATAAATTTTGGGGATTAACGTTCATGCTGAAAGTTACGCGAAACTATGCATCAGCCATCAGATCTGGCCCCTCAGATCGAATGGTGGAGAGTGAGCATGAAATCGGCAAGGTGTGTGGGAAAAATTAGGAAGGGTGGTTTTAATATGAGCCATTAGATCTGAGAATGGACGGCTGAGATAAAATCTGGAGGGAGGCAGGACCCACAGGAGGCGGGCCTGTCGGGATTAATCTGGGCCGTTAGATATAAAGGATCAACAGTAGAGATTTAATCTATGTTTCAAATGAAAACAATATACAAAGTGGAGGAATGGTTAATACGAGCCGTTGATCTACAGAGATCAACAACTGAGATCTGTTCAAAAAACATTATAGAGCGGGGCTGCATGAATTTAACGAAGGTCGGAAGGATTGATCTAGACCGTCCGATCTGGACACGTGGATGGTCCAGATGCAATCAGAAACTTGCGATCGGCGGGGTAATGGACAGGGAGGGCACTGAAGTGATTAACTGTGGGTCCTCAATCTACAGATCAGATCGACGGTGGAGAAAAAATTGGGGAATCGCCAATCAGAGATGGTGATAAATATTAACGCGCCCAATGAGTTTTGCCGATGTTAGATTACGCAGGCCATCAGATTGGTCCAATATCAACGACGGAGATGGGGTCCAACCAATGAACGAGCGGGACCACATTATAAAACAAAAAATCAAAATTTTTATGGAAAAACAAAGGTTTATGGTGTCGGGGCGGGTTTATTATATGTGGCTTGGCGCCCGACTGCAGGGGCCTTGGTTTTATATGAAAAGAAAAGGGACCAAGGCTATATATAAGGGTGCCAATCGGCATCGGAATGAGGGTGCGTGCTTCTTAATCTACCCATTCAACAAATCTCCGATGCAAGATTATATGGATCGTTGATCGAGGAAACAAATCAACGGTCTTTTTTCATTGAAAACATCGCACCGACGCGCTTAGTTCAGACCATAGAAAAAGGGGGTTTTATGTATTTACAAAGGGTAAAAGTGATCGGGAAGGATTTATATGAAGTTTTAAGCGCCTGATTGCAGGCCTTGTGGTTATATAAAGTGGTTAATAAGATCGTGGGTTTATATTCAAAGGGTTAATCGCATCGGAGGTTTTTAATATGGCAAATAAACTTGCGCGCTCCAATTCTTTCCGATGTGATAAGTGATTGGGACCTATTAGTGCTTGGTTCTACCGCTACGGCATATGTGGGGAAGTGGTTAGGACTTAGCCCAAAGGGGCTTAAGCCTATAGTCAAAAAGATTATTTTTTATGAAATTTTCAAGATTTTTAGATGGATTTGGGGGTTTTGGCAAAGTCTAAAAATGAGTTTTAAACCTTGTAAAAGGATTTTCATGAAGGGGAAAGGGGAATAAATGAAAAATAGTGGAAATTTATGGGGGAAAAATGAAGGTTAGTTTTGAGTGGAGGAGGGGGAAAAATGAGATTTTGCAACAGTATTTCTCTATGAAAATAGCAGCATTTCTGAGTTCAAAAGGGAAACAATAGTGAAGATTTAAACAAAGGGCATGATGTCTTCATCAGTCTTCAAGAGATAAAAATTTTAGCAATAAAACCTATTTCTTGAAGGCTCCAAAAATGATTTAGCCACCTTTTGATATAACAAAGTTTATAGGTGGCTAACATTTCCCACCATTCAACTTGGACTAAGTTTCCCATCAATTCTAGTCTTATATATTTTTTACATGGATTTTTACCAGGGCTATTACAAAACCATCCTCCTTGGGGTAGCATCATCCTTGGTGTTCAATGACACCTACAACCAACAATACTATTGAAAAAAAAAATACTACTTATGGAGCTTTATAACACAACTCATTGTAGTATTTACAATGACCACTGTTGAAACATGACAATAATACCATTTAATGGAGCTTTATAAGACAATTCATTAGAATATTTAAAATCATAACCACATATACTTAAGCACATTTTCTTCAACCATCAATTAACCATACAGTCCGTGGAGCTTTATAAACCAAATCAATACACTATCTATAATAATATACACATATGCACATATACACATTTTATGAACCAACAAATAAAAGGATATGATGCCTATCTCAATCAGTTAATGGAATCTAGAGGCACACACCTCCATCCTTAATGTAGTACCAGGATTCACTTCCTTCCCAGGAAGTCCATAACCACTTGTAAAGTCAAAGTTGCATCGAATGTCCAATTATGCAATCCTGTGCCACTTGCCCTTTCAATGAACATTTATCAACTCATTGTTCCAGGGAACACAACTAATGTGCATTTGATTCTGTCTGGAAATGTTAATGACCAAAAAAAATCCATCCCTGGCCTTCCCTTCTCTACTACATATCCCCTCGGGCAATCTAGTCACCTCATTCCATACATTCACACACAATCCAAGTGTCGTTGGCACCCCCATCTCGAGAAGTCCATCCCTTGGAAAGGCTTCCTCACATAGAAAGATATAAAAAACAAGGAATATACCTCCCTCAAAACCATCATACCAATTATATCATGCTCATGGAAATAAATGGACACTATTTGGTACTAGTGTCCCACAATGGCCATGCTCCTGAAGTGCTTTACCAATACACTGCTACTTGTTTTAATTCTTTTTGTTATTGCTTCTAATGCATGTTAATGTACGTGCTTCCTGTGGCATTGCATGTATAAAACATGTATAGAGTACCACCGGTACACAACACTACCTGCACAATGTGTGCACAAAATCACATGTACACGACACCACCTGCACAACATGTACAAAATTCCAAATGTACACCGCACCACATGTATAATGTGCTCACAATACCACATGCACACAACACGACATGCACACAACACCACATGTACATAGTACCATGTGCATGTCATTAACATGACACCACCTCCATACAACACCACATGCACACAACACCATATGTACATAGCACCATCTATACGTAGCACTACATATGCAATATACACACAACACCATATATACATCATACATAAAACATCGTATGTACACAATACTACATATGTTATATGTACACATCACCATAGGTACAATCACTGAATATACAACATGCGCAAAATATACATAGCAATAGTACTGCGCATACATAGACCACAAATTGACCCCACAAGAAATCATGCTTCTAGTGTCTTTCCACTATCCATGCTTATCCTAGCATGTCGCAAATTACACTACTTTCACTTCATTGATGTATTCCTCAAAATTACCTATCCATAACAAAAACATAAGAATAGTACAAGCATATAACATTAAATCATATCCACATGATATTGACCTCACAGATCTGTCAAAGTTACTCTACCACCTGATTCCTCATAACCAGGAACCTCTTCATGCCATTCAACTGCATAAGAAATCCTTCCTCCACAAGAATGGTCCTTAAAAACCCTGTGATATAGTGGTATATATATATACATACACACACACACACACATATACACATATATATATATATATATATATATAAAACAATCATGATCCTGTCAGACAATGACACACACACACACACACACACACACACACACACATGCATACATATATAAACATCAACATAATCATGATCACAACAAGATTGCTAGATATCATAAGGTCGAGGTTAAGAGAACTTCCTCATTTATGCACAACATGCACAAAATTAAGAACCATAGTTCCCAACTTAGCCAAGGCATCTAATGCCTCATATCCATTTACTTTACCTAATCTTCCACTATCCATTTACCCAATGTACTCAACCAATCCAACTTACTATCATATTCTTGCATTTCGTTGTCCTTATACATGCATCGAGCTTCATCTGAGTCTTACATTACCTGTTGGTTTTCATCCATCTCTCCCTGAGATCTATTACTTTCTCTTTCCCTAGCCAATCCCAAAGACTCTAAAAACATAAAATAAAAGGAAAAGAACAAGAAACAAACAAGAAGAAAATGACAAAAACCAATAGAAATAAGACACCAAAAACAAAGTGGTATGGACATACACTAGACACAATCAAAACATCAAATAAATCAAAAAAAAATCACAAAACACCAAAGGCACAAGACTTAACAACAAATAGCATGACTCAATCCCCGTGGGCTCCCAAAGCTTCCAAGGGAAAGGTCAACCCAAGTATTCTTCAATATTTCATGGCAGTCTCTCTTGTCATGCAATCCCCTACATCATACCACCATAGACACATAATTGTCAGTGTATAATATAAAGATACAATATACCAGTAATCTTACCTTGTTGTTACGAGCACGTTCACCTATAAATAAACACACATCTCAACCACATGTTCCAGATATCGAGACAACATATATATCAATTTGAAACCAACATTTACCAAGTCTAACAACCATGTCATAGTCAATAATTAACTCACATCCTTGAGTCATAATACATACTGCGACAATTATCACCTACTTACCGTCAAGTATATACTAGCTATCTCAACAAATATGTGTTAGCACAACCATATTAAAATAAGATCATTCATTCATGCAATATTACAGGCATATATACTCATAACATGCAGTTAATCAATCATTCAAACAACTTGCAAACATACCATGTTAAATAAATCAACTAGATGACATGATAGACACCATATCACTCAAGCACCAAATATATGACATAATAAAACATTTAAGCACCAAGTATATGCGATAAGAAAACTCATACCTTAAAGTATCTCAGGGGAGGCTATCTTATCTACACAATCAATCTAGATTAGCATGATATAACTTGACAACACATCAAATCAAACACAAATAAGAACATGATATTCATAACAGTAACTAACTAACTGACATGTTAACATCATAAACTAATAAAAAATTACCATTCATGCAAAACAATCACATAGGAAAATATAGTCTAGATTAATACAACATAATGTCAAAATTAAGTCGACTCATACTTGAATTTCATAACCCTAACCATTTGCACACCAAACATGGAAACCTGTATGAAGATATGCTCTTTCCTTGAGGTCCATTGTTGCATCCTTACCTTGATGGTGTGCATCTCCTACTCTATCATAGCCAACACATTAGCATCATAACATACCAATATCATCATCATGAACTAATTGCATACAATGACCTCATGATGCATGACTACATCAACCATGCCAAATTACATGGACAATACATAAGCGTGAACAACATGTGACCAGAAATAAACAACCAATGCATGTACGACATGTAACAACATGTACCCAAGAACGCACGGATAACACCCTAGCATGAACATCATGTAGCCAAGCAATCAATGCATGTACAAGATGTAGCATCATGTAAGAAATTATACACAATCCATACATAAAAATGAACAACATATCCCTAGTCATACACACACGATAACGCATGTTCCAATGACACCAACAACTTTCACATGGTGACACCACTATAACCATGATCAACACCATGGGTATGTAACAATCACACATAGACCACAAGCATACTGCACACTCATGCACCCAACATAAACACATGATCAAAACACTACCAATCTAGTCTGAGAGTTGAAACATGATATGATACCACTATGTGGTATCATATATCAACTAAAGAGAACAAGAACTAGACATCACCCAAAGGGAATGGAAACGAGACACCACCCAAGGAGAGCGTAACCATGATCTGATACCATTTTGTAACACCCTCTTCCCACATTTACCCAAGTAACCAACCAACTGGGGTAAACTTGCGACGAGAGGCTACTAATATTAGATTCAACCTGCTAGATGACCTTAAGGAAGTGGACCTGTCGTAAACAAGACAAACACACCTTACAGAACATCAAAAAAATTCTTAAGAGGTAACTCAACCTTCCAGGCCCCCGAACCCTGAGGGAGACTGAAATTTTGACCAATATGAGCCTTAGCCACAGGGATTCCAAGGAAAGGTAGTGGCTAAAATCCTATAGCCACCGGAATTCGAAGGCAAGGTAGTGGCAAAGGCCCGGTTTGGTCAATTATGTGCCTGCAACTTCAGGATTTGTGCCACCTTTTTAGCCCCATAGCCCATGTCACTACCTAGAACATCATGAAAATGTATGGGATGATGAATAAAATTAAAAAAAAGGTACATAAGTAATCACACCATCAAGAACTCATATGCCGCCCTCTTTTCCATGACAAGCATTTTGTCAAACATGTCACAAACATTGCATCTATAGGCATATAAAATAGATTTAAACATGGGGGTCTCTTAATTTTCTGAGAATAACTAAGAAGCATTTCTCCCCTATATCATAAGTTTCAATACATAGGTATATAAAATAGATTTAAATATGGGGGTCTCTTAATTATCTGGGAATCACTAAGAAGCATTTCTCCCCTACGTCATATGCTACAATACAATATATTTGACCTTAGATACATTGTGTATTCATTTACAAGTAAAAACATAGATAGAGCCATACATCATCAATGATAAAATACACGCTTATAATGAGAATAATAACAACAGAAATACAATGGATAAAACAACAATAAAATCCATACATAAAACAATACATTTTCATATCAAATACCAGAAGAATGAGATTTTCATTACTGAATGTAAAAACCGACCAAAGATGGGACTTCCATGTTCCACCTGACCATAGATTGGTTGAGCCAAGTATCACTTCAACCAATCACCCTTGTGCCATATTCCATGAATGAATGTCTGATCTCATCAAACACATCAATCACAGCTAATCCAAGGCTTTGAGAGGAAAAACCATCTTAACCGTCAACCAGTGACTCAACTCATGGTTAGATATCACAACCATCACAAATTGGTCTATATCCAAGTTCTTTCAGGGCTCCAGAGTGTTTGTTCCAATCAGAGATTCCAATACTAGTAGCTCAACCCCAACTATTACAGGGCTTCCAAAGTGTTTGTCAAACTAGGGCTTCCACGACTAGTAACACAACCCACCTAGGGCTTCCAGAGTGTTTTTCCAATGAAGGCTTCTAGGACTAGTAACTCAAACCACAATTGTCTGTCAAGCTTCCAGAGTGTTTGTACAAGCAAGGCTTCCAGGAAATAATAACTCAACCCAAAACTAAATGAATCATGTGAATGAACCAAAAAACAATCAATTATAATAAACCTACAACAACATGGTTATCTAGGAAAGTTAAAGGCTATGAAAATCCACATTCATACACCATGCATGCCCAAAATAGTGAGGAAAATATACATGCAACTCGGTACCCGCACTCAAAACCTATTGTAGATGTTGATCCAAATGTCCACTTTCACCTTCATTCTCTTCCTTTTCCTTTTTGACCCAAATCACCAAGTATCCACACTCTCCAAGACTGCTCCAAGAAAACTCTAAGTATCCAAGACTATGAGAGAAAGAGATAATAATGAGAGAGATCCAAAAAATAATTGACCAAAAACTTACCAACTGATCCTCAGAATCCTTTTTATTAATAAGGCCTCTATTTTATTCATTTTCCGTGATTTTCCTTCATTTTCTTCCTCACAGGCAACTTGTGACCTTTCACCTTCCTTTTCTCCTATTTTCCATTATTTTCATAAATAAAATTCCAATTAATTTCTCATGCCTTTCCAATGCGTTCACCATTTCCTTTGCCAATTTCCTTTAACCATAATAAACTGACTGAAAACCCATTTTTTTTCCCACCATTCAGCTTGGAATACATGTCCCATTAACTATGGTTTTATATATTTCTTACATGGAATTTTACTATGGTTGTTACAAAGAAAATTGATCTAAGCTGTTAGATGCCTTGGCTATGTTGGGAACTATTGTTCTCAACATTGTGCATGTTGTGCATGAATAAAGGGAGTTGCCTTAACCTAGACCTTGTGATATCTAGCAATTGTGTTGGGATCATGATTATGTTGATGTTTATATATGTATACATGTATACATGTATGTATGTATATATGTTGTGTCTAACAAGGTCATCATAGATCATGATTGGTTAATGCTAATGTTTATATGTATATGATGTGTGTATGTATGTCATTTTATTACAACATCATGATTTCTTTATGTGAATGATTGTATATATGTGTGCATGTATGTATCTATGTCACTGCATGACAGGGTTGTCAAGGATCATTCTTGTGAAGAAATGATTTCTTATGTAGGTGAATGACATGAAGAGGTTCTTGCTCTTATAAGGAATCAAGTGGGAAGAGTAACCCTGACATATATATGAGGTAATTATCATGTGGAAATGAATTTATATTATATGCTTGTACTATGCCTATGTTTGTGTTATGTATACATAATGTTGAGGGGTACAACAGTGTCGTGAAAGTAGTGTGATCTACAATATCCTATGATAGGCATGGATAGTGGAAAGACACTAGAAGCAAGGTTTCATTTTTGGGTCAGTGTTTGTTCTACGGATGTGCAAAACTATTGTTGTGTTTATGATGCACACGTTGTAAATTTAGTAATTGTACCTATGGTGATGTGTACATGTAACATATGTAGTATTGTGTACATATAATGTTGTAAGCTTGTTGTATATTTGGTGTTGTGTATATGTTTCATATGCAGTGCTAGGTATAGATGGTGCTATGTACATGTTGGATATGTGGTTTCCTGTACATATCGTATTGTGTGCATGTTGGATATGCAGTGTTGTGTTCATGTAGGATATGTGGTATTATGTATGTATGATGCTATGTACATGTGGTACATGTAGTGCTATGTACATGTGGTGTTGTGTGTGTATTATACACATGGTGCCATGTACAGATGGTGTTGTGTGTGTGATTATACATGGGGTGTTGTGTGCATGTGGTGTTGTGTACGTGATTACACATGTGGCGTTGTGTGCTAGTGGTTTCGTGTACATATCGTGTAGGTGGAGTTGTGTAAAAGTGGTGGCGTGTACATGTTGTACATGTGGTGTTGTGTACACATTGTACGGGTGGTGCGGTGTAAATTTGGCATTGTATAAACATTGTATAGGTGGTGTCGTGTACATGTGATGTTGTCCACATGTTGTGCATGTAGTGTTGTGTATAGGTGGTATTGTATACATGGTGTGCATATGGTCCTGGTATACATGTGGTATTGTGTGCATATCGTACATGTTGTCTTGAGGCCATGAGGTACTATGCATGTGCATGGTGTAATCGCGATATCATGACATGTGTATTTATTGTGTGGTACTTTGTATATGTATATGTATTCTTTTGTGTTGTATTGTATACTAGGTATAGGTGTATGTGTTTTATGTTGGTGTAGGCATATGTATTGTGTTGTATTTTACCCTAGATTTAGGTGTAGGTGTATGTGTTGTATGCTGGTGTGGGTGTATGTATTGTGTGGTGTTGTATGTCGTGTGTGGTGTACTTGTTCTGATGTACATTGTGCGTGTGTACGAGATTGAAGTGAAGCAAAAGCACTGGGTGCTTTCCCTGTGTGGAAATCAATCCAGTGTGTGTATAGAAAGAACAAAAGGCAGGAGTATTGACCGATGAAATATAAGTATCAGTATTTTATTTCTATTATGCATGTAATCTATGATTCTGACTTATGATGGTTACACATAATTCATGATTATGGTTAATGATGATTGCATGCGATTCATGATTTTGACCTAGGATGGTTGTGTTTTGAGCTAACCATATGTGATATATTTATACATGATTATTTTATCAAACAAATAGTTTGACTTTTTGTGACAGGAACTAAATAGAATTGAAATTGTACCTTAATGACGAGCTACCAATGAGTTATGATGTGAATTTATTTCAATTTATTTTGAATCTAATGGAAGTTATGAGCTTAGTACAGGCGGAACAGAAATGCCAGATTAGGTGGTTGAAACTGATTGCAAACATTAGGAGCAACAACAAAAGGAATTTAAATAGGTGCTAGTATGTTGGTAAAACACTTCATGAATAGGGCCATTGTGGGACATTGGTACCCAATAGTATCCATTGATTTTCGTGAGCATGTTATGACTAGTATGATGGTTTTGAGGGATGTATATGCCTTGATTTTTGTATATTTCGATGCGAGGAAGCCTTTCCAAGGGATGGATCACCCAACATAGGGGATTTCAGGGAACTTGTAAGGTGAGTGACATCACAGAAGCAGATTACTAGATTGCCCAAGGGACTATGTAGAAGACAAGGGGAAGGTCGGGGATGGATTTTTTTTTTTTTCATTAGCATTTGTATATTGAATCATATGCACATTGGGAGTGTGACCTAGAACAATGAGCCGATAACTATTCACTAAGAGGAAAAGTGGCACAAGATTGTAGCGTTGGACATTGGATGTAGTGCTTATTTTTCCAGTGGATTCTGGACTTCCTGGGAAGGAAGTGAATCCTGGTATTACTTTCAGGGTGGAGGTGTAAACCTATGGATTCCCTTGTTGTAGATGAGGCATCATATCCCTTTATTTGTTGGTTGAGAATATGTGTATATGTGTATATTATTGTAAATACCGTAATGAGTTTTGTTATAAAGCTCCACTACAGGGTATGATTGTCATGATAGCTTTTTTTATTTTGAGTAGATAATTCATTGTGAATACTGCAACGAGCTCTTTTCTAAAGCTCCATCGGAAATATGTTGTATTTTTATCATTTTACTGGTTTGTAGGTGTCATTGAACACTGAGGATGGTGTTTCCCTAAGTAGAAGGGTTCTGTAAAAACCTAGTTAAAATTCCTTGTATAAAAGTTAAAAATAATAACCAAGGATGATGGGACACTTATTCAAAGTTGAATGGTAGGAAAAAAACCCTAATGGGTGTCATTTTGGTTCATTATGGCTAAAAAAAAATGGCAAAGGAAATGGCAAAGGCTTTGGAAATCAAAAATGGCATTATTAGCATTTATTTATGAAAATAATGGAAATAGAAGAAAATGAAGGTTAAAGGTCACAGGTTGCATGTGAGGAGGAAAATGAAGGAAAATAATGGAAAATGAAGAAAATAGAGGCCTCGTCAATAAAAAGGCTTCTGAGGATATATTGGGAAGCTTTTGGCTCAAGATTTTTCTCACACTTATGGCTCTGATTCTATTTTATCTCTCTCTCTCTCTCTCTATCTCTCTCTCTCTCTCTTGGACACTTAGAGTTTTCTTGGAACACTTTGGCATTGGAGAAATAAAGGCAAGAAAGATGGAAGAAGGAGGAAGCAAGAAAGGATCGTAGGAATCAAGTAGCTACAACAAGTTTCTTGGCAAGTATTGATTTGAAAGTGTATTTCCCTTCCTAGATCTAGAATGCATGGTATTGCATGTGGTTATTTTCTATATTCGCATGGCTTTTTGCCAAGTGTGACAATGTTTTCAGCCTAGCCTTGCCATTTCTGGATAGCCACGGTGTTGTAGAGTTATCATGTTTTGGTTTAGCTAGATTACTAGATGGATTCAAATTTGAGTGGGGTGGACCTCCAAATTTATATAACACATGGCCTACTAACCCCTTAATCATACTGTGGGTTGTGGTAAAGTCGGATAGTGTTTTTCCTCAGTATGAATAGAAATCCTCGACCGCTGAATGGTGGTATATACGGTAAATCCTAAAGGTAGTTTTATCTCCATCAGGCCTAGGAATCATGGGTTTGGGATATATGATAAATCCTGGATAATATGTCTTGGTTTAGGGCCTAGTGACCTTCGATTCAGACTGTGGGGTGTGGTAAATCCTCAGAGACTAGGAGATAGGAAAATTCCTCACGGTTTAGGCAGAGAGAATCCATTGATATCCATGCTTGTTTTGGCCTAGTGATTGTGTGTAGATCACAGTAAATCAGGCTATGACATGTTTATTGTGTTGTCATAGTAATCTGGGATGGATCATGGCGAAGCTTGATTTCTATTGATGAGGGTGAGGTGGTTTAGCATTGGGATGCCCTAATTGGTTCTTTCAGTTTGAGTTCCACATTCAAGCTTATAATATGGCATGGGGATGATTGGTTGAAGAGATATTTTTCTCACAGAATATATGGTCAGGTTGAATGTGGAAGTCCCAACTCTGATTGATTTCTACATTCATTAATGAAGATCTCATTCCTCTGGTATTTAATACATAAATGTACCAACTGTTATGTGGATTATATTGTTGTTGTATCCATGGTATTTATATTATTATTATGCTGGTTATAAGCATGTATTTTATTAACGATAATGATCTAGGTGGATATTGGTGGTTATCCATCTATTCCACTTGGGGCTCCACCATTTCAGGTCTTGAACTTTCAGAGCCGTTTTGAGGCCCTAAATGACGTTTTTTTGGGAAAACCAGGACCAACATGGGATTTTGATTGATGTTGGTGTTGGTGTTCCCATGTTGTGGCCAAATTGGCAAGACCAAAAGATGAGACAACATCAGAACCACTTTCAGACCACAGGATCTAGCCCTCCTGGGTCCAGAGAGGGATCTCTCTATGATATGTCAAAGGTATATGACTTTGAGGCTCAGTGTTAAGATATTAGGCTAGTTATAAGGCCCAGGGTTTGTTTGTTTGATGTATATTTGGTTGTTGGGAATCAAGAAAGAAAGGTTTTATATAAGAAAAGGATGACCAAAGAGGATTTTAGGAAAAGGAGAGATATTCCATGGAACATTCAAGACCATTGGGCAATGGAGTCAGGAAAGGGTTTACTTGCGCAGGCTTTCAGTTGGGCTAGTCATCTAAAGCATTGGATCTTAAAGATGATTGTGTGATATGAAAATGGTAAGAGAGAAGGTGAAAGAAAGGAAACCATCCAAGGTGACCTTTGTAAATCAGATCCAGGGATAGGGCATACCATTGGACACCTGTGATTCTAAAATCCAAAGGCTAACTCTTTAGACAAGAAAACATTAAAGATTTAGAACACAAAGTTAAAGACCTGAGATCAAAGAGAGACTTTCAACTCTCAATGCTTCGGCCTCCAGCTTGAGGGATCTTAGAAAAGGTTTGATTAACTGAAAAGGATCCTAGTGAGATAGAGACGAAGTTATAGACCTCCCAGTGTTCCCAATTCATTCAATCAAATCTTAACAATAACATCTAAGAATAGATTCATTAATTCATACATCAGCTAGCAGGCAATAACATCCATTACACTGGTTAAATTAATTGAAATCAAACCTTAGATAACACATATAGCAGAAAACATTGAAGGCGGGGAGAGCAGAAACATAGGGTACCTAACAAGGGTAAGTCCCATGCCAGATTTCTGATGCGAGCCAGTAGAAATGAAATGAGGTGAACTGCTAAATAAAACAAATACAGAGATAGGAAAACATCACTGCTACTTTATATCGGGATCCAAAGAAATGTTCTTTTCATATTAAAAAGCAACACCATTCAAGTACAACATTACCAATAGCTGGATATTCAGTCTGAAAACATCTTCCTCAGCCTATCTTACAACTTTACATAGAGACTATGTCTCAAATGAAACAACTTGTAATTCTCTGAAAACCAATCAAAAACCTTTACAATGAGTTTCTTCATGAATTTATAGCTCACAAGAAGCAGAGAAGGTAGGTGAAGAACTAAATGCAGCATTGAAACTCAGAAGAAGGGGAGTGCCGAGGCCTCATTCTATTTTAAATTCTAAGCATTTATCTTTGGTAGTCTTTGGATGAAAGAGTGGTCTTCGTCAGGCTTCCATTTACTCTAGGTATGTCTCTAATGTACATGTTGTAACACTCTGGTGATCTTAAAAAAAAAAGGTATAATAATGGTGCTAAGGTCTGCCCTACTGTGTAACCAATACATCTGACAAAAAAGGACTGTTGTCAGAGGGGGAAACTTTACTTGGACACAATGTAGACTGAAACAATAATGTGTACCGTGTCCTTTCATGAAGAAAAAAATTCTGCTGATGTAGAAAACTTGATATACATTAATTTATGTGCTCTGTACCCTCTGTGTGATCCATGATGTCTTCAACTTGGTACTTTGCCTCTAAACCACTAAGTTAAGGCTCAAAAATTTTCATTTTCGTGCCTTAAACTCTCTGCTTCTCCATTTGTGTCTATGTCAGTGAAATCTGCGCTTTTAATGGCTCTAGGGAGGTTTTACAGAGTTCAAATCCTGTTCTTTTAATGCAAGTCTTGTCATGGCTCCTACCCAGGCCTTCTTCGTGATCTCGGCCTCTGAAAAATGGTCCTTTCTATGTTTTTTGTCGTTGTAATAAAGACTGTGTAATCATGGCAGCTTTCACCATTTGATAACCCTGAAAAACACAAAAAACTGTTAAGAAAACCACGCATGGAGGTGGTGGATGTAACAGGGATGATGAGAATGGCCATGCAAACTGATAAGATAGCGGAAAAGTGCAGGATCATGGTGGAAAATGCAACTTAATAATGGAACATGGTCTGGAGGGCGATGGAAAGTGGGCCAGGGGTACGATTGCCTTCGATTAATACTCATGCAACTTTGCAGAGCGATAGCGATTGGATGGCCAGCCTCAGATCGAATGGCGCACAGCGATATCGCACCGGGGCAAACACCGAAAGATAACGCGCGATGGAGGGTGGTTTTTGAATAGTGCGTGGAGCAACGTGTCATGTGATGAGTGGAATCACTCTAAAACAAAATTTACCGCCCAACCTACAAACGCGGTGTGATGAAAACCAATGGTTTATGAATAGTGCACATTGTGGGGACCACCAGGCGGAGGGAATACAGACCATCGATCTGCGGGAAAATGAACGGTTGATATATGATCGGGTGACAGACGGGAAAAGACAGGTGCGAAGAGATTTTGTGACAACCATCGGATCTGAACAGATCAACGACGGAAAAATCACCTGATAACCATTTGAGATAAGCGCCTTTCGCCTTGGCGCTTGGTCTTGGTGCTCGGTCACGTGGGGAAAAATGCAGAGGGGCTAGGGCCAAGCAAGGAGGGTGTGTAGGATGTAAAGGGGACTTTGGGAAGATTTAGGGGATTAGAGGGGAATTCGACAAGGGGAAAACAAAGGTGAAAATGGGCATTCTACAGGGATACAAGGGGCAGATGTAGGCTTTTTGGAGCGCAATTTTTTACAATCAGTGAGGCCCTTTAAACTGGGAACAGTAGTGGGGGTTTATCAAAGAAAAAAGGCACAGGAGACTTCAAGGATGATGTGTTTTCAGAGGAAATTCATTCCTTGAAGGCTCAAAAACATTCTAGCCCCCTATTTGCTTGTCAAAATTTATAGGGGGGCTAACAGTGGCTCCACATGGGGATGGCTTCTTCTTGAAGGAGTCAAGAATTCAGAAAATGGTCTTTGGTGTAGGCTAGATGCCTGCTGCTTGAGCCACCTTTTTTTTTTAATTTTTGGCTGCCACAATTACGAAGACATCAATTAGCAGTAACATCACCCAAACAATCTACCTACCCATCCTACAATCCTAGCATTTTTTCTTCTTCTGGGGTGCATTTGGACTAGCAGACCCTTTACATCTTTTTTATTTTTTATAAGCAAGAAAATAAACCTATCTTATTTCTACCCTTATTTTTCCATGAGACCAGATTAAGCCTTTGGTCTCATATGTTTCTCTACCTAATCTAACATCTGCTGGGATTAAACTGTCCAACAGATTTCTTCTCTACATTCTACAACAGAAATTCAAAAAACAGTCAAAATAGGATTAGACAGTCTAGTTTGATGTTGATCCAAGGCATAAAGACAGTTGCACATGAACAGAATTTGCAGAAAAATGAAAACAAATTCTTGAAGGCTTGAAATCTAAAATTTGAAGTGTCCTTCTTTCTTAGTGACTCGAGTTTTAATCTTGTTAGAGTCACTTTATTTTCTTCATTTCGGCTCTAGTTTTGGACTTGTTAGAGATGTTTCTTCTTCCTTTTTTGCTAGTCCAGATTTTGGCCATGTTTGAACTAGCTATCTTTACTTCCCTTGGCTCAGGTTTTGATCATATTAGAGCCAATCCCTTGCAATTATGAGGTTCATGTTTTGAGCATGTCTGAACCTCTCCTTTTTCTCCGTTTTTGGAACATTTTCTCTTTTTCTTGAAAAAAAAACACTGCAATGGTATGTACAATGGAAATGGAAACTGGAAATTGGAAATCAGCAGAAGTAGTGCTTGAGCATCCTGCCATTGATAGGACCCCCAAACAGCTCTGTACCATCTGGTTCTTGTAGAAAAAAGGAATTTGGACCCACAGTGGCCTGGATGATGTATGGACCTTGCCACAAACTGTCAAACTTGCTGTGCTTTCCTTTGTCCTCTCTCCTTGAGTCCCACTTCAGAACTTTGTCTCCAATTTTGAAGTCATAAGCCTTAGTTCTTTTGTCGAACAACTTCTTTATGTTCTCCCAAACTTTCACAGCTCTGGTATAGACCTCTTCCCTTGTCTGTTGGAGATGAATTATCTGGTTTATTCTCTTCACCATGCTATCTTCTTCTGTTTGTGTCTCTTGAACATGTTTTATCACCAGTATTGCAAGGCTGGTAGGAAACACTGCTTATGTTCCATAGACAAGCTGGTATGGTGATGTGCCAATGGATTTCTTTGTTGTAAGCCTGTCAGTCCACAAAGCATGCACCAACTTGCTATGCCATGACTTTTTGTTCTCTTCCAAAAACTTTTTGATGATAGTCACCAGGCTCTTGTTTGATGATTCAGCTAATCCATTGCCCTGAGGGTAATATGCAGTTGAATGACTGAGTGCTATTTGATACCTGTGACAAAAATCAACCATCTTCTTGGATCCAAAAGAAATAGCATTATCAGTGATTATTTTCCTTGGGCAGCCAAACCGAGAGAGGATATGACCCTCTAGGAACCTAATGATGACTGAATTTGTGGCATTCCTAGTAGGTATGGCCTCTATCGACTTAGTGAAGTAGTCTATGGCTATTAAGATCCATTTTTGTTGTGCAGAAGAAGCAGGGTGAATTTCTCCTATGAAATCTAGGCCCCATTGGATAAAGGGACCCTCAACAATGATGGGTTGTAGTGGTAAGGGGAGGAGTTTTCTTTTGCCTTCAAAAATCTAGCATTTGTGGTAGGAAATTATCATCTTATGGATATCATTGAAGAGTGTAGGCCAATAGTAGCTAGCTCTAAGTATTTTGTTTGCAGTGGCTTTCTAGTTCAGGTGGCCTCCACACTCTCCTACATGGAACTCTTGTTTAATCCTTTTTGCTTTAGACTCAGGCAAACATTTAAGCAATAGGCCATTTTCATTTTTCTAGTATAATCCTTCATTCATTATGAAATAGCTTCTGGATTTTAGCTTTAAGAATCTGGCCTTGGTCTTTGATATTTTAGGAGGGGCATTGAGGTGTGTAAGCACATACAGAATGTCATAATACCAAGGAGAGCTCTGAAACTTCCCCTCAACAGTGGGATCAGGTGATCCCTGCTGCTCATCCAAGGTATCCACCATGTTAATGTCAAGGGCTTGTAGATTTGATTCAGCCATTAGTTGAGCTAAGCCTTGACCTCTGATCAGTTTGGTGGTTTTTATCTCAAGTTCGTATTCTAAGATCACAGCAATCCATTTTCCCCTCTTCCCATCTGGGTCTTGGGACAAAATGTCTTTAACCACTATATTGGGTACATAGGCTATGGTGTGGGAATGCAGTATGTACACCCTAAAGTATTTCAAGGCCTTAACTAGAGCATAGACCTGCTTTTCCATTATGTTGTATTTCAAGGGCGCAACCCTAAGTGCTCTGCTGAAGAAAGAAATGGGCTGTTCCATTCCCTCAGGATTTTTCTTCGGTAGAACTGCAGCTATCGTATGCTTGGAGGCAAATGAAAAAAACAGGAAATCCTTTGAGAAATCTTGGTTGATTAGGGCAGGAGCCTGGGTGAGTCCAAGTTTCACTGATTCAAATAATTTCTTAGCCTCGACAGTCCACTTAACTCCTACACCTTTCCTTAACATATTCGTCATATTCCTAAGGTGTTCAGCTAAGTTGGGAATAAACCTCCTAAGGAAGTTGATTTTCCCAATGAAGAACTGTAATTATTTGATGTTTCTTGGGTGTGTGATTTGTAGTATTCCCTCAACTCTTTGTGGGTCTATCCTAATCCCCTTCTTCGATATGATGTGGCCAAGAAACTTACCCTCTTGCAGCCCAAATACATTCCTTTTGGGATTCAATGACAGACCAAACCTTCTACATTTTTCAAACACCTTCCTCAGATGTTTTAGGTGTTCTTCATCAGTCTTCGAATAGACTGTTATGTCATCTAGATAGATGATAATGAAGTGTCCTATTTCATCTGAAAAAGCTATATCCATTGCACTTTGGAAGGTTGCACCAACGTTCATCAGTCCAAAAGGCATCTTTACATACATAAAGGTGTCCCATGGAGTGGTGAAGGCTGTCTTGAGTTGGTATTTTGGGATTACTAAGACTTGGTTATAACTTGAAAAACCATCTAACAGGGAGATCCTTTTTGAGCCTACTACCCTCTGAAGGATGTGTTCCATTTTTGGCAAAGGGTAATTGTATTTGAGTGAGGCTCTATTAAGATTCCTGAAATCAATACACAGCCTAATATCCCCTATTTTCTTTCTCACAGCCACTAGGTTTGATACCCAATCAGAGAACCTCACAGGCACAATTATGCCTATGTCATACATCTTCTTAATCTCTTTTTCCACTGCAGGCAATTGTTTTGGGTTTATTCTGTGAAGTTTTTGTCTGAAAGGTTTCTGGTTATGTTTCAAAGGTATTTTATGTTGTATGATGCTTGTGTCATAGGCCTTTAAGTCCTCATAGCTCTAGGCAAACACATCAATGAATTCCCTGAATAGGTCAATGTATTTCTTCTTCATGTTTGTTGTCAAGGACTTAGCCAATTTAATCACCTTGGGTTTTTCTTTAGTGCCTATTTTTCATTCTTTAACATTAGAGTTTGTGTGATCTATAGTGGGCTTTTTTGCTACATATTCAAAGTCAAAAAGGTCTTCTAAAGGTGCCAGACCTCGAGGTATGTTCTTATGTTTGGCCTGCAGCACCTCTACTTCTTCACTATCTGTGTTTTCACATTTTTTGTTTGGATTTCCACTCTTCTCGTTCAAAGTGTTTATTTCTATGTTACAGGGTGGTTCTTCCTCATCTGAGGACTCTTCACTTAGGTAGCTACTGTCAGTTTTAAAATCTGAATAAGAAATTTCAAACCCATCTCTACCTACCAGGAAGTCCTGAATCTGTTTATCCCCTTCAAAAACCTGCCAATATTTTTCGTTGTCCGGCACTGCAGGTCTGAATTTGGTCTGTATTATGATTTGCTGGTCGCTTGGAGTATTAGGGTATGAACTAGCTAGGCAAGCTAATCCATTTGCAATGACGTTTTGACTCCTAGGAAAAAACACTAATTTGTATTCAACAAATGTTTTCAATATATCCATAGTGACATTCTTGTATGCTCTCAGTCTAGGATGTTTCGCTGTGTATTCACCATTCACCTGTTTAATGATCAGCTCAGAGTCCCCACACACAGTTATCCTACGGGCTCCTAATTTTCTCAACAGGTTTAAACCTAGGATAAGAGCCTCATATTCTGCAATATTGTTTGTGCATTTGAAGTGCAGGTTACAGGCATGGCTCTCTGCGTAATCACTCTTTGTGTTATGTATCCACACTCCTGCTCCATCAGTTCTCTTGGTACATGACCCATCGAAATTCATTTCCCATAAGGTTTCATTCTCAGGTTTCTCACTGATTCGTTCTAGGTGTGGTGTATGTTTTTGTGAAGGGTGACTAATCAGCTAGCTGCATTCTGTTTCTGGTTCACTTTGAGTTTTTGTTTCAGTGCACTGTTCAAAATTTTCCACATCATTCTCCTTCGAGTCTAGAATAGCCATTATGTTAAAGTCCATGGGCTCGGTTTCCTTGTTTGTATCTCTGTTTTTGGACGCTGGCCCCTATAAGGATTCATCATTACAAAGGATGAAGGAGTCAAGGTCTGTATGTACAGAGTATAAAGGTGAATTCTCAGGCTTTTCGGTCTGTTAACCATAAATTTCATTTGTGCCTCTCTATACAATCTTCTAAGTTGGCTAAAGACTGGGATCATGGCATAGGCCCCATCCATATGCATTGTACCTTGCAGCTTGGCTCCCCATGATCTTGACAATAACATGCCATACTTGGGTGGCACATCTGCCACCACAACATCCATGAACATACATTTTGCAGGAATCTGGGTTAGGCTCACACATAAATCTTTGATCAGGACAAGACACTTTACTCTACTAGAGTCAAATGAATATAGGTCTTTATAGGGATGAGTTATCTCTAAGCCTAATCTTTCCATAACTACTTTAGGCATCAAGTTGTGTGAGGCACCGGAGTCATGCATTGCATTATGAAGGATCTTATCATGGATATTGAGACTGATATAAAAAGGTGGCACTACCCCTTCCTGAAACTTTTCTTCTATCTTTGGACCAAACAGAAGGGTAGGTTTATCATCAATCAGATTTATAGTGTCACTGTTCTCACCTAAATTTAATGCTTTTAAAATTTGGCCTTTATATACATCTTGAGTGGCCAGCTCAGAGAGTGGGACAGAGATTTTAATTTTTTCTATCTCACTTTCCAAATTGAAAGTGGACTGACTCTTTGGAATGTTCAACTCTATTTTGTTAGCCACCACCTTGGTGGCAGAAATAGCGGGCTGATTCTCGCTATGTGCAGTGTTTCAAATTGTTTTATTAGGAGCACTAACTGCAGTGCTAGTGCTGCTAGATGGTTGACCTTGTGTGTCAGTGTTTTGGTTGTCCTTCTCTTTGTTCTTTCCAGAATTCTTAGCTGTTGATTTGTTACTTTCAACAGTCACTTTAGAATTTTTCTCAGGCCTTTTCTTGATGGTAACCTCAGAAGCTTTTAGTTTGGCAGTGTCTAGGCTCTTTTTGCTTCTAAGTTCATATTGTTCCCTGACCCGCATGATGGCATCTTCAAATCCTAACCTGTAATCCTTAGATTCTAACCATTCCTCATCCCAATATGAGGGTGAGAGTTGATCTTCTTCTATGGAACAGTTGTGGATTGAGTTTTCTACTTCGAACATGTTTATTGTACTTCCCTCAGACTCTTCTATGATCCCCTCATCTTCATCAAGAAAGTTCTCTTGGAATGGGGGAATAACTTGCTGATCTGATTCTCTTTGTCTGTTGGGAGTGGTGTTGTTTCTTCTAAATTTCTAGTTCTGGTTATGATTTTGACTTATGTTTTGGTTACTAAATGTGACAACTATTTTTTCCATCATTTGTTGTAGCTTTTCCATGTTTTTGGATATGCGGTCATAATTCGGGTCAGATGTGGAAGCTACATTGTCATCTCTATATGTTGCCCTTTTCTCATCTCTCAATCTTGCTTTCTTCTCAATCAGATTTGCCTCTACACTCACTGCTCCTTTTTTCATGTCCTCCAATGTGTTGTAATCCCTCTCCCTAAGCTGGTAGGCCATGCTAGCATATAAGCCTTCAGGGTATTTCACTAGAACCATACCTAGGCGAGGTTTCATGTGTGGTGGAAGAGAATTATAAATGTTGTTAAACCTTGTAGAGTAGTCCTAGACACTCTCTCCTACGTTTCTTTTTAGGTTCTTGTATTCTGTTAGGATTTGGAGAGGGTTGGCCTTAACTTCCCATTTGTTTATGAAAGCCTGATACAAAGCAGGGAGGTCTTGGATACTGTTAGGAGGTAGGCTTTTGAACCATTTCTTCACATCACCTCGTAAGCTCTAGGCGAAGATTCTCATTTTGACTATAACATCATCTATTTCCATGTAGTCAAAAGAATCTTCCATCCTATCTACATGGTGTTGGGCTGTGGTAGACTCTTTTGCAGTGAAGTGTGGCATCTTTGACTAATAATCGTTGGGTAAGGGCACTAGAGGCTGAGGTAAAACCAGCGGTGCATACCAGGCTGCCATGATGATGTTTTGATGAGGTAAAAGGTTGGATTGAGCAGCTGGTGTATGGATGATAGGGGTGCTAGGACCAACAGAAGTATGTTGAGAAGATTTAGGATGATAGAGCCCCAAGTTCTGAATGAAGTGAATATTAGGAGGTGTAGATGGAGGGGTTCCTCTGTCCCTAATATGTTTACCACTTTGAGTTGGTGAACCAGGAAGCTCAAGGTCTAGATGGTATAGTGCATTGAATGACCTAGTCCTAGGTAAGTTGTTTTGAGTGCCAAGGTCAAAAAATGGGTCTGATAGAGTTGTGAGGTTTTCTGGTGTAGAATTAGCTCTATGGATGTGGCTAGAAATAGTTGGTCTTTTAGGTGTAGGATATCTCTTGAAGTTTCTCTCAGGGTTATCAACTATTTTAGGTGGGTTTGGGTTGGGATGAGCTCTTGTGTGAATGGTTCTTGAAGCCAGAATGTTGTTTTCCAACCAAGGCAGCTTAACCCTACTTGTTACTTCTACTGTGGTTGATGTTGTTGTGGGGGCTAGTCTCCCAGTGGAGTCTTATGTGAACCAAGATAATTAGCAGGCCTACTTATCATTAGTGGAGTCTTTAATCTTTAAGGAGCTATGGAGTCACCAGGTGGAAGGTTTAGGGTGTTTCTGAAGGGTACACTATCCACCCTAGTGCTTGTAAGATCTCCCTTTTCAAGGAAATCTCCAAAACATAACAAACTCTAACCAGATATTGATTGGGAGGGCTTTAACTAGATATGTCACCTCTAGAAGAGGATGAGATCCAGAGGCTACCTGGCCCTTTCCAGACTCTTTCTAAGAGTGTGGGAGAAACACAACAAATGGTATATAAAGTGAATTGCAAACGGAAGTGTTTCACTACCAACCTGACCAGAGTTTCTAGGTATTCTAAGGCTCTTATGATGTAGTAAGGTGAGAAATACTCATAATTTCCCCAGCGGAGTTGCCATTATGTTGATGTTCCCATGTTTCGGCCAGATTGGCAGGACCAAAAGATGAGACAAAATCATAACCACTTTCAAACCTTAGGATCTAGCCCTCCTGGATCCAGAGAGGGATCTCTCTATGATATGTCAAAGGTATATGACTTTGAGGCTCAATGTTAAGATATTAGGTTAGTTATAAGGCTCGGGGTTTGTTTGTTTGATGTATATTTGGTTGTTGTGAATCAGGAAAGAAAGGTTCGATATAAGACAAGGATGAGAAAAGAGGATTTTAGGCAAAGGAGAGATATTCCAGGGAACATTCAAGACCATTGGGCAATGGATTCAGGAAAGGGTTTACTTGCTATTCAATATGCAGGCTTTCAGTTGGGCTAGTCATCTAAAGCATTGGATCTTAAAGATGATTGTGTGATATGAAAATGGTAAGAGAGAAGGTGAAAGCAAGGAAACCATCCAAGGTGACCGTTGGAAATCAGATCCAGGGACAGGGCATACTATTGGACACATGTGATTCTAAAATCCAAAGGCTAACTCTTCAGACAAGAAAACATTAAAGATTTAGAACACAAAGTTAAAGACCTGAGATCAGAGAGAGAATTTGAACTCTCAATGCTTTGGCCTCCAGCTTGAGGGATCTTAGAAAAGGTTCGATTAACTAAAAATGATCCTAGTGAGATAGAGACAGAGTTCTAGACCTCCCAGTGTTCCCAATTCATTCAATCAAATCTTAACAAGAACATATAAGAACAGATTCATTAATTCATACATCAACTAGCAAGAAATAAAATCCACTACACTGGTTAAATTAATTGAAATCAAACCTTAGATAACACATATAGCAGAAAACATTGAAGGCAAGGAGAGCAGAAACATAGGGTACCTAACAAGGGTAAGTACCATGCCAGATTTCTGATGTGAGCCAGTAGAAATGAAATGAGGTTGAATGCTAAATAAAACAAATACAGAGATAGGAAAACATCACCGCTGATTTAGATCAGGATCCAAAGAAATTTTCTTGTCATATTAAAAAGCAACACCAGTCAAGTAAAACATTACCAATAGCTGGATATTCAGTCTGAAAACATCTTCCTCAGCCTATCTTACAATTTTACATAGAGACTATGTCTCAAAAGAAACAGCTTGTAATTCTCTGATAACCGATCAACAACCTTTACAATGAGTTTCTTCATGAATTTATAGCTCATGAGGAGCAGAGAAGCTAGGTGAAGAACTAAATGCAGCATTGAAACTCAGAAGAAGGGGAGTGTCGAGGCCTCGTTCTATTTTAAATTCTGAGAATTTATCTCTAGTACTCTTTGGATGAAAGAGTGGTCTTCGTTAGGCTTCCATTTACTCCAGGTATGTCTTTGATGTACCTACTGTAACACTCTGGTGATATTAAAAAAAAAAGGTACAATAATGGTGCTAAGGTCTGCCCTACTGTGTAACCAATGCATCTGACAGCATAGGACTATTGTCAGGGGGGGAAACTTTACTTGGACACAATGTAGACTGAAACAATAATGTGTACCGTGTCCTTTCATGGAGAAAAACATTCTGCTGATGTATAAAACCTGATATACATTAAATTATGCGCTCTGTACCCTCTGCGTGATCCATGATGTCTTCAACCTGGTACTTTGCCTCTAAACCACTAAGTTAAGGCTCAAAAATCTTCATTTTCGTGCCTTAAACTCTCTACTGCTCCATTTCTATCTATTTCGATGAAATCTACGCTTTTAATGGCTCTGGGGAGGTTTTATAGAGTTCAAACCCTGTTCTTTTAATGCAAGTCTTGTCATGGCTCCTACCCAGGCCTTCTTCATGATCTCGGCCTCTGAAAAATGGTCCTTTCTATGTTTTTTTTCCGCTGTAATAAAGACTGTGTAATCATGGCGGCTTTCACCATCTGATAACCCTGCAAAACATGAAAACCTATTAAGAAAACCACGCATGGAGGTGGTGGATGTAATAGGGATGACGAGAATGGCCATGCAGACTGGTGAGATAGTGGTAAAGTGCAAGATCATGGTGGAAAATGTAACTTAATAGTGGAACATGGTCTGGAGGGTGATGGATAGTGGGCCAGGGGTACGATTTCCTTTGATTAATCCTCGTTCGACTTCGCGAAGCGATCGCCGTTGGATGGCCAGCCTCAGATCGGACGGCGCACGGCGATATCGCATCGGGGCAAATGCCGAATGATAATGCACAATGGAGGGTGGTTTACGAATAGTGCGCAGAGCCACGTGTCATGCGATGAGTGGAATCGTTCCGAAACAAAAATTACTGCCCAACCTCCAAACACGGTGCGATGAAAACCGGTGGTTTATGAACAGTGCACATTGCGGGGACCACCAGGCAGAGGGAATACGGACCATCGATCTGCGGGAAAACAGATGGTTGATATATGATTAGGCGACGACTGGGAAAAGATGGGTGCGAAGAGATTTTGTGACAACCGTCGGATCTGAACAGATCGACGGTGGAAAAATCACCCGATAACCATTTGAGATAAGCGCCTTCCGCCTTGGCGCCTAGTCTTGGCGATCGGTCACGTGGGGAAAAATGCAGAGGGGCTAGGGCCAAGCAAGGAGGGTGTGTAGGATGTAAAGGGGACTTTGGGAAGATTTAGGGGATTAGAGGGTAATTTGACAAGGGGAAAACAAAGGTTAAAATGGGCATTCTGCAGGGATACAAGGGGCAGATGTAGGCTTTTTGGAGTGCAATTTTTTACAATCAGTGAGGCCCTTTAAACTGGGAACAGCAGTGGGGGTTTATCAAAGGCAAAGGCATAGGAGACTTCAAGGATGATGTGTTTTCAGAGGAAATGCATTCCTTGAAGGCTCAAAAACATTCTAGCCCCCTGTTTCCTTGTCAAAATTTATAGAGGGGCTAACAGTTGGTATCTCAAAATTTTTAGTCCTCAGATATATATTTCTAACGAGTTATTGTGCATGTTAAAAAGAGATCATATTCCACAGTTATAACCTCAGGAAGTTGATGTACCAATTTACCCAAATGGGGCCCATAGTTTTGGTGCTTCATCTCCTAGGGCTAGGTTTTTGGATGTTTAGAGTTTTCCATTATTTCTCAATAATAAATAGGCCTTTAAGCTTCATTGTAACACATTTCATAGACATGTATCTGCCACATCTCTTCTCAAAGGTAAGCTACCATCGCCTGAGCTATTTTATTTCCATTATATCTGTAAGCTCATTTATGTTATTTAATATTAATGAAATCAAGTATATTTTCTACTACATCTCTACATTTATTTTTATTTCTGTATTTTATTGCATTCCTGAATAAATATGTATCAGTGGTATCAGAGAGGTATGCTCTTTCTTGACATTTCTTTTCATGACCCCAATAAGATAAGTGTATAAGGAGTTAGACCTTGATTTGGTTGAATCTTTGCAATATTAGCCTTGCAAATCCAAACAACCTCCCATGGAAGAGGAAAATATATATGAGGGAACAGGAGATCTTATCAAAATATTGCTCGAGGAGGCCCTCAAGAAACATAGGAACGTGATTATGGATAAGGTTTCCCATATCCTTCGACTACTACCCACCAGTAGCACATTTTCATCTGGATACCACTCTGGAGGCGCCACTCCTTTTAAGGTACAAATTAAATTCGACATTTCCATATTTGAGGGTGTAATAGATGCAAACACTGTTGATAGATGGTTGAATCTATTAGAAGGATATGTTTTAGTTTTTGATTTTTCCAATTGGGAAAATATTACTTTTTCACTCCTCAAAGCCGCCCTACATGTCAAAGACAGGTGGGAAACCTACTGTAAGAAAAATGACAAGGGGGAATCCTCCTTGTTCTCGTTCACACCCACTTGGAAATATTTCTGTGATGTCATCAAGCAACAATACTACCCCATGGAGAGCTATGAGGATACGTATATACAATGGACTATGATGTGGCAACAAATGGATTAAGATGTGCATTAGATGATGAATTCGTTCCATACCCTGCGCACAAAGTTGGGTATCAAAGTTTGGAGAAACATTTGGTGCTTAAGTACCACAATTGTCTACACATATACATCGAGGAGGAAATGGAGTTCCCTGATATATCCTCACCTGATGTAGCATACTGGTATGCTACCAAGATTGAGCATAAATTCAAACAGAAGAATTGATACTTGGGACTTGCAAATCAGAAGCAAGGGAAAGGCGCCCCCAAAATACAGAACAAAGGACAAGGCCAAGGTGGGGCGAACTAGGAAAACTTGTTCAAGCCGCAAGCGAAGAAAAACACCACAAAGCCAAATAAGGACACGGGAAAATGGTGTGAGTTCCATAAGAGCTCCACTCACAACACAAGTGAATGTTTGACCAAGAAGTCACTAGTGGCTGAGCTGAAGGCTTTTGAATCAGGTGCATGTTCTGACTCTGAGTCAGATACCAATAAGGGGAATGGTAAAGGGAAGCATATTATCTATGCAGAGCCTAGTTCCATCATTGCCACCACCAAGATCCAGAAGGAAGAAACCGAAGATCCAGAGGAGGGGGGCACCTCTTCCATTCCCAGATGTGGGTGAAGGGTTCCCTGTTGTAGTTCATTATCGAAAATGGGAGAGAAAAAAACCTCATTTCAGTAGAGGTCGTGAAGCTCTTGGGCCTGTCGATCACAACACACCCACAACCATACACCATCAAGTGAATTCACCAAGGACAAGATATATACATCAGCCAGCAGTTTCTCCTTACCTACATCATCATTCCCTTCAGTGTTCATGAATGAGGTATTATATGATGTTTCTCCTCTTCAAGTTTGTGATGTATTATTAGACCAACCATAGTTGTGGAAGCGACATGTTATGTATGAGTCTCAGCATCACGCGATTATTGTTACTTTGGGTAATAATTTGTATAGGATACTAGAGGTAGCACTACCTACCACCATCTCTTTGATCACCACGAAGCAATGCAGTAATGTCACTTCCCAAACCGGGAAATATGTTTTCCTTATGATATTCCCTAAGGGAAAGAATAATACTATGGCCATGACCTCCAAGAAGGGCTCCTCCACGCGACAGCAACAGATGGAAAAGGTTGTGGAGGAGTACGAGGACATCTTTACCTCACCTGCAGGGGTGCCTCAGCACTATCAAGTCAATCACTCCATCAATATGCCCCCAGGAGTGTCGCTACCCAATGGACCAATCTATCGACGCTCTGTTCTAGAGAATGAGAAAATCAAGAGGCATATTTAGAATTTGTTACAGAAATATTAGATCTGGCTGAGCTGATTGCCCTGTGGGAGCCCAATCATGTTGGTGTAGATGAAGGATGGGACTTGGAGACTCTGTATTGGCTATCGAGCATTGAAAAATATAGTTGTATGGAATAGATATTCAATCCCACATATTTATGACCTTTTGTACCAACTCAAGGGGGACAAATATTTCAGCAATATTGACTTGAAGTCCGGGTATCACTAGGTACCAATCAAACCCTTCAATGTTTGGAAGACTTCCTTCAAAACCAATAAGGATGTTTTTGAATGGTTGGTCATGAATTTTGGGTTGACTAATTCTCTTTCAACCTTCATGAGGCTAATAGAAGACATCTTTTGACCATTCACTAACTTATTCATGGTGGTGTATTTGGATGCCATCTTGATCTTCAGCCAGAGTTGGGAAGAGCACCTCCACCACATTCGACGGGTCCTCCAAACACTGTAGTAACAAAATTTATCTGTCAATTTAGATAAATGCAGTTTTGGCATGACCTAGGTTCAATATTTGGGGTACATTATTGATGAGTGGGGGGTGGATGTGAACCCAGCCAAGATCCAGGTAATTTGTAATTGGCTAGCCCCAACCACTCTAACAGAGCTCCGCAACTTTCTGGGCCTTAGCAATTTATACCGCAGTTTCATGTTGGGGTTCTCTCATATCTTTTGGAACTTGAGTCAAGTCACCAAGGGAGGAGCGAAATCAAAATTATTTTTATCTAAATCTCAATAGAAGGCGTTCGCAAAGTTGAAGCATCACCTCTACTCTACACTAATGCTCGCATTACCAAACTTGCAACAACCATTTGAGATTGAGACAAATTCCTCTGACCATGATATTTAGGCAATTTTTACTCAGTAGGGGCATCCAGTGGCATATCATAGTAAGACACTTTCAAACACATTATGAAAGTATCCCACCTATGACAAAGAGATATATTCCCTCATGCAGGGCTACTTACAATGGAATAATTACATTTTGGGGAAGAAAATAGTCATCCATATATATCACCGACCTTTGTATTTCATATAGACGCAAGGGAAGTTACAGAACAATCACCATCGGAAATGGGCCACATATCTACAACAGTTACATTTGAACATCAAGTACAAGAAGGGAAGCACCAATAATGTTGTAGAATACCTCAGCCGACCGACAATCGTGGCATTAACCACTGTTCTTGAATCTTGTACGAATGAGAGTCTAAGTTGTTCACGTCTCTAGAAAACTGATATAGAATTCGGAAACACATACGAGACACTCTTGGAGGGTAAGACAGTTCCAAAACTTCACCTCCGCGATGCATTGCTATGCCACCTGAGACACCTTTGTGTTCCTTCAAGCGAGAGTGCCAAGACGATTTTGGAAGCACACTATAGTTGGGTTGCTTGACATTTCTGGGTTGCGAAAATAGTGGTAGTACTGCAGAATTATTTCTATTGGCCTTGTTAGTGTCATAGTATGGATTCTGCCATCAGTGATCAAAATCACTCTTTTCATATTCATTTTAGGGGTCCCACTGTGAAATTTTTTATTATTTCATTAGGTCATGTAAAAATTGATTCACTGATGGTAGACCTAGTCATAAAACCTCTCTCCCTCACAAATTCTCATTTTTTGGCCCACCTTCATGTCTTGTTGAGCATAAAAGCACTTTTGAAAATCTCATTTCACTATGTCTTATGTTAGTCAAAGTCAACCATGGAGTCAAGTCATCCAAGGTCCCATTAGGTTAATTAGGTTTAATTTTTCAAGGTTCATGTATACATCATTTCATCCCAATAAGGTCAGCAAAGGATGTGAGAGTGACTCAATAAACATTTCATTATCATCTGCAAAGGATTATCAACATATAAATATGATATTTTTTAAATTTGTAATTTTGATTTTTATGATATTTATATCAAAATGTAATTTTGATATGAAAATAGGGATGTAATTTATCTTTAATTTTCCATGTAATTTTATGCTCATAATATGTAATAGGTTCTATCCATAACTCCCAATTCAAATCAATTATGCCAAACTAAAAAGGAAAATTCCAAACTCCAGCAGCCTCATCTTGTAAAAGGAAAAAATAACATGAAAGGGTAACCACAAATGTTTCAAAAAATTGAAATGAGACATTAGGAAAGTGGGTTTTTCAATTCAAATTTAAATTCACTTAGCCATTAATGATTCATTGACATCAATTAAAATTCATTTTCCTCCTCCAAACATCAATTAAGCACTCCAAGAGACCAATTTTTTGAAATTCTGAGTGAAATTGGTTAAAGAGCATAATTGAGGGCGCAAATGTTGAAGGCAAGGTGCAAACACTGAAATGAGGGCGCAAATACGTAGAGGAGGGTGAAAATATTTAGAGGAGGGCGCAAATGTGTATAGGATGGTGCAAATACGTAGGCAAGGGAACAAATGCATTGTTCATGGCACAAATTAGCAACAAGCTCTACAAAGTGTCCAAGTGATAAGAAATTTCCTTCAAAGCTCCACCAACTCAGTGATTGACCTCCAAAAAACCAGTTAGAGGCACATGCCATGAAAAATCATCTTATTAAGTTTATGTGTTGAAGTTTTAAGTTGAAGTTGTAATTTGGTGTTTAAATTTTGGAAAAAACCTAGTATCCCATTACACTTGTGAAAACTCTTAAAATTAACTCCCTTACCCTTTGCATCCATCCCATAATTATAAAAACCCATTCCCAAATTCCTCATTTTCAAAATTCCATTTTCCTACAAATTTCTCCCAAAACCCTAAGTCCTAGGTGTTACATCTACCTAGGTTCCCAATTCCTAAATCCCCACCCTAAATATATCATAGCATTACTCCCAATCCCCTCCCCATTTAGCATATCCCTATCAAACATCTCCCTCATTTTTTCTTTCCCATCTCCCTTTCCTAATCCCTAGGGTTTTAACAAAAACACCACGCCAACAAAAGAGGAAAACACATCATTTAGTGAAGGAGAGGAAACAGAGATAAGGAGGCCACATAAAGGAGGAAGAGTTCTCAAACTTGAACCTACCAACACTAGGGAACTCTTAACTTCTCCATTGACTGTCACATGCTTCAAACATGTTGGATGTTATGAATTGTGAGAAACTTCAGAGGTTAAACACCACCCCATGCTAACTAGACTTTTCATCTCTGTACTCTATGACAACCAAGTTAAATTAGTTGGGGTCACTTTTACCTTATCCGTTGTTGTCATTTTAGATGCTACAGGGATCCCAAATGTTGGGGAGAAATGGTTCAAGAAAGGTAGGTTGAAGGAACAAGATTTTGAATTCTTCCTAAAACCAAGACACCAAAATAAAACAAAGAGGTTCTTTCCCTTTTCACACCTCTTAGATATATATGCACTAATGATGAAGATAATCATGGAATATTTTTCATGTGCAAGAAGATTTTCAAGGCTCTATTCCTATCACATCTAGCTCTTGATGCATGTCACTAGGGTAAGGATGCTTAACATGCCCTATTATATTTTTCAGAGTATATAGAAGATGACATACATTTCCTAGTAGAAGGAATATGAACACCAAATGAGAAGCATATTCCATCATTCCCTCATAAAAATCATAGTCCTCCACCATCTCAATCAACTGAACATTTCATGGAGCACATTCATAGCCAATGATATTTTCATTGAGCCATCCTCTCAACATGCAAAAAATGTCCCTTCACCATATCAACCCATGGCATACTCATCATCATCAGATCAATCCCCTTCACCTCCTTCATATCCATCTCATCATGATCCTTCATCTCCATCTCATCATGATCCTCTTCACCTCCATCTCATCATGATTTTAGGTCACCTAGCAGGATTGAGAACATCGATCCTAAGTGGGATAGTATGGCTGAGGTTGAGCCATTACCAAAAACCTACCACAAAGGCCGCATGAATGTGTTTGCTCCACATGGAGTGGAAGGGACCATGCCTTTGACATCAGCACAACAGGTGGAAAAGGGTAAAGAAAAGGTCATTGAGGAACTCATTCATGATGAAGAGGATAATCGTGAAACTAAGCAAGAATTTTAGCTCGTTGACCTAGATGAGGATGAAGATGACAAACTCACAAATCCTGTTATCAAAGAAAAGGATTCCAAGATTACTGAGCTCCATACTAATATTGAGATGGATAAATATGTTGTACACTTCCTTGAGCAAGAAAATGAACAATTGAAAACCAAATAATTCATTCATGAGGTTAAGTATTTCACTGCTCAAAGGGATGATCAAAAGGCCAAAGTGATGCTAGATGAAACATTGGAGAAGTATGGCTTACTTGATGATGAAGAAGAACAGGTACCAAGACAGAGACTTGGAACTTGAGCACTGAAAAGAGCTCTATCTCTAGAGAGATAAAGGGTAGCTGAGTTGGCTAATCAGCTAACCCCAAATGAGCAGCTTGCTATAGAGATCAATGAGAACATAAAGCCATGGCTTGATAGAGCCAATCAACACTTAGATAAGCTGATAGCAAAGGAAAATAAGGATAATGACCTATTGAGGAGGAAGGTCAAACTCCATTCCCAAAAAGAGAAAATTGCATTGGCCAAGCTCAAAAGTGCCAATGCAAAAATTTAAGAGATGACCCTGGAGGAGAAGGAAAAGTTGGAAATTCTTGCTGAGGCTTCCCTCCAAACTTATACACATCATTATCAACTATTCCAACAATTTTGAGACATTTTATAACTTTTTTTCAAATTATGTAAATTTATGTGTGTTTTGGGAAAATTATTTAGCAGAAAATTGGGCATTTGCGGAAATAATTGGGGCACTTTTTGAGGAGAATAAAGGCACCATTAGATTCCTAATGACCAATGCATCTTAGAAAACCATGTTTCCAACCTTGGTTTGTAGTTTTGATAGGTGAAAATCTCAAAAACCATCAAACAATCACCTTTCTGCCCCTGTTTTGACCTAGGCGATGCACAAATACCAATCTTGGGAGATTGACTTTTTGAAGGGGAAAATTACCTTCATTTTCAGAACTTGAGGCATATTCAGAAAGAGTACGAGCAGGGTTTTCCAACAGCCATCTTCGGCCTGATTTGGAAACCTGTAGGTTAGCCAAAGGTGGCCCTGAACATGGAGGGCACAAATGACACTTAGATGGCGCAAATACACAGTAGAGGGCACAAATGGCTAATTTGCTGATTTTTTCCAAGTTACTCTAAAATTTTGACTTTTCTTCAACAAATCATGTTTCTACTCATGTAATTGATAATGGTAAATGTAATTGTGTTTGGGATTAGTTACCTATGGTAGATTCATCAGGTAAAAGTCATCATTGAGTCATAATGAATCAGTTGAATGTAATGAGGAGTGACTCACTTGGACCATCCTACACTTCAATTTTAAGTTCAGAAATTAGTGGATCTCTTCCTCACCTCATGGATTCAACCCCCGAGGATGAATGAATGATGTTTTGATGTCTATTTAATCCCTTTCTTCATTCTTAGCAAGGGTTGGAATCAGTTTGTATGTTTGCTTATTGATCAAGTAACTACTGTACTGAGTTTCGATAGCTAATAAAGAGGAGTTGCAGTGATTTTATGGGATACTTGTGGTATTGATGTTTATCATTGTATTTTATTCAGTTTCTTGTGTTAGAATGTATTGTATTCATGTTCACTTCATTTATATGGTATAATCTCTTTCAATTTTTATATTAAGAATACATGCTTTCTCATGCTCTGTTTTGGGGAATTGATCATAGTTTTTCCATTCTCATCTGTCTAAGAAGAATACATATCCCATCCTCTTACTAGCTTCTTTTTAGTCTCAAAACCATTCCATCACAATAATCTTCAATTGATAATCCTTGTGCCTATCTTTCCCATTGATCCCTGCAACCCTATCTCATTTTCCCTGACCTAGCTCCCTTGACCTAATTTCTTCATCTAGTGATAACCCAACCAGAATTAAATCAAAACAACCCTTGCTCTCAAGATCTAGCCTAAAAACCATAATTCCTCCAGCCCTCCTAGCTGTGACCTTTTGGAGAGAGCCTTGTCTGACTTGATAGGGCCAACTATCAAGTTAAAAACTTGGTCTGTGGTTACCTCTGTTGGCAGGGAAAATTTTAAGAACCCCCCTAAATTTATATATATAATAAATGGGCGAATCTCCATGATACAGAGGAAAAATGGAAGGCGATTTTATTAATAATATAATATGTATATATAATTTTTTGGCGAATCTCTCACGAGATTATACTATCTTGTAAAATCATGGCGAATCACCAATACAAATGGCGAATCACTACTACAAAATGGTGAATCGTTGTGTAGTGGAGTTCAGGGTGTTGGTTCCAATGAATATATGGTAGTTGAACCAGGAGTAGAAGGAAGAGAACCACTAAGACCAAGCATGGCACATGGTGACTCATGAGGGAAGTAGTTCTCGTGCAGTTTGGAAAACATGTTCTTCTAGTTCTGCTAAGCGTAGTTTTGTTTCTCATTCTACTACTAGCACTGATATTTAGGTTGGAGAGGAGTTTGAGGAAGCATGGAAGGTAGCAGTGGTGAAGAATTACAAAGAGTACCCCATGATGGGCTCCATTTTTCCCTTTGGTATTTGTGCCTGCAAGATCTTATGTCCATTGAACCAATAATTAACCGTTCAACCAACAATCAACTTGACTGAGTTTTCTCTAAGCAAAATTTCTTTAGTGGTTAGTTTCCAATTGGCCAAGTTTCCTTTCGCTGAATTATTCTAGTGGGACCGAGTTGCAAGTTACAGTCATTGTATTTTTCTTTGTAAATTCCCTGTGGGTCGAAACCTTGATTTTCTAGATTAATTAATGAAGCAGAATTGTTGTGGGTCTTTATCTGTTGTAATGTGTGATTGATCTCTCTTTGATTTTATTTCCACTCCATATAAATTTTTGAATGTTAAAATACCAATAACTCTATTTTTCAAGAATTCAGAATTTATTTGGTTAATAAAATAAATTGTTGGGAATAAATAATTGTTGCGAGAAAATAATTCTGGGCTATTATTAGGAGTTTCAACAGATTGTGAGGGCATTGGTATGGTTTTGTACAAAATTGCAAACATGGCATGCATCCTCAATAGGATTTCCTATCCATGTCACATTCGAAGCAATAGATTTAAGTGCTAAATTCAAAGAATGCATGATGCAAGGCGTCGAAAATATTTGTGGATATTTAGGTTCCACAATCATGTCTTATCATTGTAAATAGATGCATTATTTGTAATAATTTGCACACAAGAATCAACACCTACGTCTTTAATAACTTTCACGAACAACTCACCTATATATTGTGCATCCTTGTATTTTCCAAGAACATCCACTGCCTTCAAGAAGATTGGTCCATTCAAGAAAGCTACCATGAAGTTGATGAGTGGATGATGTGCTACATCTGTCCATCCATTAGAAATAGTACTAACAACAGATAAGGGCTATGATGATTCAATAGGCTCTACCATATTATCCACCTCCTTCTTTGCCTTTACCAACAATGTGGTTCTAAGCTTTTCTAACTAGGAGGCATGTACCTTGTATCTCAACAAATTAAGGTGACTGTGCAACATTAAATGAGATGAAGTTGAGATAAATGAAAAAAACCCAATGGTAAGATCAATCTCCTCCTTCCTCACTTGCTGAATTATCTTGTCCATCAACTTCCCTCTTTTTTGTTGCTCGATGCACTACCACTCCTAGATGGATAATTATTTGATGATTTCCTCAAGATTGGAAGAGGATCCTCATTCTTGGTTTTCTTAGATGTTGCTGCCACCAAGTCAACATTGGCCTCTCTTTCCAATTCTTTTCATTTGGATGCACTCACTTCTGGACATGCTCCAAGTACACAAGGTGTGTCCAACAAATGGCACATAACTTGGAAGGAAGTGATCTTAAATTGATTAAGGAGAAAATTACACATCCAAAGAACATTTCCTCCGCATTTTAGTTTGGCCCTAGGCCCTTGCTGTCTTGTAACATGCTTCCACAATGGACACTTTTGCTCCCGAGCCCACAATTTTGCTAAAATAATGTATTTTCAGCATTTGAAGTTGTTGTTGCAGCCCCACTTCCAACAGATGGAGCACGAACAAACTCTGAAGAAAAATGAAGGAGGGGGAAAACATCAACGGGGTAATTACTCCCTTTCCTCTAGCTTCCCTTGGTGATTGAGCCATGATTTCTGCGAAATGAAGAAGACAATGGACTATTGTAGGAAGAAACTTGAAAATTGGTGGACAAATCCATTTGCCGAGCACTTGGAATCCTTTCAGAGGAAGAAACTTGAAGATTGGTGGACAAATCCAGTTTCCTAGCACTTGGAATCCATTTATAGGAAAAAACTTAAAGACTGGTGGAAATCCACTTGGCCAACACTTGTAATCCCTTCTAACACTGCACAATAATCCTCAGTTGCTGTGATAGTCACTGTGCCTCAGTTGCTGCTTAGAGATTGTTTGTGACACTTGTTTGAAACCTAAGTTTGAGGAGGCTTAATTTTTCAAGCTTTTTCGAGTACAATGTACAATATTAATTTTTGCTTAGATGCAGTGCCAAAACTTTACAACTTGTTTTTTGGTGCTCTGGGGAATCAGACACATTGTGTTTGCAGTAGCAACTTAGGTTTTACACAGATGTCCTGTATTTGAAAAACACTGTTGATATGATGAATTCGGAATGGTGTTATGAGAGGTATCGAAGGCAATCCTTCAATTCAACTTTGGTGAATGTTGGAGTCAAGCTTGGGAGTTGTTAGGTTCTCTCTAGCAATGGGAATTGTGGCATTAATGTAGCTGACTGTGACTAATTACAACTGATGCATTCAAAGTGGTAGTTATAAAACATATTAAAGGACAAAGGAATTTAGTCATTTCAAATAATTATGGGTTCATTTTCAGTGCATTCATGTAGACATTCCCTCGTGGAGTGGAAGTTCCACCCGCAATGGGTTTAGTAATGTCTTATAAATTGTAGAACAAAAGCACCATGAATTTTCTGTGGCAGAGTCTTTCTAGGAATATTGGGAGTTGTGTCAGAAGTACCAGAGGTATGTGTGTATTGTGCAATCCATGTCAGTTCGAACTTCATATATTTAAGAGGGAGCATTGACCAGTGCTTCCTTGGGAGTTCCACATCGATATGGCATGTATACTTGTCCCTTTGGGTTATCTTCCTCCAGCAAGAGTCCAGATCAGTTATAGTTGGTCTTTTGTACAAGTGCTATTTTCATGAGTTGCATTGATATGTTGGTTTAGTCATTTTTTATTAAAGCAGCTAAGCTTTGTCTTATTAACTACCCAGAGTCAGTCTGTAAGTTAGTTTATAATCATAATTGTTGGTTAAATTTCCAGCTAATGGCATAGACGTACTGCCTTTATACACATAGATACAAAGGAAAACAGTCTTAGATCAAATTTTGGGACTGATGACTATGTATTGCCTACAGGTACAGCAGGAGTGATTTTGTAAATCCTTGTATATTTAAGTTTAGCTGTCCTTGTTGGTGTTAAAAAAAAGAAAAAAAAAAACAAACAAACAAACAACTTTGTATGGAAAAAGCATGTGCTTGGGGCCAAGAAATGGTTATATCCAGCCTACTCGTCCAACAGAAAGTGATTCTGAATAAAGATGCAGTGGGCAAGATCACTTCAATCATCCATATTAGTCCCCTAGTATCATGTCTACCCCCAGTGTTTTGTGCAAGTGATGATTTTGTATGCCTTTCTATGAGTGAATTTTGATGTTGATGTTGGAGAGTAAATCTTCTTCCACCAAGTATCACATGCAGTTTTACACCAAATATGGCATGCAGCATTCTAGAACCACTCTAATATTTTCTTAGTCCAGTTGAGGATCCATATACATAGGTAGATGGTCATGAGTTTACTGCCGTAGTTATGGCCTCACATAGTCTGCATTTGCTGTCACTGCTATATCAACAGTAGGACGCAATTTTGCACAGGTCTCTATAGCATTTTGCACAGGGTCAGAAAGGAAGTTACTTATGAGATCTCTGTTAATGGGTGAGCCCGTATCAACAGCCACAAAAGCCTACAGAGAGAATGTCTTGTCAGCCATACATAAAAACATCAACCATGCAATGATACAACAAAGAAATAGAAAGGAAGTCTGCATGCAAAGTTAAAAAACTGGCCTGTTGAGTTAAAATATAGTCAAATCGAGGGGCCCATTTTCTCGACCCAAGCCGTGCTGTTGTTGAGCAATTGTCAACCATAAAGGAAACACCACGTGCATGCATGAAAGGATTTAACGAGTCCACAGCTTCAATAACACTCTCATTAATAATCTCTGAGTACGAATGACCCTTCTTCCTCAACATCTCAATCTGCAACCACAAATTCAATTGATGGATAATATCTGCAAGGTTAGATACAAAAATAAAAATAAAAATGGTTGTTACAAATTATACCCTAGACTTCTTTCCAGCAGAATTACTTTGAATTGAGGACAGACGGTAAAATTTGTTGGCAGATTAAAGACATAATCATACATATTGCCAGAAATGAATAATTCATACCAGATTTATATAGACACATTAACTTAAATATCCAATGCCAATGTCAGTGGAAAAAACAGAAAATATAGCACAATCAGTAATGCTCAGCAGCTTATAGTTATCACAGAGAAAAACATTAAGAGGAGCTGCCCATGTTGAGAAAAGAAGCTCAAGATGACAAGTCAATGGAAGCAAAATCCCATAACAGTAATCTCAAGACAGAAAATCCCCGATGAATTTTTAGACAGACTGAAATGCCTTGGAGATGAACATGACGATGACCAGAAAAATAAAATTGATGATTCCATTTAGGAAGGCTTTATAATATTTAACCATGGTTCAATGCAAGTATTGAAATCTGAAACCCTATTATATAGTTTTTCTTGAAAGGTACAATAATGTAAAACAAATTCTATTTGTCATATGTTCTAGAAAAGAACCATAAATAAATCAGTAAAGCTTTCTACCTGTGCCATCATCAATGCCACATAAACACCAGCAGTAAATGGATAAAGAGGACCCAAGTCACCAGCAGGCCATACTGCACGAACACGTTCACCAACTTTCCACATTCTCGTTTCATCAATATTACCCATGGGAAATGCTAGGAGCCCATCCTTTTCCTGTAGGATAAATTTGAGCAATTAGAAGCTCTGGTTCAATAGATAATTTTCTCAAGTAAATTAAAAGACCAAAAAATCAGTGAAGTTGCAGCCAAGCAAAAATCTTACAAGAAACCGACGCCCTGCCATGACAACACTTCGGATCTCATTGCCAGAAGCTACATCCTCGTAGCACTCATACAAAATTTCCATGCAGGGATAATATGAAGCACTGTATGCCATCTCAAAATCCCTCCTTCCTCCTTCATTCAGAGAATTGTATATAGCTAACAATCCCTGCAAATTGTATAATAAGTTCAAATTTAGAATAACCATAAGAAATTCAAACCATTTCAAGAGCAATATAAATGAAAATCAGTGTATGAAAAATTGTATGTCCAATGTGCCATAGTAGAAAACAACATCCTATGATCATTCTATAACCAATGAACAGAGATCCCTAAAATCTGCTTTTAGTTTCACCAAAATCAGAAAACACCTTTGTCGAGATAGTTTTTGATATGATCCCAGTTATTCCTTCCACAGTATTTTTGTAAGCAAGTTTTTCATCCATTCCACCCTCGGTATATCGTTTGAAAAATGCTTCAACTATACCATGTACAGCTCCCAACAAGATCCCTGTAAATCATAAAAGACCAAGTCAATCCTAGCATACCAATTATAAATAAAACAGAACAAAAGGTCCTTAAAATAATAGTTACCACGCTCCCCAAAAATATCACTCTTGTACTCATCCTCCAGGGCCGTTGCAAATGTAAATGGTGAACCCAAAGCAACTGACCATCCCAAAGCAACATCTGTTGCTCTCCCATCAACATCCTGGACAAACACACATAAGAAAAGTCCATAACTTATTGAAATAGCAATGAGTTTGTGATTTCATTGAAAGCATAAGCAGCAAAGAACTTTTAAACAAAATTGAAAATATGAATATATATTTTCAAGGTACAAACACCTGATGCACAGCAAAACTAGAGTTTATTCCTACACAATTAATCTCCTGGCCCTGGACATACAACCGTCTCACAGATGGTCCCATGCCCTTTGGACAGACAGCTATCACACTAATGTTCTTGGGGAATTCATCCCCACAGGACTGCAAATGCCCCAGTAAAAATCCATGAGAGAGACCAAGTATGTTGTTTGGTTTCATTGCAGAAAATATTTGCTTGTAATTGTCTGCCTGCAAGATCAGAAATCAACTTAGAGGGGGTTTGCTTTAATTGTACAAAATGCCCACCAATCAATAGCATTCACAACAATAGAAACTGCAGTATTATCTCTCCAATGGAAAGATTCTATATAAAATGTGCCACCGTAATATAGAGAATGTTGTGCCAACCTGTGCAACATCAGATATCAAAAGTAACACAAGGTCACTGCCACACAAAGTCTCTGTAATTTCACCAAGTGTTCCATTTTCCTCTGAAAATCCTGCTGCACGTGCTTCAGCAAAAGATTTGGAGCCTTTCCTCAAGCCAACCTGTAAACAAGTCAAACCCTACAACTGTGATCTCCGACCATACCAGAATTACAGACAATGATTACAAACAAAAGATGTATTTTCAATCAAAATAATATTTTAAACCAAAAACCAATAGACCTATTATTCATGGGAATCCTACCACAATCCTAGCTATCACGAGTTCATTGCATGAAATCAGACCGGAGAAACATAACAAATCAGGTCATAGTTCAAATAATTAATGTACCTTAGAGCAGAAAATTTAAACCTGAATTTCACCTATGTTGCACCAGGATTCCGGCAAACAGGAACATGGGAGCAGGGAAACACATTAAGGGGGCATATGGAAGCAAAAATTATCCCTGAACGTAAATCGTAAATCTGAGGCCATAGGCGTACTCAACCCCAGCATCATCAATGGCCGAATGCGGGTCCAAAACCCTCCAACTTAGTAAATCGGGGGCGAATAAAATCACAGACCGGTGAATCGAAGGCGAATGCAACATTTCATGTTTATCCGCCCTTATTTTTCTTGGCTAAACCATAATAATTATTTATTTTTAAAATAATTTTGGGGCTATTTATACAAAACTATACAAAATAGGTTCTATATAAAAAATTCGCCCCTCTAAAATCTAAAACCCCTTAAATTTCGCCTTTGGGCTAAAATTCGCCCCTAAAATTATCCCTGTCTGTTGGGATTCCTTCTTCAGCCTTGGGAATCTAGCAAAGCGATAAAATTCTGGCTCCTTTGCCAGGGAAAAAAAATACAAATTTTCCCTCGGTGTATGAAAAGAATTCATCGAAAAAAAATCCTTTGGATGATATGATCGATTTTCATAAGGCTGATTTCATAATTGCAGTGCCTCACAAAAAATCTAGCTTCTACAAGATATACTAGAGTGAATCCAGACCCTGATCCATTAGATCTGGTTGATGGTGCAGAGGAGTTCTTTCAAATACATTGATATGAAAATCCACAGATTCAATCAGGGCTAGTTCTATTGGTAAGATCGGTATCTCTACCTGCAAAGTTACTTTCTCTAGAAGATATACCCTATGACATAAAGTTTGAATTATCTCTATTTAAGTCCTAATTTGAAACTTATTTATCCAATATGGTATTCGATCCTCTAATATTATCCGAGGTAAAATCATTATCTAAATTAGACTTAAGTCGTTTGAAAGATAGGTTTTTCGAAGAAATTAAGCCCGAGTCGGACCTTGACATTAAGGCGTGGATCCAATTCTTCCATCCTGAGGAAGTTTTTGTTTCATTTGAACCTAAAACTCAGTCAATAATAGTAAATTCATCTGCACCTTCAACTTCATCATACATACCTGACACTTCAATACCAACAACTTCAACTCCTTTACCTATTCATCCCATCCCTCCTATTATCAATCACATATTCCATACAACTAGAATTATGGGAATATTTTCCCCACTTCTCTTACGAGCCCAATTGCATGAATTACCTCAAGGATATGGCCAAAGACTTCCCCTCTTCGATGAAAACTCTGAAATCACTGCCCATCAACACATTTCCAAAATCAAAACCTTCATATATCTTGAGGAGTTATATGCAGATGATGCCAAGATACGAATCATCGCACAAAGTTTTTCTAGTGAAGTTAAATTTTGGTTTCATGCCCTAGCAGTTAATTCTATTAGGACTCCTGCAGAATTAAATAATGCTTTCTTAGCTAGGTGGGATGAGAAGAAAAACCCTTTACAAATTCTTGCTGAATATAATTCCCTGAAGCACAATCCTAAAGAATGAGTGACTAATTATAATTCTCGATACCTCAGAATCTATAACTCCATCCCAAATGAAATGAAACCACCTCCTTGTTTAGCCCTTTTGTGTTATCCCAATTCTTTTGACCCAGATATGGCCTACTCATTGAGAGAAAGAAATCCCACTACTCTAGAAGAAATGATAAGAAATTCAGCGAGTGTTGAGGCCATCCTCTTGATTAAAAGGTGCAAACTCAAAACTGAATGCAAAGTGACCATTAAAGAGGAACCTTCCACTTCATCTGATACTAAATTTGATGCTTTTCTTAGAACCATGGAAATAATGGTCGATAAAATTTCTATTTTAGATAGACATACGAAGCCAAAAATAGGAAATCCAAAGTTTCGAGGTCAGCAATAGTAGCCTTAATTCTAGATAAAGAAGAGAGATCAAAGAGTTCCTCAAAACACAGTAACAACAAAAAATAAGGACACCACTACAACATAACTATGCTCAGAGTGATGAAGAGGAAGAACCAGCGGTAGAAGAGAACCTTCTTTTTACAATTGATGGTCAACCCATATTTCTCACCGAGGATGAAGAATATGTGGAAAAAACAAGCTCACCTAGTGATAAAGACTTTATATTGGCAAATGATCATGAGTTAGAAATAGAATCTGATGATTATCAGAGAGGATACCTAAATCCATTGAGTTCCCAACAAAGGCAGTATACTTTGTGAGGTCGTGATATTCCAATCAACCCACCTCCAAAGAAGACAGTTCAGCAGAAAGAAGCACCACAGAAGCAAGTTTCTCAAGCTAATCAAAATAAGGGTAAAGAAATTTCAGCTCCAAATCACAACAGAAGCAATCAACTTTCTACAAGTGCACCTGTCAAAGGAAGATATATTCAAATAAAAGAAGTTGCACCAAGAGATCATGCTGAGAAAAGGGATTTTATCATAAAAGAGGTAGACCGAACTATAGCTTTTAATTTAGAGTAAGAAATTTCTAAGTTAAATATGTCTATTCCACTTACTGAATTGGTCAAATTTGATAAATAAAAATCCCATGTAGTCAAAACTTTAAAATTTGATCGTTTATCCAACATGGTTAATATAGAGGATGATCTGCCCGAGTTAATATTTTGTCCCATAATTGATGTTCAGTATAAATATAGTGAGGCCCCACCATTTTACTTGAGTCTCAAAGTTCACCAATTCATCCTTCACAATAGTATGTTAGACTCTGGGGTCTCCCACAACCTCATGCCTAAAGCTATCATAGAGAAGCTTGGACTTGACATAACCTACCCATATCGTGATTTATATTTTGTCGAATATATTCGTGTCGGTTTTTTGGGTCTAATCAAAGACCTAGTTGTCTCCCTAGAGAAAATCCCAACCAAAAATTTCCTTATGGACGTGGTAGTTGTTGATATTCCACCACATTTCAGTATGTTGATATCAAGGTCCCAGGGCACTAAATTAAGAGGTACACTACTGTTGGACTTTTCCTATGCTACCATTCCTGCCTTCGGCCAAATGAGAAAACTATACCGTGAGACTAAAATCAAATACATGATCACAAAAAAAAAAAGGCCTAATAATCATCCTATCAATGATGTACATACAGACTTAGAGTCCTTCATATTGTACAATGATTATGAATTAAATGATGTAGATTGTCAATTAGTATAAATAGAGGATGTTCCTAAAGTTTCAGATTGCATTAGAACAATGTTAGAAAAAGAGAAAGAGAATATGCCTACTATATCCAAGCAGTCATCAGAGAAGGCATATGAAATTTCAAAACAGCATAAGGAATCAGATCATAAAATTGTGTCAAATTAGAGTCAAGAGTTTCATCACCTTGAAGAAGAAAATGGTCTTTGGAGCATGGAATTTTATGGTTCTGTTGGAAAAGAAAGGGTTGCCATTGGTTTATGGATCCACAGCCCATTTCAACGAAAAAATAAGGTCCCAAATAATTTTAGGTTGTGTTCCTACAAAATAGCATTCGATTGTATGAATAATGAGGCTGAATATGAAGCGCTCATTACCAGTCTGAAAATTTTGAAAAAATTGGGAGCTAGAAAAATTGAAGTCTATGGTGATTCAAAACTAGCATTTAAAAAAATAAAATTTTACTATCAAGCTAATCACCCAAGGACGAGGAAATATAGTAATGCAACACTTGACATTTTGGAATGTTTTCAAAATATACACTTAAAGTAGTGCCAAGATTGCAAAACTTTATGGCTGATTCATTAGCCACTTCTACAAGTAATTTCAGATCTATAATGTTCTAAAATAAAAATTTTGAGATTCACATAAATCACAGGCCCGTCATTCTGTATAACTTGAAATTTTGGCAAGTTTTCTGGGACGATAAACAAGTGAGAAATTTCCTTCAAAGTGAAGGTGAGTTTCAGAACTATTCTATGGACGAAGTGTACGACAAGGATGACCAAGTCATTGAGATAGATCAGATTGACATACTTCAGCTCGAGGACAATAACATTCCAAAACGTCTCATACCTTTGGAAGAGTTATTTGATCAATATGATGTGGCGAGAAAACCTATTTTGGTACCCACATAAAAAGGTGTAGAAGATGTTAATATTGGAACAACAGAGAAGCCAAAGTTCATCAATCTTTGAAAGTCTTTGCCTCCAGAGGTAAAGCCTAAATATGTTGATTTTTTTACTGAGTTTTCTGTTGTGTTTGCTTGATATTACTCAAATCTAAAGGTGTACAATAAAGAGATCATTCAACACACTATCCTGATAAAGCCAGACCAAAAGCCTTTTAGGTAAAATCTTAGGAGAATAAACCCAAAGTTGTTGCCATCCATTGAGTAGGAGGTAAAAAATCTCTATAAGTGAGGTATTATTGTTCTAGTCAAATTTTTAGACTGGATCTCCAATTTGGTTCCAGTGCAGAAGAAGATCGGTGAAATTTGACTATGTATAGATTTCAAAAATCTGAACAAAGTGTCGTTGAAAGACAATTACTCGTTGCCCAAAGTGGACCACATACTTCAATGAGTTGTAGGAGCCATCAAGATGTCATTTTTGGATGGTTACTCAGGGTACAATCAGATCCTTGTGCATGAAGATGATCAGGATAAGACAACGTTCACTACACCATGGGGTGCCTTTAAATATGCAAGGATGTCGTTCGGTTTGAAGAATTCCAGGGGAAATTTCCAGCGTGCCATGGACATAGATTTTGGTAACAAGAAATATGTCTTCCTTATTCTTTCTTTAGATGATTTGATTGTTTCTTCAAATTCAGATGATGAGAATTTACACCATTTAAGAGTTGTGTTCCAGTGATGTAGAAAATTTGGGATATCCCTAAATCCTAAAAAGTACATATTTTCTATGGAAGAAGGAAAGTTTTTAGGTCATATCATCTCAAAATATGGGATCCGGATAGATCCTTCTAGGGTTGAATCAATACAACAAATTGATTTCCCTCGTAAGAAGAAAGAATTCCAAGCATTCAATGGGAGGATGAATTTCATACGTCACTTCATTCCCAACTTAGCAGAACATCTTAGAGAGTTAACTAACATGTTGAAGAAAAATAATGATGTGAAATGGTTTGAAAATGCTCGTAAGTCATTCAGCTCGGTGAAATTTTCTTTGACCACTGCTCCAATTTTTACAAGTCTCGATTATTCACTAGATTTCATTATATTTTCTTTTTCTTCTGAGCATACTTTGGTAGTGGTGCTTACGCAGAAAAAATATGAGACAAAGCTTCCAATAGCATTCTTCAGTCACACAATAAGGGATGTAGCCCTCCGATATAACATAATCGATAAATAGGCCTTCGCTTTCGTTAGAGCACTCAATGAATTCCGTGTTTATATTCTTCACTCACATATTTTGGCATATGTTCCAAATGCGGCGGTTAAAGAAGTACTCATGCAAACAGATCCAGAAGGAAGAAGAGGTACACGGAGAGCAGCAATATTAGAGTATGACCTTGATATCAAGCCGACCAAGCTAATCAAATGGCAAGGCTTAGCCAAGCTCATGGTTGAGTAAAATATACATGCACTTGACATCAATCTCATATCAGCACTATCTGATGACGAAGAAGGTGTAAGTCTTGTTCAGGTATCAGATCTCTTTTCATCATCTCCAAGGTATGCTAATATCATTTATGTTTTACAACATTTGAACTCTCCTCTAGGCATGTCAAAGAGTAAGAGCAGGTCCTTGAAGATTAAGGGTTCAAAATATTGCATACTAGATAGTGCACTCTACTGGAAGGATCCTAGAGGAGTGTTACTCAATTGCTTGGTTGAAGATGAGTCCAAAGAAGTGATGAAGGATTTCTACAAGGAAGATTGTGAAATTCATTTGTACCAGAAGAACATGGAAAACAAAGTACTGAGAGTGGGTTACTATTGGCTGACATTGTTTGTAGATTTGTACAAGATGGTCATGAGCTACCATGAATGTGAACTTTTCCAAGGTAAACATAACCTTCTTCCTTTACCATTACAACCCAATTCAGTTGAAGCTCCTTTACAACAGTGGGGCTTAGATTTTATTGGGGAGATACATCCACCATCATCCGCTCAACATAGATGGATACTTACCTCCATAGACTATTTCACAAAGTGTATCGAAGCAATCCCAACCAGGCAAGCTACAGACTCAGTTATAATTCAATTTTTAGAAGCTAACATATTGTTCTGGTTTGGTTGTCCTAGAAATATCATCCCGGATAATGCTTCAACCTTCAAATCAAAGAAGATGATAGAATTCTATCACAAGTATAACATTAAGTTGGGTCATTCTACATCATATTATCTATAGGGAAATAGATTGGCGGAGTCCTCCAACAAGTCTTTGATCAACATAATCAAAAATATGTTGGAGGTGAACAAGAAGAATTGGAACAAGAAGCTAATTAATGAATTGTGGGAAGATTGGGTAAGCAACAATAAATCCATTGGCATATCTCCATTTTATGTAGTTTACGGTGTGGATATAGTTTTCCCTTCTTCATTGGTTGTTGGATTCATGAAACTTTTACAAGAAGCAGGAAGTGAATAAAATGACATACAGCGCTGCATAAACCAAATGATTCACTTACAGTAGACAAGGGAAGAAGTATTTCAAAACACTTCCAAGCTCCATGATAAGATCAAGAAAATATATGATAGAAAAACCAAGAAAATAAGGATAATTACCTATTGAGGAGGAAGGTCAAACTCCATGCCCAAAAAGAGAAAATTGCATTGGCCAAGCTCAAAAGTGCCAATGCAAAAATTGAAGAGTTGAACATGGAGGAGAAGAAAAAGTTGGACATCCTTGCTGAGGATTCCCTCCAAACTTAGACACATAATCATCAACCATTCCAACGATTTTGAGACATTTCCTAATTTTTTCTAAATTTTCGAAATTTCTGTGTTTTTTGGGACAATTATTTAGCAGAAAATTGGGCATTTGCGAAATGCCCTAGGCGCTACACAAATAATTGGAGCACTTTTTGAGGAGAATAAAGGCACCATTGGATTCCTAATGACCAATGCATCTCAGAAAACCATGTTTGCAGCCTTGGTTTGCAGTTTTCATAGGTGAAATCTCAAAAAACCATAAAAGAATCACCTTTCTGCCCCTGTTTTGACCTAGGTGCTGTGCAAATACCAGTCTTGGGAGATTGACTTTTTGAGGGGGAAAATGACCTTCATTTTCAAAACTTGAGGCATATTCAAAAAGAGAACATGTATGGTTTTCTAGCAAGCCATATTGGGCCTGATTTGGACACATGTAGATCAGCCAAAAGTGGACCTGAACATGGAGGATGCAAATGACACTCAGAGGGTGCAAATGCACAATAGAGGGTGCAAATGACCAATTTGTTGTTTCTTTCCAAGTTACTCAAACTTTTTGACTTTTATTCAGTAAATCATGTTTCTACTCATGTAATTAATAATGGTAAATGTAATTATGTTTGGGATTAGTTACCTAGGGTAGATTCATTGGGTAAAAGTCATCATTGATTCATAATGAATTAGTTGAATGTAATGAGGAGTGAGTCACTTGGACCATCGTACACTTCAGTTTTTAGTTAAGAAATTAGTGGATCTCTTCCTCACCTCATGGAGTCGACTCCCGAGGATGAGTGAACGATGTTATGATGTATATTTAATACCTTTCTTCATTCTTAGCAAGGGTTGGAATCAGTTTTTATGTTTTCTTATTGATCAGGGAACTATTGTACTCAGTTTCGCCAGCTAATAAAGAGGAGTTGCATATATTTTATGGGATACTTGTGGTATTGATGTTTATCATTGTGTTTTCTTCAGTTTCATATATTATAATGTATTGTACTCATTTTCACTTCATTTCTATGGTATGATCTCTTTCAATTTTGATATTCGGAATGCATGCATGCTTATGCTTTATTTTGGGTAATTGGTCATAGTTTTTCCATTTTCATCTGTCTAAGAAGAATACATCTCCCATGCTCTTCCTAGCTTATTTTCAGTCTCAAAACCATTCCATCACAATCATCTTCAAGTGCTAAGCCTTGTGCCTACCTTTCCCCATTGATCCCTGCAACCCTATCTCATTTCCCCTGACCTAGCTCCCTTGACTTAAGTTCTTCATCCAGTGATAACCCATCCAGAATCAAATCAAAACAACACCCTGTACTCAATATCTAGCCCAAAATCCCTAATTCCGCCAACCCTCCTCATTGTGACCTTTTTGAGAGAGCCCTCTCTGACTTGATAGGGTTAGCTATCATGTCAAAAGCTTGGTCTGTGGTTACCTCTATTGGGATTCCTTCTTTAGCCTTGGGAATATGGCGGAGTGCTAACAGGCCTAACCTTTGACATGAAGTTAGGAAGTACATCAGATCCTACACTGCATGCGTCATTTACAAACCGACTCTTAACACTAGAAAGTCGTACAAGAAAAGATGACATTATTTAATGTCAGGCAGAAGGATTTACAGGGCTGAGAGACATTAGAGAATTTGGAAAGTATTTAAAAATCTCTAAGGTCTGAGGAAAAATCAAATTTGAGCAAGTCATAAATGCTTTCACATGAAAAAACCTTCGAGAAGAGCGAATTTGCATTCCTTTTGACCCGAAAAGCGTGCAATCCCAGGAGTGGCGGAAGTCACTTTCCAAGAACAAAAAAAGCACACTCTAGGACAGTGATTTCACACTTGAATCTGCCTAAGGACAGCCACCAAATCCTCCTCAGGACATCAAGGGAGCACACAATGGAATCATCCCACCTCTTGGGTCACCATTCACAATGTACCAAGAGAGGGAAGAAGGATTTTAATTCTCCTATAAAAGGCCACCAAGAGACGAATAACTTGAGAGAACATTGTTATGTTGGCCATAATTGCCCCAAGAAATACCAGCAATGTGTGATCCAGAGAAGAGATAGAGGGGACTTAATTGTTGGCCATCCAACAACTTTAGTCCACCATAGTAGAGTGAGGGAGACTTTACATCGAGGCAAGCTTGGAACTAAAGACATCCTCGCATTAGGACTTAGAACCCCTAGTTCTAAGGGCCCCTTGGAAAGTGGGTTAAAGTTTCATCCTCATTTCCTACCAGCACTCAATAAGAGGGGCCGTAAGTGCCACCATTTGGATTATTGCAGTTTTTTTACTCTATTTAGAGCTTTTGTCTTTTTTTTTGTAGTTTAAGTTTAATTTTGTGTTTGAATATGCATGTTATTTCTACATCTAGTATGTTCAAGTTCTAGCATGTTCCATTAACTTGATTGACTCCATATATTTTCTACCTATGACCAATAACTTAAGAGGGTAAACCACACACCTTAAGTTGGTGTGATTTCATACATGAGTGCACCAAACACACTAACACGGGATTGGCGACTCCACTAACATTCATTTCCAAGTTTATGTGGTTGTGCCTTTTTGCAGAGACCTCTGTCTATGCTATGGAGTTGGGCTGAAATTGCCCCCTTTTTCTCCTTTAGTCCCTAGTTCATCCCAAGTGACAAAATAAAGCAGAACAACTCCAAAAAATTACTTTTGTAGGAATTTTCATGCTTTTCCCTTAGACAGGCACACGTTGAGAGCTGACCTGTGCACAGACATCGCGCATGTTGCAACCTTTCGCGTGCAAAAGAAAGAATGAGAAATTTCTCCCATGTTTCTATCTTTTCCTACTTGTAAAGTGCTTAGCAGACCATAATACATCTGCCAGCACTAGTTGAGGTACCTCGCAGATTGCTAAAGCTCACTCTTAGCTGCTTTTGGTAGGCTTAGTGTAAGTTTTATTTCAAGTTGATTTTTGTAAAGTTCACACATAGTTTAAGTAGGGAGGGAAATTAACTTGCATTCTGAAAAAATTTATATTTTGAAAATTTAGGTACCAACACACCTAGATAATTAGCCAAAGTAAGTGGCCCAAGTCCACGCATGCTTAGCTAGTTTCTTTTTTCTAGTGTAAAAGTAATTAGTTTAGTTCAATTTTTGCACTAGGATTTCCAGACCAAGATTGAATTGTCGATAGAAGAGAAAGTAATCTCTGCTACCTTTGCACCCTTCGGTGATCCTAGGCAAGCATATGAACACTCTCTATTCAGAACTCACCATCTCCCTATAGTTGATCACATAGATTAACTAGAAAAATAGAAAGCGGCCCATATCTGCACATGTTTTTCTTTTGAGCAAGGAAGAATAGAACATAGTTTCATAGGGTATTTTGAAAAGGATCATCGCATATCCACACATTAAAACTATGTGCTTGTTCACTATTTTCTCACACACATCCAGACACTAAGCAAAGCAAAGACACCTAAAACTAACTTAACAAAACTCACTAAATTCTCCCCACAGGGGCCACAAAAGAATTTATAGTCTAAGTTAGGATGAAGGGGGTAGGAATCCAATAAGCCACCTTGATCATTCTTCATCTTGAAACATAGAATTTGAATATTTAGGGAGCTTTAAATCCACCTATCTTCTCACGAAAAGAAAACCCGAGCGCGACAGAGACCTCTTTCAGAGGGGGTTAGGCTTAGGTGCAGTGCGGGTAGGTATCAGTTGGGGCTACCTGACCCAGCTGATACTCAGTACTGTTAGTTGTATTACCAAGAAGCCCAAGAATCGAATGCTCACATGGGATGGTGTTACTTAGTGGCCAAAATTATTGCATCCTTTCCCTATAGGTGATGGTGCAGGCAAGCACTATATCCTCTACCCTTATCTTGGTGGATTTTCTTCTGCTGACTGGGGGCATTGCCAGCTCTTACGGGATGTTGTGCCAGTAATCACAAGATATATTCTCATGGCCCTATTACATTTGAGTGTGTGAGGACGATTAGGTCTTCTAGGATTTGAGTATCATACAAAAACAAACAAAAACCACATTTTTTGATTGAATGATCACATAGGATTCATTTAAAGGGAAAATTAATTTTATTTTCGCTTTGTTTTATGTATACGATCAGAATTTAGCTTTGATCATAAAATCTATCCTCTCAAATATTTCCAAAGCTAGACCTAATTGACACTATAATGGACCCAACGGGACCTCGTCAATCTAGACATCTTTTGGACCTCCCCCCATTACTGAGAGGGGTTCCAGGTCTTTTTCCATTTAGGCATCAAAGACGGAATGCTACCACCATTATTGGTTCGTCCTTTATTGGGGCATCCTCAGCTGGGAACCCTAGTCGGTCTCCTAACGCCACACCACATAGCACTCCTCCCACAACCCACAAAGGGCAGAGGATTGATACCCATTAGGGAAGCCAATCGAATACACAGCAGGGCACGTTGCAGATAAACCCTCTTCCTAACCAAAATGGTGCGTTTTCACAATTTTCAATGGCTTCAAACTCGTTTTCACCTTTCTTAGCTTCGTTGAATCTACCAGATTTAACCACGTTGACGAATGACCCCATTGCACACAATGCTACATGGCCTCCAATGCCCACGAAGCTCCCTTCGAACATTCCAAATTTCACAGGAAATCATGTCATGACTTTCCACCTGTGGTGCTCATTGAACATTATCATTGATGACACTATTCGATTGAGACTATTTCAACACACTGTAACAGAAGTAGCAACAAAATGGTATGTGGAGAATCTCTCTACTACACATGGAACCTTTAGCACCCTCACCACTATGTTCCTAAAATATTTTCAGTTACCCATCCACCATGACTCTGGAATGGAATTACTGAAACACTTTAGGCAAACCCCCGCCGTCCCGCAGTGGTGTCATAGTTTATGTAAAACCAAACTCAATGATCAGGTACCTTTAGATCTATTCCTAGAAACTCTCACTATAGATATTTCAAAGGATGTGGTGCAACAAAGGCCCATATCCAAAGAGGATGCCATCAGCAAGGCCCAATAGCTCGAGCTGATTTATATGCAGTCAAGATATATTTACAAGCCGAACGCCCCGCACAAAATTATAAATAATTTCCAGGCGTTTCGAACACTGCAGATGGTCTAATTGGGTCATTGACCCAAATTTACCTAGGCAACAATAGTCAAAACCCTGATTATACGTATCATTCTACCCAGAATGTACCACAACCCGGTTTTCAAAGTCACCATATGCCTCAGCAAAATTTGACCAATAGGGCATTGTCGTATCACCATGGAGGACCCATATCTTCTAGCTCAGGGGACCCAATACGTAGATAGACATACTGACGTAAGAGCTCCCCCCCAATAGCCAAGTGCAAAATAGGAACCGCGTTATGCTCATTCCTTAGCACAAGACCCACCTATGCAAAACAATGCATAGGTGACCTTTATGCAGCCGTCCCAAAACTAGCAACACCAATCATATAACAAGGAGAACTACCCTCCTAACGTGGTTAAGAAAAAAGGAAAAAACAATCCCAAAGGGAATCGAAGACAAGGGGGGAAAAAACCAAAAATGCCCGTCTCAGGCTGGAGGAAACCCCAACCAAAACCAAAACCAGGAGCCAAGAAATGCCCAATGGAAAAGCAAAAGGCCACCTCTTCAAACAAACCACTCTTGTTCGATATGTGGTGAGTACGACCATTATACTCAGCACTGTCCTGATCTCCCTGACCTGAAGAAGCTACAGAGTAATCGAGGACAAGGAGGATCTTCCCAGTAGACAGTTGTGATGCAATAACCTTTCCCCCACCAAGGGACATTTAGCAATCAACAAAAAAATCCTGACAACTACGGAAAAAACAGCCATGAAATTTACATGACTGGTGAGGAGAAGTTATTTCAAAGACATAATCAAAATTATGACATCCCACTAGACACCAACGCGTCAGGGGCTAGTACCAGTGCACCAATTGCACCTTTGACCATTTCAAATATGCATATTGAACCGTTGCCAAAAATCCCCAAGGGGCCAAATAAGCGAGCAGTAAAATACTCCAAAGTGGCCCATAATTATAGCATTGTGGACGATTTAGCCCAATATCCCATGGCTATGTCAGCTTTGGAAGTATTGCAGTCATGCCCAAAACAACGGAAAGCCTTCATTTCTACGTTAGGCGCTATCGACCCTACCGATACGTGCCTAATGGATTTTGATTTAGACAAAGCCACCACTAGGCTTCCTTCAATGGTTTCCTGTCACATACCAGTGTCAATCCAAAATATCACCATTCACCGATGTGTCATTGAAGAGGGTGCATCCACGTGCATCATGTCAAAAAAAAATTGGCCGAAGTTAGGGTCTCCCGAGCTAAAACCATCAGTCATCACATTTAGAGCATATGATGGCTGTCCTTCAACCCCCATTGGTCTCTACCAAAACGTCCCAGTCTGCTTAGCCGAAAAGATGGTCTTTATATACATTGAAGTCTTGGATGCTCACTTAGACTACAATATACTCCTTGGTCAGAGTTATATGTATGCCATGTCAACCATAGCCTCCTTTGTATTCTTCATTATGATGTTCCCCCATGAGGACCACATCATTACTGTTGATCGATTGACACATAGCGAGAAATGACCCCTAAAAAACACAGACATAAGTATACCCTAAATAGATACATCCTCTGACATGCTTTCATGGTACCAAGAGTATGGCCCTAGCCATTTCAAACTGTTGTTCGTCCTAGGATCATCCATATAAGATCCCCCCATTATACCTGAGTCATCGACAGATGTCACAGGAACTTTGATGTGCATTATGTCCACATCAAACACCGAATCTAGTCAGGACATGGACACAAGCAGTAATGACAGCGAGTCCTCAGCCATGACAACCTCTCTAGCCTATGCCACTTCCCAAACCCCTTTCCTCTACCCCCAGTTGGTTTCGTCTCCCAGCAGGTTTTGGAAATAGTGGTGTTACCAAACATATAATTTGGAATACCATTTTGGTATCTCATTCCCCCTACTGGGACAGGAGCCACACACATCATTGCCATAGGTTTAAAGCCCCTTAGTCCCAAGGAGGCCCCACCCATTCAAGAAATGATTGAAAACATCCCTGCAAAGGAAATTCCCATTGCAAAATCAAGGATTAAGGCTAAGAAAACTAAGAAGAGAGGAAAGAAGCTGGAAAATCCTTCCATACAGTGGGAATCGCCAGTCTACACCATATGCAACATAATAGGACACCCTACCCATATCTGCCGAGAGTTGGACGAGTTAAAACCACTCCTCGATTCGGAGGCAGACATTGCGACGCCACATTCCCGTAAAAAGGAACCTACCACCAAAGGTAAAGGAAAAGCATTGCGTACTAATCACATGCACTATCTACAGAAATTATGGGCACTATACCCATCATTTTCCAGATATCTCACAATATAGGGGTTCCTTACATGCCATAGAGCGATCCTATCAAGAGGATGCCTCCACCCAATCTACTAGAGATGAACCTCTTATCATCCTATACCTACAAGAAGAATGACGATCACCTGAAAGGCTCCTTACTAGACCCCCTCCCCCAATCGAATGGTGCATACTTTATGATGACCTTGATCATTTCATCATTGATTTCGCAGCTTTGGAAATGTTCCAATGGTGGTATGCATTCCATATAGTATATCGCAACAACATGGACATCCAATCTTGATGTCAGATATGCGGTGACAACCACCCAATACGTCGTTGTCACTACATACCAATATTCCGCGCAAAACTAGCATGTATGCGATCAACCATAGTCTACCTCTCCCAAGAAGATGACATGAAGTCTAAATCCATGCACAACTCGACAACCCAAGAAGATGTGATGAGTAGATACATCCTATTCTTATCAGCTAAAAAGTGACCAATCAGGGAGATTCTTCCCCCACCAAATGCTGACAACACAATACACCATATACGCTTCATATCATCATGTATCAGAACTATGAATCGAGCTATCTGCTCATCTCCCATAGGTGTCGACTCAGCTACAACTATGAGAGTAGTTGTACCTACGACAATGAAGACCCAATCTGTTTGCACTCTGTCTACCGCATCTGGTTCTACCACATCGACGATGGAATCCTTCTCGTATCTCTCAACTACCTCCATGCGTATTGAACCTCGTCAATATAACTTTGCGTAGGATCAATCGCCCCTAGGTTCCCTATTTCATTCAGATGAAGAAATCCTAGAGGCTATGATGGAGCCAAAATATCCATGGGATGCAATGCATCACCGTTCGCTCTTTCTCCCCAAACATACATTTAGTCCCAACAAGACAAAAGAACAAGAGATCTATGCAATCCAATCAAAATATTTCTTCCCATTAGGAAAATTTGATTGGTTCGAAAACCCCATCCCAGCGCCCGATGTGTTCGAGGAAGGAAATATTTCAAACATATCATCTACCATCAAGGTGAACATATCACAAAATCTTGCAAAGGTCGAAGAAATCTCACTGGGGGCAGCATGCTCTCTAGAAGAAATAGCCTCCTACACCCAATTGTTACAAGAGTATCGAGATATCTTCGCGTGGGACTACTAAGAAATGCCTGGGATTAGTCCCACTATCGTAGAGCACCATATTGACACTTGGCCTGATGTATCCCCAGTGCGCCAGAAACAACGTCAATTTCACCCATCAAAGGCAGAAGCAATAAAATTGGAAATCGATAAGCTTCACAAAGTTGGGTCTATCTACCCCATTGCCTGTACATCTTGGGTTTCCAAACATGTTCCTGTCATGGAAAAATAGGGCACTATACACGTTTGCATCGATTTTAAGGATTTGAACAATGATTTTCCCAAGGACATTTATCCCACCCCATTTATCGACCAGGTCATCAATTTTTGTGTGAAACACAAGGCTCTATCCTTCATGGATGGATTCTCTGGGTAAAACCAAATTCAAATCCGCCACATAGACAGGTACAAAACTGCGTTCACCACCCCCTAGGGCACATTTTCATACAAGGTAATTCCATTTGGCCTGAAAAATGCTAGAGCCACCTTCCAAAGGGCCATGAATTATATATTTCATGACTTGGCACACCTTATTCTCACCTACTTGGACAACCTGACCATCTGCTCCAAGAAGCACTCAGACCATCTTGAGGATTTGCGATTGGTATTCCAACGATGTCGTCAATACAACCTACACTTGGACCCCCTCAAGTGTGTCTTTTGCGTTAGCACAAGAAGACTCTTAGGTTTTGTTGTGTCCCAGCAAGGGATTCGTGTGGATCCCCTCAACATCCAAGCCATCAAAGAGGTACCTCCACCTCGAACCCTCAGTCAACTACAAAGCCTATAGTGGAAGGCCAATTTTCAGAGATGCTTCATCCCAGATTATGCCACCTACCCTCAAGGGTTCCTGTGCCTCCTTTACTAGGAAATATCATTCAAATGGGACGATTATCCCCAGTAAGCATTCGATGCACTTAGAGAAACATTATCTTCAACGCCACTCATCAGTCCTCCAGACTATGACAAAGATTATATCCTGTATCTGTCAGCTTCCAAGTCCACATTGGTTGGAGTTTTGATCTAGGAAGGCCTAGATGGGAAGGAACACGTAATCTATTATGTCAACAAAACATTATCAAGCCCAACATTAAGATATGAGCCTAAAGAAAAGGTTTCCCTAGCATTAATCCATGTAGTCCAGAAGCTTCGCCATTACAACATCTTAAAAACCACTATGGTCATTGCAGATATTAATTCCATCAATTAAATTCACACCCGCTGCCTAATGAACCATAACTATGCTTGCTAGATAGTCATTCTCCAAGAATACGACTTATAGTTTCACTCCCCTAAAAGAAAAAAGGCACTTACCTTAGTAGAGTTCATTACGGATCTCCCAGGAGATTCCAAGGGATCATTACTGAATGATTCACTATTAGATGAACATCTCTTCTTTGTAGAAACTGACGACCCTTGGTACAGAGACATTCTCTAGTACCATCGAACTCAAAAGTTTAGACCTCAGCTCAATAGAGATGACTCTCAGTGCATATGCCAGCATGCCCCCTGATATCTGCTCATGGGAGATGCCTTGTACCAACGGGGCATCGACACAATTTTATGTCGATGCCTCACTCACGACCAAGTGAAACAAGCCCTTAATGATTGCAAGTGGCCATTTAGGTGCTTGCAGCAGTCACTTATCTGGAATGGCCACCGCCCAAAAAATCCTACGGGAAAGATATTTTTTTCCCTCCCTATTTCGCGATTGCATTAATGCGGTCAAGAGATGTGAACAATGCCAACGCTTCACCCACAAAGAAAGAGCACCTCTCGCTCCTCTGCATCCTCTCATTTTCACTGACCCCTTTTGTAAATGGGGAATTGAATTCATGACTTGCAACCCCACATCCTTAAGAAACCATAAATATATCATCGTGGCTATCGATTATTTCACCAAGTGGGTAGAGGCCATGCCCATATATGACAACATCGCAGAAACTGCCACCCAATTCCTGTTTAACCATGTGATGGCCCAATTCGGCATTCCTAAAGAGTTAGTGTTCGACCATGGGAAACACTTCGAGAATGGAGTTTTCAAAGAGCTATCTCAACACCTCAGATTCACCCACAAATTTTCTTCACCATACTACCCCGAGTCTAATAGAAAAGTAGAAGCTATAATCAAACTACTCAAAACTATGTTACAACGCATGGTTAATAACCATAAAATTAATTGGAACCACATACTCTTTTCCTCCTTGTGGGAATACTGCACAGCTATAAAGACATCCACTGGTTTCGCTCCCTTCCACTTGGTATATGGGATCGAAGCCGTGATTCGCATAGAACGTGAGATCCAAAATTTGGATGCCGCCATCGAACTCCTTGATGATACCCAGCCTGTAGAAAATCACCTAGTACAACTAGATCTTGTTGACAAAAGCTAACGGCAATCACTACAACACAAAGAGGCCCATAAGAAAATGGTAAAAGAATCATTTGACTGCCACATCAACCCTCGTTCATTCACCGAGGGAGAGCTAGTCCTCTGCTATGATGTCACAAAAGAAGCCCTAGGGCGAGGAAATTTTGAAACCTTGTGGAAAGGACCCTACATCATAAAACATTGCCTCCTTCAGGGGGCATACATCTTGATGGAACCAAACGGGGCATGCCTCAGCAACCCCGTCAATGGCCTTTACCTCAATAAGTTCTACCCATAAGGGTCAAGATGGCACTGCCCTAGAGTGAACATACACAAACCCAACCATTTTATATTTTTGACCAAAACACTTATTACAAAATGCACTCAAAGTGTCGGCACAGATTACCAACCCAAACCTTACTTCAGAATTGCTAATGGAGCATCAAGATTGTCTCAAAATTTAGCAGCAGTTTCCTGGTTCATCTATGACCCTGACCGATCATCACTCTACACAAACGGTGTGTGCATCATTTCAACAACCAAAAATCAGGCAGAATATGATGTCGTCATTAGACTTAAGTGTGACGCCCTCCATTAAGACATACACCATATGCATGTCTACCTAGATTCCCAGTTAGTAGTTTCATAGTTAAACCAAACATTCAAGGCAAGAGATTCATATATATTTAGAAAATATTTGCATGAAAAAAAATCAAGCAGACAATTTGACTATATTACATTTACACATGTACCAAGGAGTAAAAAAAAAAATAGCTGATCGCATAGCTGACATTATTCTAAACTAGAATAAATCTCGGATAAACCATCATACATAAAAAACCAAAAACATAGATATCCATCAGTATAACATCATCCATAAACAGAAACAGCGGGCACAACATGTAGAGCCACAAAAAATATCTCTCATATATATATATATATATCATGGTGTATATGTCTGAGTACAAAAAATAGTATCGCTGATCCATCAGCCAACCCAAATATACAAAAAAAGTCATCAAAAATAGGGGAAGCATCCTCATAATGGGTGCTTTCACCGAGTACAAGTAAAATCTACAGCGGTGCTCTCCTAGGCAGGGCATCTAGACCCACAACTTCTCCCGGTACCACTACTAGAGCCGCTATCAAAACTGAGACTACCACCTGACATAAAATAGGCCAATAGTCCTTCTCCCAGGCCATCACCATCTCCAGCTAGACCTCCTCAAGGTTATCCAAAAAACCTAGAGAAGGCATCCCCTAGGTCAAGCGGTCCACTCGACCCCAGGCATCTTCTAGAACTGACACCAGAGTAGTCAACTAAGCAATGTGAGCCTCCACTGCATCAGCACACACTGCCTCCATATCAGCACAAGCTCACTCAGTAGCAGTTGAGCTTCTGCCCTCTCCCGAAGGGGCAGTGCCACCACTAGGTCCACCACTCTAAAGTTGTGCAGCATCTCCTCCCGCCCCCCCATGACTGCCCTGAGGTCTCCGAAAAGGACTGTGGCTAACCAATCAAGCCATGGGGTGACCTACCTCATCAAAATCTACAAGAGTAGCCAAAACTATGTAAATGTCACCATCAAAACACATAATCACATATATACTCAAATAAATGCAGAAAGCATAATAACATACCTGTTTTCCCCCAAGCATAACTAGGAGGGAGACCCATCTTTGGATCACCCTGGAAGTTCATCCCTATATAGGGGAATGGCAAAAACATCTGGGGTTTGACCTCAAACTAGGGCTCCGTTGTGGCATTCCAGTAATGCCCCACCATAGCCCCACCCCCTCGCGGCATCACAGGAGCCCACCTCCTCATGCGAGGCTCCCATGGCCCCCCAGGAGGCATCATCACCACTGGTCTCAATGGTACTACCCTCTTGTACATAATTTTGCATAGAATACTACTATACGCAAAAAACTTTGATCCATTCTAGACCTTGTTAAGCTGCATCACCATCTCGTCATAAAAGAAGTGGGGAAAATAAAAGAAGTGCCCAAACCTTAGCCGACACAACACTCCAACCTGTGGGCCAGATGCCCAATGTGGAGCCAACGACCCTGTGAGTCGCACAATAGCTGCCAGAGCACATTGCTCAGCCAAGTCTATCATCGAGGCAATGATGATGCACCCCTCTGTAATGGGCGCCAATCCACATTGGCGTGCCTGGAACCTCTCCAAATCCACCCTCCCATAAGGGAGTGGATAGCGCAACGCCTAACCATGAGACAGTAGTCCGGTCACAAAGAATACATACGTCTTAGGATGGATAGCAAGGTTATTCCCATGCAACACAAATATGATGTGCCTCATGTGCCAATGCTAGATCAAGTAACGTAATAGGCAGTCCTGAGACCGAAGAAGCTTGTTCTCCATGAACTTCAAGAGCCCCCATTGCACCAATTTTTGGCACGCTTGACCATCAGCGGCTAATGCAGTATGGAGCTCAGCCCAATCCCACTCCCACCACAACAACCTCTCATCCAAACACGAACCCATCAGCAACAAAAAAAAATAAAAAAAGAAGAAAAAAAGAAGAAAAAAATTCCTCGGCCTTTTGCGCACATGTCCCTCAGACATGCGCTTTCAAGGCTCACCTGTATTTCTCACAAGCATGCACAAGATACACCAAAATAGGGGAATAGAGTGCTTACAGTGCACAAACTCCCAGAAAATGTGCACAGAGGGCACGCTATTACCTTGATCTCCCACACAATCTAGAGAAAAAAATTACTCAGAATCCGTACAAACCATTTTTGTACAGATCCTAACACCCTGAGACTGAAAAAATCAAAATGCAGGACATCATGGAGGTTACCCGGGCATGATATTGCTAATCCCTGGTGCTCAGGCTGACCGCAATGGCAAGAACTACTTCGTAGAAGCCTCTGACCTCTCAAAAACTCAACAAGTACAAATGAATTGAATTAGGGCCATATTCACCTATATATCACCCTTTTTAAAAACTTTGGAGGACCACAACGAGAGATCAGAAGGTCCGTTCTTTGAACCGAAAGCAGCACTGTGATCAGCACTCCATAACGAGCAGAGGCGATGCCACACATTCGCACTCCTGAAAAAATAAATTTTCAACGCTGGCAGGTATGCCCTCTCTCATCTTCTTTTTTAAAGCTCATGACTTTCAATAATATTCGATAAAGAAGATGCTTTCTCTTGAGGTAGTATTTTTTGCAAGAAAGCTTGCAAACCATCCATAACTCCATCCACTGAAAGTTCCAAAGCAGGTATCACTCTAACCCCAACATGATAGTGTCCCATAAAACTTTGCATATCCTAACATCATTTCTCCATTAGAAATTAATGATAGGTTCCACATATCAGATCGTGTTTATCATCACCTCGCCCTCCACATGATAAAAATCCTCGTTGGTCGGTAGAGCCTTCCCTCCATGGCGCTCGTCACCCATAGTAGACCATATATCACAACAAAAGTGACGCCGTGACCATACCACTTTAGTCTGAGAAGCACCTCATTCCCATCCATCCATCATGAATAAGGTCCAGTTTTACCATACAGAATAAAACCCATTTCCCGGATGGACAAGTTGTACAAGAAGATCAAATGTGCACCACTGCGCCTCGCATTTGGCCCACCATACCTCCATTAGCATAACCCATCTGCGACATTTTCCATCTGTTTCACCAACTTCACACATGATACCAACCAATCGGGCCCCTACCCTCAGCAAAACACCTTCCTCACACCAACAGTGAGCGAACACTTTCATTTTTTGGGGCACCCGTCTCTATTTTTTATACAAACCAAACCTGTTATTTTATTCTTTTGGTAAGTGTACAAAGACCGCAAACAATGCACTATGTCCCCCAACCACTCATTCATTTTTTCCCCCATGGATGCAGTCCATGAACACCCTTGGTCGAAGTATCACACCCTCACGCAAAAGCCACCATGACACTCATAACCAATTTATACCCACCCTAGAAGTCCTCTCAACTCCAGAGATTTCCCCATCAGAAATAGTTATGATTGCCACCAAGCTGCTTATTATACTCTGACCTTGGACCATTGAATCCCCAACATCAGTTTTCAGTCACCCCTCTCTACCATGCCTATGTTAAACCCATCACATCCAGGATCCTGATCCTTCATATTAGTGACCCCTCGTTTGGATGAGGCTTCCTTTTTGTCGACTTCAGCACCTATTTTCCAAAAATGAAGTAGTACCTTGGATCAACCCTCTGCATAAAAGGGGCATCCTCGGGTGGCACTATGGGAGAGATCATTTCCCATAGATAGCATCGATCCTCCTGAAATTTGACTACAATGCAAGATTTCATGTCAAGATGGTATCGTACCTTACAGCCATTGCACTTTGATCAAATTCATCGAAGAATCATGCCTTCATAAGCATCTCTTTCAAAAATTCTTAGAGGGGAAGTTCCCAGCCCGCACATATGCGTACAATGCGTATTTATATGCCATACCAATTTTATGCATATGGGTACCACTTTCCACCTATTTTCAAAGAAAAAATGCCCCTTAGGGCGCCAGTAGTTGTCGTCATCAACCACCAGATCACTACCACATTAGTGAGATAGACACAACATGTATCTATCAAAGAGATTTGTTTAAATAGTGACAACATTATGAGTATGGGACATGCCCGCCTCGTAGAAAATTTGTATATATTGTATTATATTTGCTTATAGGGGTCCTACAGGACATGGTCATTCTTCGAACCAGTGCAGGGTGTCTCCAATTTGAGCTACAAGGAGGTCTCTCTCTCTCTACACACAATATATAGAAAAGAAACTATAATGTATTTCAGCCATACAGTTCTTCTTAGACCTCACACATTATGGGGCAATTGTTAACACTAGAAAGTCATACAAGCAAAGACGACATTATTTAATGTTCGGCAGAAGGATTTACAGGGCTGAGAGACATTATAGAATCTTGAAAGTATTTAAAAATCTATAAGGTCTGAGGAAAATTCAAATTTGAACAAGTCATAAATGCTTTTGCACGCAAAAACCCTCGAGAAGAGCACCTTTGCACGCCTTTTGAACCAAAAAACGTGCAATCCTGGGAGTGGTGGAAGTTACTTTCCAAGACCACAAAAAGCACACTCCAAGGCAGTGATTTCACACTTGAAGCTGCTTAAGGACAACCACCAAAGCCTCCTTAGGACATCAAGGGAGCACATAATGGAATAAATGTGGCACACAATGGAATCATCCCCCTCTCGTGGGTCACCATCCACAATGTAGCAAGAGAGGGAAGGAGGATTTGAATTCTCCTATAAAAGGCCACAAAGAGATGGACTACTTGAGAGCACATTGTTATGCTACCCAAAATTTCCCCAAGAAATACCAGTAGTGTGTGATCCGGAGTAGAGATAGAGGGGACTCAATTGTTGGCCATCTGACAACTTCAATCCACCATAGTAGAAAGATGTATAGTTTTCACCAAGGCAAGCTTGGAAGTAAAAATATCCTTGCATCGGGACTTATAACTCCATGTTCTAAGGCCCCCTTGGCAAGTGGGTTAAAGTTTAATCCTCATTTCCTACTAGCACTCAATAAGAGGGGCTGTAAGCGTCATCGTTTGGATTATTGTAGTTGTTTGAATCTATTTATAGCTTTTGTCTTATTTGTTTTAGTTTTAGTTTAATTTTTATGTTTGAATATGCATGCTATTTCTCTTTCTAGTATGTTTATGTTCTAGCATGTTCCATTAACTTGCTTGACTCCATATATTTTCTTCCTGTGACCAATAACTTAGGAGGGTAAACCACGTCCCTTAAGTTGGTGTGATTTTGTACATTCATGCACCAATCACACTAACACACAGACCATCAAGAAGCAAGGCCTATATACTCCGCTGCCTACCCTTAGTCGGTCGTGGGAATCCATCTCCATGGATTACATGTTAGGCCTTCCTTCTACCAATCATGGCAATGACCACATTTTTGTGGTCGTCAACATATTCTCTAGGATGACCATTATGGAAACTTGCAAGAAGAAAATCACAGTAGAAGCCACTACTAAACTCTTCTTCGAGTGAGTGTGGGTACACTTTGGGATCCCACAGTCCATTATCATATATTGATACAACATGTTCCTTAGTACATTTTGGTCAAATCTTTGGTCAATGTTGAAAACCAAGCTCACTAAGTTCACAACTTTCCACCCCCAAATTGATGGCCAAACAAAGGTCATCAACCAGATGATCATACACATTCTGCGCATGTACAACTTGAGGCATCTACACACACGGGATGAAAACCTCCCCTATGTCTAGCACAACTATAACTGGGCTCTGCACAACTCAACTAGCCATGACCCCTTTCAGGCGGGCTTGGGATTCCAGCCACTATGTACCATTGATGTGGCCATACCATTTGCAGCTACTCAAGCAGATTCAGCTCATGTTCTGTCTGAAGCTGGCAAGGTGAACAACTTCATTGAGAACATTCAGCACATTCTCCAATAGGTCGATGACATATTGGATAGAGCCAATAATAAGTACAAGCAACGACATGATCAACATCCAGTGCCACACAAATTCGAGGTGGGAGACAAAGTTTGGATACATTTGCAGAATGAGGGCCTGGTTGGACCCCACCACAAATTTTTTTTTCTTTGATATGGGCCATACACCATCACCAAGGTTGTCGGGGAAAATTCCTTTGAGCTCAGTATTCCACAATTCCTTGGTTTGCACCCAGGGTTCAATTTGGACTGCCTTCGACCCTACTTTCCACCATTAGTAGACACACTAGACATGGAAGAAAAACTCACACCAACAAAGCTAAACCCTGACTGCATGGAAGAGACCACAACTGATGGGATCACGTATAAGGAGATCAAGAACACTCACACGTAAAATATCCAACTGTATCAGGTTATCAGAGCTGACCAACTCCTACACCAAGGCAAGTGGCTAACCAGGGACAGAGTTTAGCATAAGTTTCCTGATCTCATGGAGGAACTTAACGAAATGGGGACCATTGCTTCGTAAGGGGGGAGGACAAATCCAAGTGGACATTGGTGGCCACCCACCTATTCCACTTGGGGCCCCACCATTTTTTCTTTCAATTTTTTATTTCCTTAATTGTAGCACAATTTACTATTTTTGGTCATTTTTCAGGTCCTAAACTTTCAAAACCGTTTTGAGGCCCTAAACAATGTTTTTTCGGAACAATAGGACAAAAATAGAACAATAGGACAATAGGTCACTAAATTTTTTTATTCCTCGAATATATATTTCTAACGAGGTATTGTGCACATCAAACGAAGATTGTATCTCAAACTTACAACACCGGGAAGTTGATGTACCAATTTACACAAATGGAGCCCATAGTTTTGGCGCTTGATCTCCTAGGGTTATGTTTTTGGATGTTTATGGTTTTTAATTGTTTCTCAATAATAAATAGGCCTTCGAGCCTCATTGTAACACAGTTCAGAGGCATGTATCCACCACATCTCTTCTCAGAGATAAGCTACCATCGCCCGAGCAAGTTTATTTCCATTATATCTATAAGCTCAATGTAGTTATTTGATATTAATGAAATGAAGTATATTTTATGCTTCATCTTTGTGTTTATTTTTATTCATGTATTTTATTGCGTTCCAGCATAAATATGAATCAGAGGATGTATGTCTCTATGCATGTTTTTTCTTGTAATGAATGCACATTGTATCTATGGTAAAATAGATTATATTGTAGCTAATGATGTAAGGGAGAAATGCTTCATAGCGATTCTAAGATAAGTATGAGACCCTTATGCTTAGGTCTATTGTTTATACCTGTAGATTTCATGCATGTGACATGTTTTAAAAAATTCATGTCTTGGCTAGGAGGGGTCCAGATGAGTTCTCATTGATGTGATTGCTTGCGTAGCATTGTCCTGTTGTTATTAATTAGGAGAATTTTGAGGTCTAAAATGGGCCTCCTAAGGAAATTATAAAATAATAGTGGAAATAGTAAAATAACATTTGATTACATCATCAAATTTTAGAGGGAAAAAAGAAAAAAATAAATTTTCAACTCATATTTTCAACTTATCTCCTAATATTTTTACTCAAATTTTGAGCAAGGGTACTCGTTGGAAGAAAAACTTAATTCCTCATCCAAGGAGTACCCATGTTGCATACTTTCGATGGGTCCTGCTACACGAAAATTGAGAAATACATGAAAAATGTTATTGTAATCACGCTTTTTTGTGTATTTCTTATTTTTCGTGTAGCAGGGTGCATCGAAAGTATGCAAAATGGGCACTCCTTGGATGAGGAATTAAATTCTACATCCAAAAATTACTCCCACTCAAAATTTTTGTAAAACATTTGGGAGATAAGTTGAAAATACGAGTTGAAAAATTCGTTTGATTATTTTATTATTTTTTAATCTTTTTACCCTTTTATTTAAAAAATGGTGAATCATCCCCCATGGTTGACATCATCATCTTGAATCCTATTGGTTCCTATAAAGTTTAGTTTTGCTGTACATTTTTCTTAGGAGGCCCATTTTAGACCTTAAAATTCCCCTAATGTATCATCTATGAACTTTTCATGAAGTTTTACGCAGAGCACTTGGGTCTAGGCATGAAAAGGTGGCTCAAATATCAAGGCCGCTAGAAAATAAATGACTATTTGGGGCCCTGAGCACTAGAAAATAGTGTTATGCCTACGGTTATAGCCTCCTGGATGGAGGCATCCAAGTACGTGCATAACTCAGAGGTCAAAATGTTAGTGTGACCCAAGGGTAAGAGGCCTGGAAGGTTGGGTTACCTCCTCAGGGTGTTGTTGTTCTTGTACAAGGTATGTATATTTTTTTTCCATCAGTCCCACTTCTTTAAGGTCACCTAGGAGGTTGAATCTCATTATAGTAGCGTCTCCTCGAACGTTTACCCCGGTTGGTCAGTTACTTGGGTAGATGTGGGGAGAGGGTGTTACAGTTAGAACACAAGCTCTCCTTCATAAAATTTAAGTTACTCATCATAAAATCCAAAATTGAATGGTTAAATATTCGTTAAAAGGTCAAATATTATTGGAGGGCATAATTTTTGAAATTCACATGAAGGTTGTATTAATACATCACATTTATTTTTGAAAAAGAAAATTGTGGTTTGAGTTTTATAAAATTAAAAGGGGACCTTCATAAAGTGAATTCTTACCGTTTTATTTCAAAGGTTTATAGAAAAGTCTATCAAGGTGTATCAAAGGGAAAATGTTTATTAAAAGGGTTGAAGGATGAGATAAAGTTTTTTTTTTTTTTTTTAATTAAAAAAATAAAAATAAAAAGTCGCATGGTATTTAAAAAAATAAAAGTGGGGTTTTTATTGAACACATTTTTAGTGCTTTGAAAAGTCTATCAGACTACAAAAATATTTGTTTGTTTTCTCAAGCATGATAATTTTTTAGGTGAAGATTGTACCTTATGGGGGCACATATTGAAAGTCATATTTCCTTTTTTGGGGTGATATGGAAGATAGCCTCATGCAATCATGAAAGAAACTATAAGAAAGAGGAAAGACAACAGTCATGGTTCACAAAGAACTACTAAAGAAGATTAGGAAAATAAATCGAAAATAAGAGGTAGAGATCATTGCCATGTTTAGATAGGTCCAGGCCATAGCTGAGGAATTGAGAAGTCTAGCAGAATAAAAAGACAAAATCAATGGTGATTGATGTATCTTTGATCTGCTACCACCTCCTATGTTTACTAGTAAATATTTTGATCATTGGTTATCAAGATGCAACCTTTTCTTCGAGCTAAATAGTTAATTGAGTACAAGTTTAATAACCCATATGATGAAGTATGTGATGTTTTAGCATTTAATTTTATAAAATAAGCACTTCATGAGCCCTTTTTCTGCAAGATAAAAAATCTACAATTTCCAAGGAAACATGGAAGACCCTGGAAGAAAAATTTTGTGCAAGGGGAAGGGACATGTAGCAGCAAGATGCGTTACAATTTTTTGAGTCAGCTGCATATCTAAAAGTAGATGAGAAAGACTCTAAGAGGAAATTGGAGCTTGGAGAATCCCCTTCAAAAGTGGATAATGGTAGTGAAGACTATAAAATTGAAACTCATTATGCAAACATGCATATGGATGAAGAAGATGGAGAAAATATTGCAGAGAGATAAATTGAAGCCTCTATGAGTGCAGTAGAGAAGAGAATATAAGTTACAAAGGACTCCATTGTAACATGGAAGGTTCATATGATGGTGAATCCCACTATCATGAAGCACATGTTGATGATGACTGCAAAGTGAGATGTGAATTGGTGAATTCGGTCACAACTGATGGATTTGGTGAAGTTCAATTTGTTAGTGAGCACATGCAAGCTAGGATATCGCACAATAAAGTGGATGAAAATTATGTTGATGTTAACCTTGATGAAGAAAATTTAACTAATTATGAGTGATTGCACATGGTGAAACATAAAGCTCTTATTTATATGTTGTTATTTGGTGTGATAATCTTAGTTTTTTTTGGAAGCCAATTGGAAGACAACATGTTTGCAACAAAAGAGGCCGGAAAAAGGGAAAAATATGAAATTTATGATGCAATGGTAGAACAAAATAAGGTAGAGGTATAGCAGGAAGCTATCACTAAATAACATAACAAAGATGTTTTTAACATTGTTTTTGAATATGGAGGTGTTAAGAATAGCATGGGAAAAAAAATTGAAAATAAAGTTGCTAATAAGTTTGATGCAATTTTTTAAGCTCATTGAAGAATGGATTCAAAAACAAATTGAAAAAATATATGCAGGTCTTAAATTAGTAGCTGGAATAAAAGAATCGAATAAATGGTGAACATTGATCTTGACTGTGCATAGTACAGGGAAAAAAATCAATACCTGATGATGAGAGTGAAGAGAATGATATGGAAGTTTCTAAAAACAAGGAAAAAAGTAGTAAAGCCAATTCTTAGCAATGAAGTCAAGAAGAGATGAGATTTTTCTATCAAAAAATATGGAAGAAATAAAGTTAGGGATATGAAGCACAATAAGCAGTGAGAAGAACGTTGTTTTAGGAAGAAGAGTTCTGGGAGCATTCCATGAGTGAAAGAATCCTTGAAGAGGAAGTTGTAGAAGACGGACTCATACCAAATTGAATGCAAGCCAAAGAAACATTGCAACAACAAAAAGTAAGGAAATATGAATCCTATAGTAAGTGTTTGGTAAATTAATTGTCTTTAATTTACTTCATTAATTGTCAACCAGGATTTGTGCACTTCTGAAATGTATGTGCACTGTATATGCTAGGATTTCTTATGTAAATTAAGTAAATTCTAAAAATAAAACTAACTGCAAATATGGATGATTTCTCTTCATACACTTTGGAGAATAATGATGCACATGTTCTTTCAATCCAAAGTCCTAACTAACTAAGCTAATCTTTCGAAAATTAAAGATCTATCTAAATCACAAAAACCCATACTTAATTCTAACTATCAAAAAAATTTCTTAAAAATCGAACATGAAAGCAAATGGTTAAATACTACTCCTACGAAATTGAACTCATTATGCACTAGTTGTTGAAAGGAAATATTTAAGCTAAATTAAAAATAAATAAAGACCTATTTTAAATGTTGGGAGACACTAATAATGAAATCTAATTTGTAAAAAGGATAAAATTTCTTTGAAATAGAATTCCAATGAAATCTAGTGTATAAAAGTTAAATAATAACTCAAGAATGGTTACTAATGTGCATAATTAACCCCTAAAGTGTACTCCATTTAGCATATAAGATATTTAATTCGAATGATAAAACAACTAACATAAATTGAAAACGAATGATAGAAACAACTAAGTACTGATAACAAAATGCATGGAATAAGTAAACTATTTTTGGTGTTTTTTGTTTATGAGTACTCTGCAAAATAATTAAAAAATTTAGAACTAATATAACTGTAATGAGAATAAACTCTATGAAATGTTAATGTAAACAACTCAAATCTTAACAGAAAAACCTCACAACTCGCATGGGGTCATCTCGGAGTGCAAGGTTAATTATTGGTCAAAGACTCTTCATGCATGCATTTGAAAATAACAGTGATTTGTATTATGAAAATAGAGTATTAGTTTCTTCCACAAAAGAACTATGAACTTAATAATAGAAACCACTCTATTTCTTGTTTCTCTTACAACATTTATACAAATTGTAAAAAATGACTTGAAAGCATTTTAAGCTGATATGTTGTAAGTGATTTTAACACCTACAAGACTGATAACACTAAGAGTCGAAACTCTTTATGACATGCTATTAAAAAAACAATTCATAGGAGATTTTGTATCAATCTATAATCTTGACAACTAAATCAATCCTTCAGTCCTACTTTCTTGATTCTTCACTTCATGTGTTTGATTGCTACACAAAGTTTCCAAGTTTGACTTAGCCTTTGACTTCAAGTTCTCCCATCTCGCATAGTTTTTCAAGTGATGCGAGTAGGTGATTATCCATCTGGGAGCTAATTGTCATATTTTGATAGACTTCTTTCTTTCACTGGAGTGTTGAAACCTTTCTAACAATGGATTATGTTGCAGAATTTGATATTAGTTGCAAAATGTTCAAAATTCAGTCACTACAAGAATACCTTTTTCATGATTTCACTAAGAGACAAAGAATTTAAATACGGATGATTAATACGTTGTAGAGGTTGATATTAGCATTAATATGTTGAGGTTTTTGTAGAATAGTAACAAAAAGGTGAAATGTGATGGAAAAAGAGATATTCAAAGGGAGACATTTCTAAGCTTCAACATTCTCCCACACAAAAGGTTTTGCATGTCCTCATGCCCAAAAATTTTAAAATTGAATCTGTTAGTGTCAGTGTTTACATCCTATCATTAGTGATCAATGGGCTCTTATCATGTCATGTTCGGGTCTCATAGTCAAATTTTATAGTTTCAAATAAGTTTTCAAATAAAATTTGATCATTGGTTGTTTTCTAGATCAGTGTTTCTCCCTCCATTCAATAATGGTCATCATCATTTCATAAGTCATGTCCACCATTATCATCTATAGTATTAGGTGAGTCACCATGTCTTCACCTAGGTCGGTGCCTAGGTGTCTTTCATTTCGCCACCATAAATGTCAAAATTTTGTCATGAGAAGGTGAAATAACGGTCAATTCATCATTGCCTAAAGTTTTAGGTGCTTCCAAAACAATAAGTGAACATTCCTTACTTCTCCTTCAATTGAATTTCTTCAGCAAAGAGTGGATTCCCTCTTTTAGGTTTTTCAAACTATTTTTTGGATTGTTGAGATGCTTGGTTGCTTTCAGGTGGAAAAACCATAGTTTTATCACATACAAATATTAATTTCCCCACACTCCTCTACACTCCCTAAACCCCTTACAATCTCTCACACACCACCCCTAAATTTCTACACTCAAACCCTAGTCCCTACACCATCTTCACTACCCTACGTTGCGTTTTTGGCAGCCTCTTAAACCTAGACCTGTAATTAAATTCCCTAGGTATACTTCTACCTTCCCTAACCCCCTTTCCACTCCCATACCTCCCTAACACCCTTCCCTACCTCCCAAATTTCTTGCATCCCTTTTTCCCTCTCCTAAACCCTCCATCCTACTCCTTTCCCACCATCCCCTGTTTTGCACCACTAGGGTTTATGCCTCGCAAAGCACATATGGAGGAAGAGAAGAAGCCCTATAAAACTAGAAGTTATATGTCAACAGATCCTTGACATGGCTAGCAGAGATAACAAGCTGCAAACATTACTACACCAGGAATTTGATCTCCAAGGTCAAAGTCAAATAATTAAAGGAAAAACTAAAAGAAACCGTAATCACCAAGAAGAAGAGGGGAAAACTCCATTTTCTAGATGATGCATCATTGATTGCATATAAAACCTAATTTGGACCTTACACATCAATTTTGAAAATTTTGGAGAATTTTTTGGCATTTTTGACATTTTGGCCAAATTTTGCTAGCTTTAGCACAGTCTAACTACAAAAAGTGCAACGTGGGCCATGATTCATGCTTTCTAGAGGCCTTAAAACAATGAAAAATTAACTGGAATGGACAGATATTGGAATCTACATCACATTTTTACTCCTAGAAATAAAAAATATCAGTTTTCACAGGATGAAAAGCTAAAAAACATCATAAAAAACATTTTTCTGGTAGTTTTTTTCAGCCACACGCTATGCTTTTTTACCAGTTTTGGAAAAAGTGGGTTTTCAAGGGGTAAACTCAATAATTGTCACTACTTAAGGAAATTTTGGATAACTAGACAAAGAGATATTTCCAACGAGCTATCATGAGCTCAATTTGGAGTTCAGGAAGGCCTCCAAAAGTGACCTACAACTTCACGATGCGCTCTTCTCAGGGACATGCTGCACTTTTTTACCAGTCTTGGGAGAATTTATTTTTGAGGGGATATAATTGATCCTTTTTAGTCCTTGAGGGGTCCATTATGTAGCAGAAAGAGAGATATTTCCAATGAGCTATCATGAGCTCAATTTGGACTTTCGGAATGCCTCCAAAAGTGACCTGCAACTTCACACTGCGATTTTCTCACAGGTATGCAGCACTTTTTCCAGTTTGCCTATTATCTTCAGAAATTCGACTTTTTCTTAGTTGTTTGATGAATTTCATGAAATGTTTACTGTTTTAAATTTTTAAATCAAACTTAATTATGTCTATTATAGTTACTAGAGGTAGACACATCAAGTAAAATGTGTATTTTTGGGTCAAATGAATCAATTTCACCAAAACAAAGGAGAGTTTGTTGACCTCCCTAGTTATTAGAATTCTAGTTGAGGACTTTGGGTAACAGCTTCACAAGTCATGGATTCGACACCTGAGAGTGTGGAGAAGTTTGTTTTTGTTTATATATTTCATTTTCTTTTCCATTCCAATGGTTGTATGTTGTGTAATTGAGCTTTGGAACATTGGACATTGAACTAGTGTATTTCATTTTCACAAAGTAATACAATGAATACAGAGAAAAGTTGTAGCTTAAATTTAGGGATTCATGTAGTGAGATTATATGGCTATGTTTTTTTTTAAGTCACTCCATTGAATGCTCTCTCTTTCCATTACATATCTATTGCTTTCACTCATTGTCTTTAAAGGTTTTAAGCAAGATTGGATTCAAGAGTAATACATGGCCTGTTTTGATAACATGATGATGTTATGCTTATTTTATTCTTAAGGAATGAATTCATACTTCTATGCTTATTCCTAATCTCGATGTTCATCCTACACCATAACCATAAATCCTCAAGGGTCATTCAAGATTTCCTACCTTGCCCTTTCATTCCCTGCATTTTTTTCTCTTGTAACCCTACCAAAGTTTTCAAGCCTAGCTCTGAAGGTCCATTTTCATCCAAAACAAAAATCCAAATCAATCAAACCCTAATATTCATACCTAGCCTAAAATATCCATTATCCAATCAATTGGAATATGATCCTATTGAGAGAGCCCTCTTAGCCTAGTAGGGCTAGCCACTAGGTCAAAGCAGTCTGTGGTTACCTTTGTTGGTCTCCTTCTCAGCCTTCAGAGATTCGGTGGAGTGCTAACAGATTCCTATATTTTTAGTGGATGATCTTGCATTCTTGCTCAGGTACATCCAAGCTAGTACTATTTTTTGTCTTTTTAATGGAAAACATGATTCTTGGTTTCTTTATTAAAATTCTTCCTTGTAATCCTCTGACCCTTTTTTTAAGAAATTTATTTTGAAATTTAAGTTTATTATTCGTTTTGTACCAATGACAAAGGTGTAGTAGTATGTTGTCATTTTTAGTCCTAAATATATCATTTTGGACTTTATTTTCTTCTCTTTTATGAATCAAATTTTTGTTAAGGATCTCCAATTCATAAATGTCCTACTTCAGAGTATTTTCAATATTGTGTTCGTGTTCTGCACTTGGTTTTGTTGCTTAAGTCTCACCCATTTCAAGTTGAAAATATTTTTCTTACTATTGTGCCTTTTGTTCTAAATATTCCACATAATCATAGGTTTCTTGTTGGACTGACTGTATAAGAAGATGTGTTAAATCCTTCATTTTCAAGATCTATCATTTCAGGTGATTGAGTGTTTGAAAATTTTGAAATTATCTTACTCCTTACATTCATTCCTGAACTTCCAATGCTTTTCTTTTCTTCTATGTTGTTCTCTGTTTTCTTATTTTTTTCAGGCAATGGCTGGCTTTGGCAATATTTCTTCATTCTAAGCTCTTCCTTATCACTTTTTTATTTAAACTTTTCAAGAAATTAGGATAGTGGGGTATTGTCCTCAAATTGATCTTATGGAATTTCAGCCATATTATCCTCCTAAATTTCTTCTTCATCTATCTCTTTTTTAGGGTAAGTGTTTGATTTTATTCTACTTATTTTGACCATATTATTTGGTTCTTTCTTTGGAGCTTATACAAAGTGAATTATTACTAATAAATCCTGAAAATTATGTCCTTTTACATGCAAATGTGCTTCTAGCAAAATCTTAATAATTCCATGATTATACAGAGAGTTATTTATGGACCTAGATTCTCTTTGCATATTAAATTCCATTTTATTTAAGATTTTTATTAGAAAGTAGGGTAAATTGATTGCAAACCCATCAAAAAAATCTATCATAAGCCTAGCATCATAAACAAACATTGTTCCAAATATCCCTTCGCATGTTATAAATTTCATAATTACTAACAAGAGATTTCACCATTTTCGTTTTAATGTTGTAATTGGAATACCTTTCTTGAAAATGGAAAATTCCATACTTGGTTCTTTTAAGAAGTGAACCCAATCATTTTCTTTAATTTTCTTGTCTTTTAACTATGTTTTTCCATTCCTTGGTAGTCCTATTGCTTCTGCTATCATTGACTATGTGAGGATAAGTTTAGTGTTTCCTATTTTGGCTTCTACTCCATCAAATGCTCAAGCAAAGGCTTTAGTAATCTCTGTTTCACAACCGAAGCCAACCCACCTATCGTAGTTGCTCCTTAACCCTTGAATAGGCCTGTAAGAATTTCTCACCATTTGGTTCATAATGAACAAGTGTACCCATAGCATGGAGACATTTTGGCCTAGATTGATCTTTTTGATTGGGAAATGGGAGTGAATGAAGGGATTCATAATGAGATCAATGGATATGGAACAATATTGAATGATGGCAAGGTAAGATATTGATGGAGGAAATCGTGTTGTGTCTAAATTATCCTTACACAACTTCCCATATCCTATTTCAAAGTACTGGTGTTGTGCGCTTATTTCTTGATATAACTTTGATGTGACAAGTGGTGTAATGATGAGAGGATAGAGTTTAATGCTAAAAAAAATCACCAGGTCCTAAATCTATTGATATTTCATCCATAATTTAAAATATAGGTTCTTAAATGAAATATAACTCTATAACTCTTACATACATTAATGTTTCTTTTGATATTCTTCTTGTTTTTTAATATGATTTTGGTTGTGGATCTATAAATTAGTTACAAAATCATATGAATTATGTGTGTCATCTCTTGGATTTTCTTTCTTAGGAAAATACTTCCTTATTGTTGTCATTATTGTTGATGAAAAACACTGACATCATGAATATTTCTCACCACCTGAAAATTGATTGAAAGAAAAGAGAGATAAAAGAAAATAGGGACAAGAGAGAAGGGATTTTTGAAAATCTAAACTGATAAGAAATATCATTTTTCAATTAATATTTTTTTTTATAAACATGCCAATAAAGTTGGTTTTCATGTTTATACATATATTATTTTTTTTATTACCTTGTATAATTGTATTTTTTTTCTTTATATATATATATATATATATATATATATATATATATATATATATATATATATATATATATTATTGAAAATAGATTACAACGAAGTTGAAGAATGAGGGGAAACTCCCCTTTCCTAATCAAGTTAAATTCATAATTCTCTTTTAGATACTTAATAAATTCTTCCCTTGTTAGTGGTTTATGATATAATATCAATATATGACCAGTAACAAGGAAATAAATTTTTCCATCATCAATAGTCTTGATTTTGACTGCTCCATTGTCAAAAACAATATCAATCTCATAAGGACCAAGCCAATTAGTTTGAAACTTTTCTTGAAAATATTTAAATTTTCAATAAAAAAGTAGAGCCTAGTCACCTTGTTTGAACTTTTTATCTCTGATGAACTTATCATGCCATTTTTATCTTTGTTGTTGCACTATGCTAGTCCTTTCAATAACATCTTGATGAATTTCATCTAGCTCATTCAATTGTGCTAGTCCTTGCTTCTGATCTTCTGACTGCTTAAGGCCCAATTTTGTAGTTTTTCTGTATGTCTCCACCTAGAATTTTATTGGAAATAAAACTTGCATACCATAGACAAGATCATAAGGAGTATATCCATTTGTATTTCTCCATGTAGTTGTGTATGCCCAGAATGCTTCTAGAAGTTTTTTTGCCCAATCCTTTCTATGCAAATGCACATAATTGGTAAAAATTGATTCAAGAACCTTGTTAGTGGATTCCACTTGCCCATTGGCTTGTGATTGATATGGAGTAGATTTTGTATTCTTGATTTTATACTGCTCCATAATATTTTGTACCAATTTGGATGTGAATTGGGTACCTTCATCCGTTACAATTTCTATTTGAAAACCAAAACGCGTAAATATATCTTCAAAAAAAAAAATTTAGTTGCAAATAAAAGAGGCTTATGTTCTACCCATTTTGTGACATAATCTATGCAAACAAGTATGTATAATTTCTGTTTGGATGGAGGATTTATAGGTTTGACTAAATCTAGAGCCCATTTTTCAAAAGTCTCCACAAGTGTCTTTGGTTGTATAGGAATTTCGCCTGAAGGTACAGGCTTTCCCATTCTTTAATGACTGTGACATTGTTTTACATATTCCTTGTCATATTTGAAAATAGATGGCCAATAATATCCCAAAAGAAGTATTTTGTATGTAGTTCTTTTATCAGCAAAATGCCCTCTACATGGTTCCTCATGGCAATATTTTAGAATTTCTGGTACTTCAACTTCTTGAACACATATTCGAATGATCAAAACAGTTCCATTTTTGTATAATTTCCTATCTATCTAAGAATAGTATGCACTGGTTTTGATAATTTTTTCCATTTCCCTTGCTGACAATTGTGGTGGACATTCTCTCGTAGCTAAATAGTTGGAAATATTTGCAAACCAAGGCAATTTAGTAGATACTACAAAAATATATTAATCAGGAAAATTGTCTTTTACAGGAACATGAACATTATTATTATTTTATTCTAGAAAGGAAATCAACAACTATGTTTTCGTTTCCTAGTCTATCAAGAATAGTAATGTTGAATTCTTGTAATAGTAACAACCATCTTGTAACTATTCCATTAGTAATTCGTTTATTCATTGAATATATAATGGTGGAATGAGCTGTATGAATAAAAGTTTCATAACCAGTAATGTAATGACGAAATTTTTTTAATGGTATGTAAAACAACTAAAAATTCCTTTTCAATTACAGTCTAAATAAGCTTTTTTGGAGTCAAATTTTTACTGGCATAATAAATAGCATAAGGAGTTAAAACTTTTTTTCCTAATAAAGATCTTAAAGTTGTATCTGAAGCATCAGTAGAGATGTTAAAAGGGAGAGACCAATTAGGTCCTCTTAAAATTGGTGCTTCAGTAATTCTTTGTTTCAATGTTTCAAATGTTTTTTTACATTCAGAGTTCTATGAAAATTCACAATCGTTTGTGAGAAGTTTTAAAAGTGGAGAAGATATTTTTGTGAAATTTTTTATGAACCTCCTATAGTATCCAGTAGATCTGAGAAAATTTCTAACATCTCTTTGAAAAGCAAGAATTGAAATTTTAGAAATAGATTCTACTTTAGATGCATCTACCTTAATTCCATCACCTAAAATATGGTGTCCCAAAACAATTCCTTCATTAAACATCATAAAGAATTTTTCATGACTTAATGAAATGTTTCCTTCTTTACATCTAATAAGAGTTTTTTCTAAATTCCCCATGGCTTCTTTGAAGAAATCCCCATACATGATAAAATAATCCATGTATACTTCCACACAATCATGAATTAGATCTGGAAAACTACTTAGGAATGCTCTCTGAAATGTGGCAGGTGCATTACATAAGCCAAAAGGAAGTACCCTATAGGAATATTTTCCCCAAGGACATGTAAAAGTAGTTTCGTATTGATCTTCTGGTGCTAGTTGGATTTGATTGTATCCACTAAAACCATATAAGAATAAAAAATACTTCTTTCCTTCCAAGGTATCTAATACTTGACCTATAAAGGGTAGTGGAAAATTATCTTTCAAAGTGGCTTTGTTTAATTCCTGGTAATCAATACATACTCTCCATTTCCCATTGTTCTTTGGAACAATCACTAGAGGTGGTACCCATTGACTATCTGATCTTGGATAAATGAAATTCACATTCAATAATTTTTGTAATTCCTCTTTAACAGTTTCTCTTAAATTTGGATTCATTCTCCTTTGGGGTTGTCTCACTGGTTTGACATTTTCTTGAATATAAATGTGATGCATACAATTTTTAGGATCAATTCCTTTCATATCAATATATTCCCACACATAAGAAGAATAATGTTTATGTAGCATCTTAATTAAATTTCTCTTTTGAAGTTCTTCCAAGTCATTTTTAATATTTAATGTTTTACTTGGAGAGACTTCTACTTGAGAATTTCCAAATTTCTCCATATAATGTAAAGAAAAGTGATGTGATGATAAATATTCAATGGCATGTTGTTCCTAAAAACTTTGATTTTGTTCACAGTAAGATGAAGAAGAATCATTATTATTCATCAAATTTATTAATTTATTTTCCTCATCTTCTTGTGAAAAAAGTATAAATCGATTGCATGTTATCAAAGTCTTCATTATCATCATCTATCCATATTTCACTTTCTACTTCATTTATAGTTTTTGTAGGAGGATAAAATGTGAATGTATTAGTGGAATTTCCATCATATATATACATCTCTCCTGATCTACAACCTATGAATGCATCAGTTGTAGCTAGCCAAGGACTTCCTAAGATCAATGGATAACCCCCTAAAATTCTCTTAGGAGTTAAAATCATAAAATCTACAGGATATTCCCAAGAATCTAGAGAAATAGACACATCTTCTAATATTTAGTCTGGTTTAATAACAAATCTTTCTGCTAATTGTAATAATGTTGGAGTATATTGAACACTACAAGGAAAAGACCCTCTAGCGGAGGTTATAAAGGAGGTTTCTAGTGTTATAAGATTGGCCAAACTTGTCAAAAAAACATTTGCTACAACATTCGTTTTTGTTAACAAAGATTTTAACAGAAATTCTAATGGAACTTCAACACAACTAAAAAAAACTTGACGGTCAGAGGTTTTTACAGATGTATTTCTTATTGATGCTCACTTCATGTGTGAACGCACCAGTGCATTTAACCTGTACACACTGGTACTGTAAAAATACCAAGCACCGGGATGCAAAACAAATTTCAGAAGCCATGGGGCGTTTATCAACGTCCTGGTGCATGCCACCCACGAATACGCAGCGGGACGATAGAAGTTACATGCACCGACACCATTAAGGTGTAAAAAAGCATCGCGTTATTAAGGTGTAAAAATGCACTGGGCCATTAAGTTATAAAAATGCACTAGCGTGATAATGGCAACCCATACTAGTGCATGAAACACCTATCTACCTGAGTTGTAGTCATTGATAAAGAGCACCGGGTGTTCTAATTGGTATTGGTATTTGGTACGGTGCTCATAGGTCATAGAAACGCACCGGTACACAGTATCATACAAATGCACTAGTGTGTGGTATTATACACACACACCGGTGTTCATTTTCTATTTTTTAGAAACATCAACCTGTGACAGTGCGATTATTGTGATTTTTAAAAATTCATTATTCATCAAAAGTTGACACATATCTTATAACAATATCCATATCAATAAAATTTTTATGAGTGCATTTGAATGTGATTTTGGATGAATTTCTTATATCATATCATCAAATTTTGCATCTCTTCACTATAATATTCAATCATCCATATATTTAATTAGTGGTGTAGCATTTCAGAGCGATAATGGAGAATGAAATAGAATAAATTTATATATATATATATATATATATATATATATATATATGAATAAGACACTCTTTTCCATACAAAATGGGACAGTTATTGGTATCCATTTCTCTTTCAATTAGAACACTATGTCCATTACATTATACAAAATGCCTGATTTAACAGACAAATATTTCAAAAAATAATATGCCTTGTTTTGATATCTAAACATATTGATCATCATTCTTCGCTAAAACTGCTGACACTGCTTGAGCTACTTCCATGACTTAGTTTATTTGGAGGAATGTTTTGTTCATTATGATGATTATTTTCTTCTTCTTCAAGTTCCATCTACAAACATAAAAATAAAGTGTAATGAGTGTATCTACATTGATGAGAATAATGAAAATTGCAATATTAAATAATATACATCAATGTAAATTCAAAAGAAACGTACGATAGCAAGAATTGACTCATGAAATATACACATTCTTTCAAAACCAAATTTACTGCCATATTTCAACAATTCATTTATTGGCATAGTTCCATACTTTGTTTCCTGCAAGTTTCATACCCCATAACAAATCATAGATTTAATATAAAATATTTTTTTGTTCTATTAATTATAGACGGAGCTAAGTAAAAAAATATAGATACTTACAAATTCCACAATTAATTTCTGATATGCCAACATATACTGATGACCCATATTTAACCCAATGTCAATCAATTTTTCAGATGGTTCTTCTTTGTATGTTAGCACATGTTTGAAGACATTCAATGATGGTTGTTGTAAAACAACTTAAAATATACAAAAAAGAAATATATTTAAGTTTTTATAAGGAAGTAAAAATTACTCACAAACTTAGATATCAACCCTTTTCTTCCTTTTCATCCTATTTTATGTGTTGAATAGGTTCCATTTTCTTTTCTTTTCTACAAGAAAATACTTGAAAAATAATATTTAATGCTAAATTATTTATTTATTGTACCTAATCGAAAAATTCAATGATTACATATTATATTTGAAGCACGTTGTTGTTGAGATGGCTCCTCGTGCAATGAAATTATGTCCATTTCTTTGACCATCTCCTTTTGCACCATTTTGGGCATTCTTACTGGCATATTTATGATATCAGCTCATTCATCCTTTGATATTTTCATAATCTTCTTAAAAAGTAACATGAAAATAAACTATTTAATTTTAATATTGATATATGAAAACTAAATATAACAAAAGTGATATTTATAAATGATTGCTTTGTAGTAATATATACATATAATTCTAGAAAAACATTTAAAGGAATATTATTTTTTCAATCCTCCTTTTTTGTTGTTGTACTTTTTTTTCTATTAGAATTCTTACATGTCTGACTGACCAATTATCTGGAAACTCTTCCTATAGTTTAAATAAAATTTGATTTTTGGAATCATTGGATTGATTTTCTTTTGTAAGTAGAAAGAACATCTATACATTCGTTCCACTAGATCCCTCAAAATTTTGTAAAATTCTGCCCCCCCCCCCCTTTCATTATCCTCCAACACCACTTCAGATGAGCTAAGGAGCAATTCATTTTCATTTGTATGTCCTATTTTTCTTCTTTTCTTGGAACACAATTCCTTTTCTTCGTTTTTGGTTCATGTAGAACATTAAACATATCTAAATTAATATATTGTTTGAAACATGTTATCTAATATTTCTAAGTATATTATTAATGAAAACTCAAAAAATAAACTCATATTGGATCGATATTATTTTTTCATTCACCTGATTCATCCTTTTGCAATTTTTTCATCAAGCTTTTAAGCTCTTCTTGTCTTAGATCTGAAAAAATCTTATCGAGCTTCGTCATTTTGTGGTTGTGCATAAAACATACTAAATAATACATATTATTTAAACTTACATATAGGTCAAAATTAATACCTTTTGTAAAGAATTTTACAAAGAACTTGCCATTTTTGCTTTTATGGATGTGCTATCAATATTTTTGTTACTTGAACTATTGTCAGCCATTTCTTTATCAGCATAAAACCTGTACCATTCATTAATATATTTTATAAAAAATTCACATACTTTTTAGGTAAAAAAAAAAAATCTGGAAAATGGTATGTCTATCTAAATTAAACGCCCGACGCAACTTTTGCAACTTAAGCATCGAAAATGGTGCGGTAGGTTCTTATAAACGCACTGCCAATACAATAGAAAAAATTTACATTGTTGATCCAGGTGGCTCTAGACAACCTCAGGAGACCAAGAGGGTTGATGATAGGTTAAAATTCAAATTGGTCAGAGGGCTCTCGAACTAGGTTCAGACTGAAGTTCTCGTCGCCCTAATTCCAACGGTGTGAATGGATCTCCAATCGGAGCACGTATGGAGAAGTTAGAGAAAGTATGATTTTTGGTCAAATTTGGGTAGTGGGCTAGGTTTAACTATCCCACAAATTCACCGTCAACCAACATGAAACCTAGCTCTCGAAAACAGGTAAAATTGTGGCCTCGCTAATTTGCCCAATGATCCTTATTTTTGTTAAAATTGAAAATAATAATTTTTATTTAAGACAACAAAAAATATATGTAAAAAAATAGGTGTGGTGGACAACCACCATCACCACCCCACCGCACGGTTACATATCATATTACATTAAAAAAAAAATGTATTAATATTTGGGGGGCGGGATGTGAACCTCGCCACCCTTGCCGGAACCCCACGGCCGAAGTAACTATATTAACAAAGGCATATATTAGGAATATGGGCTGGGTCAAGGCCGCATGGAGCGAACCCCGCCCACTGTTATACCACGTATCCCCGACATATGATATTACCATATGTAACCACCAGAGAGTAGCGTAATGGGGTCGGCGGTGGTCGAACCCTCCTGTCCCACGTAGCCGACCCCCGAGTGGGAAGTCCCAACAAAAAATACATAACTACACCCCAAAAATAAATACATTGCAATGGCTCCAATGCAACATTTTAAAATTAGAACTGATTCGTGCTATTTTTGGATTGGGCAGGATTTGACCTCGACCCACCTCCTCACCATTTTCGTCTGCCACCACCAGACCATGGGTGGAGCTTTGATATCTCTGCCCACCCTCAACCTTATCAACTCGCATTCCATAGATGCGCCTGGGAAGGAGGAGGAGCGTGGAGTTCGAGACAGGTTTTTTTATTATTGCAGGTGGAACCCTGAGCCATTCGGGGACGCAGTGGAACCATGATCTGAGCCAAATTTTTAGAGGGGCCAGATTTTTTTGGTGTCCAAATTGGACAAATTTTATATGGATTTTACATTTCCCAGCGATGGGAATCTGATGACAATGTCAGTTTCTGCAACATAGATCTTGATTTTTTGGCCATTTTCTAGATTGGGATGACGGTGTCAGATTTCAGAGTCTGGACAATCGTTTTCATGCCATTTGACGCCATGAATTTGATGGTGCATTCAGATCCAGTAGTTGAGCAACCTATTATTCCAGTATCAGAGTTGAGGTATATGCAGTGTTTTTCCCATGTACTTCATTGATTATTGCTGTGAAGTGTTTTATGTCGTGTCAATTCATGCTTGATGTATGATGTGAAATCTTGATGCTTAGGTCATGTGATATGCATTCATCATGGATGGTCATTTATTTTTTGAGATCCCTTTGTTTCCTTGATGGTGGGATACTTTTTGGCACCATGTGTGAGGTTGTCATGTTGATAGGAGGTTTGTTATGAGTGAGAGTTCCTTGCAATGGAACGTCTCATGGAGAGACTTTGCCACTCATGTTGAGGGCACATTTCCTTGTATGAAAAGTAAATAGTGTGCATGTACATCATCGCCATTTCCAACACCAAATGAAGCAGCCAACACCATCGAGACATCGAGGCCCAGAGACATAGTTCACACTAGATAAACTTCGTTATTAAACGGCTTGTGTTTTTTTGTGTGATTGTTGACATGTTTTCCTCTTAATGATATCTACATATGTGTTATTTTATGCTCTTTTGAAATGAAATTCTAACAACATCACAGAAGTAAAATATTATGGGTAAATCCGGTAGTTTACGGACTTGAATCAAGTGCTCTTGGTCAATAGGAGACCTGGTGTGTTATTTTAATATCAGAGCACTCATTAACATTAACATAAATTAACAAAAAATTGTTTTTTATCAAAGAATGTTTTTTCTCAATACGCGCCCGGTGAGTTATACTAAAATCGTACACCGGTGCGCTATTTTCAATAGTACGCACCAATTAAAAAAAGTATTTTTTTTTTAAATCGTGCAAGGGCCGACAGGGATTGGGATCCAACTTTGCAGGTGGTCCCACAGGTTGGATATCATATGCCTATATATATAGTAATACAAACCCTATAAATCTAAAATGAAAAGCCCTAATTGTGAAGTCACATAAACAAGAAGAAGCAATGGTTTAACGTAAGAATGGATTTTTTTTTCTTTTATTTTCTAAATTTTTATTAAATTTAAATAGGAATAGATATTGTAAATGATTTTATTAGTAAAATGCACTGTAAAATTTAAAATTTTTACTATGCATGTATTAAATCTAACAGAAATTGTAAAAAAAATTATTACAGCAAAATTTAACAATTTTACTATACTACATGGTTTTTGTGTGAATCACCAGATGTTTCAAATTCTGATTCTTTGAGTAGTGTTGTTGCTAGAAATTATTTTGCTGCTCCACAATGCTCTCTTGCTCCAGGTATGTCTCTCGTGTAAATCCCTCCCTAAAACATTTTTGAAAAATAATGAAATAATGAGTAGCTTTTACTATTTAAAGAAATTTTTATGAAATCTAGATTTCCGAGAATCATTTTCCACTTATTTTTCAGTTTACCATTTTTTTTTCACTTCAAAAAAATAAAGTTACACTTTTTTTTTCCCGATATTCGGTATGTTTTTTAACTGACAACATCGGTGAGTCTGGTAATAAAACCACACTGGTACAGTTAACAATACATTAGCATCGATAATAATAACTCCTTTTTAAGGCACCGAAATTACTTTTAGGTATGTACACCAAAATTTATTGTTGATTTTTCTCAAATGCAGGGAGAATATCTCATAATTATATCAAATGGAAAATTCTTCAAAATCCATCTCGTTCCATAATATTTCTTCAAGTTCATCGTGGATTTCTCCATATCCATCTTCAGATGTAATTAATTCAGATTTTATTTATATTTCCATTATCTAATTGAATTTTTTTTTTAATCCTTGTCAATCGACTGCATAAAATTATCGTGTACAAATTCGTAGGTTCATGCAGATTCAGAATCGAGTTCAGATGCACAAAATACTCAAAAAATTCAAAAACGCTGGAAGATATTGTCAGGAGAAGCATAGCGCAAGGCACAATTGGTAGATGAAAATGGACAGCTATTTCACCTTGCCAATTGTAACATGCCATCTTATAGCCACAATCGTGGGACAATGATGATAATAATTGTTTGGTATAATGTAAATATTTCAACGTCAAACCAATTAATCATGCATTGATGTGCTTACTAATTGATATCATTGACTTTGTACTAATCATGTTCAAATATAATTTTTGAAATGATATGGATTCTAGTGATGATGAGCAACCTAACTACCATCTTCTGTTGCACCCCACGACAATGTCAAATCGATATAAGGTTGAATTAAGAGAAAAAACTCAAAGAGGAACGATACCAATAATGGTTGAATCAACCACCTATTAAATTCTGACTATGTCCAGATTCATCAACTAGGAATGACTACAACAATAGAAGTTATTCACGAGCTGGAAATGGAGGCAATAAAATAGAGGTTGGTATGGATGATTACTTAAGGGTTATGACTGCCATGGAGACAATGTTGTTAGATGCATTCGGGAACGATGATCAGCTAGTGGATGATGCTCATATCACTGATACCTTTTTCTAAAGCCTTAAATTTTCTTCCACTACCCCTCTCTTTGGACCTAGTGGTAAGTTAAAGTATACCCAGTTGGGGACAAAGATGTTAGTGTACAACCTGAAAGAAAACTTTGGCTTGTGGAATGCATGTTTCTTGGAAATTTTGAGGTAATTGACCATCAAATCCCTTATATTTTGAGAACACCTTGTCACACAATAAACATTACAAATGGTCAATTTTATGAACATTAATAATTATGGGAATTTTACTTTAAATATTGTCCACTAACTACATGTTATTCAAAGATAAGGTTCTTTCGACTGATAATTTCTTGCTTGGTAGCAGCAAAGAGGCAAAGAAATTGTTGAAAATGTTGGGTGTCGAGTACATATCATATCATGCATGTCCAAATTATTGTATTCTATGTAGAGGAGAATATGCAGACAGGATGTGTCTGAAATGTGGGCATGATAGGTATGATAAATCAATTAAAAAATGTAAATCATGTGGTCCTCATTTTAATATATTTAGGCACATGCCTATAATCCCAAGTATTCAAAGTCTCTTTCGTTGCAAATAATTAGCTATGTTGTAGGGATGACATGCCTCCCATAGAAGTGAGTTGGGAGTTATGTGAATCCTAACAGATTCAATATCCATGAAGAATATAGAGGATACATGACCTCAAAAATTCAAGGATGAAGTACAAAGTCAATGACTCAGCATAGCCATGGATGGATTCAACCCATATTCCCTCCAAAACAGAAACTATTCTGTTTGGCCTATAGTAGTGATCAATAACAATATCCCCCATGGTTGTCTGTGAAGAATGAACATCTTATGTTGGATCTCATAGTCCCTGATAGAAGAGAAGTGAAGAATATGGATGTCTACTTGCAGCCATTGGTAGATAAATTGAAGGAATTATGGGATGGGATAAATGTATATGATCTATCAAGACCCATCACAACAAAGAGGGATTTACATTGTATGGCATATATTATTACACGACACATGATTATCTAGGCTTAGGACTTAGCTCTGGTAAATTACATGTTTATTTATTTTTTTATATACGTAACAATATAGATTCGCATATTAATTTAATTCGTTGTAATTTTTATGATCTTCATGATATTATTTAATGTTCCATGCATATTGTATACAATAATTTTGCGTGTCTTGTAACAAAAGGGTATTATGGATGTAAATGTTGTGGACCTTCTCTAAAAGCTAGATGGTCAAATGACTTACGAAAACCAGTGCATGGCTGCTCCAGGGTATTCCTCCCAGAAGAACACCATTACAGAAGAGCAACATCTGCTTTGAATGGTAAACGAGAGAGAACCCAAATTCCTATAATAATGACACCAACTGAATGGATTAGAGCATATGAGAGAGAGAAGGAGAAGGAATTCATAGAAATGTTCGATTCAAATGGTGAGCCTATGTTCGATCATCTAGAATTCTTCGACACCTATGTTGAGAAATTTCCCATTGGGATGAAAATGAAATGTATCTTTTATAAACTCCCATATTGGGAGCATCTTAAGATTACTCACTTATTATATCCCATGCATATATTTAAAACTGTTTCATATTCTTTATGGAGGCACATATCATCAAAACAAAGTGACACATTGCCTTTTAGGAAAGATGTTATTACTTCAAAAACTAAAAAGAAACATTGACCAAGACAATTATAAATTACATGATCATAGGTTGGTCCCTCTAAATGGTATTTCAAAGGAGGTGATGTCCCATGGATTTAAGAAAAAAAGATGATATTTCTTTGGCAAAGGAAGTTATAATGGGTGTGAGTGTGCCACCTTCATATGGGTCTTCACTACGGTGTTGCTTCACCATGGAAGACCATTTTTCGGGGTTGAAATACCATGACCATTTGAATATTATAAGAGTACTTATATTGTCAAAAGCATGATTTTATTATTTTTTATATTAATAGTTTTTATCCCATGGGATCATAAAACATAAATAATATTGTATATTATTGCATGTGTTTATAACTTTGAAGTGTCATTATCCTTTGTTCGTGCATGGGTGTGTGAAACATGACTTTTCCCAAGACCTAGGGCGTGCCATACCTAAATCATCTGCATTTGTATGTTGGATCATGACAAAGGAGATTCGTGTGGCAAGCATTCCACAGTGTCATCAGGAGATAGTTGAGATTTTTTGTATATTTGAGAAGGAACCGTCGATGATTTTCATGGACTTGCAAGTTCATCTTCTAATCACCTAGTAGATGAGTTTGAATTAGTTGGGGTGGTTTCCTGCCATTGGATGTTCTTCTTAGAGATGTACATGAAGAAATTGAAAGGTTTTTTTCAAAAAAGGGAAAAACCCGAGGGGTCTATGGTAGAGGGGTACATATCATATGAGTATTTATATTATGCCAATGATTACATAAAGCAGATCGAAAAAACACTAGGTGCATGATTTGAGACGATGAAAGGGATGAAGACAAAAGAGAAGGGAAGCTTCTCCAAATGAATGGAAAAAGGCACTTGAGAAAGAGTAAGCAACTTATAATTTGTCAAATTTACACAAAGTAAATATTCACGTTGAACTTCGATACAATGTATATTTTTATCTCATATGTACCATATGTCAATTTGATTTCATCAACAAATGTAGAAATTGAACCAATCAATAAATTTGTTCTTTACAATTCCGAAGTGACACAACCGTGGTTCGCATTGTATGAACAAAAGAGGATGAAATGGGATAGTGAAAAGGAAATAATTGAAATGGTTGAATGGTAGAAGCCTGCCTTATCCCGATCATTTAAAATAAAATATGCAAATTTTATGCCCCAACAATTGGGTTGTGGACCAATTTAGAGAGAAATACAGTGTAACTTACCTGCGTGCTGAAGAGGATACGCGAAACATAGGGATTGGGTGCAGCAACTCGAGAGTAATATATTTATGTACATTTTAAACTTAATAATGCACCTTTGAAATGTAACAACTATATTTTATAATTTAACAGTTGGGTTATTAGACACATGACAGTATGATTTTTTAACTTTTTTATATGTGACTTTGTTCCCATCAATGTGGGCACATGGACACCATTTTCACACAGAAAATGTCGATGATGGACACATGACACAAGATCGTGGAGTGGAAATCGATTTCGATCAATCTAGTGAGCTGGCCACTATGATCAAAACCTAGTACGAGGGATGTTAGGTTACATCGGGAAGATATAAGAGATCATTGAAGTGGACTTCTCTTCTTTCCAATGTGTTATTTTTAGGTGCATGTGGTGGGACACCTTTGATCGGAATAATGTAAAGGAAGATCACGATAGTAGGTTGATATGTATCAACTCTAGAAAGATGTGGGATGAAGCTAAGGTGCCTTATGCTTTCCCCAAACACTGCAACCAGTTTTTTTTTACCTAGATGTGTTGGATAGGGATTGGTTGTTCGTATTGAGACATAACCCTAGATCAAAACATATTTTTGAGAACAATAGCGTTATCATGCCAAGCGAGTTGGAAGATAGTGAGGGTGATCATGAGAACAGATAGTGATATGGTACATGTATTATTTCATCGTTTATACTATTTAAGATGGGTTTTTATAAAGAAGAAGACTTAAACTTATAACTAAGACCCTTTTTTTCGAAACATTATAATATGTATTTTGAATTAATTAGATTGCATTTTATTATTGTTAAAATCATTTCACTTGATAATTTTCAATAATGTTGATCTTGAAAGCAATACACTTTATCAAGTTCTTTTTTTGTATCTCAATTCCTAAAATAATACAACTACTTGATTGCTTTAAATGGTTTTTCACTATATCATTACTTAAATAAATTCACCCTGTGTGTGTGTGTGTGTGAATGATATCTTCAAATTTAAAAAAAATGAATTAATGTATAATGTTATTTTTGGTATGTAAGATCATAATAAAATAATGATAATTCTAAACATGAATTTATTTTCATTATTTTCTAAAATTTATTATGTTACAAAAATTCATATTATTCTAGATTTATTATTTTACAATCAAGAATATTCATAAAATTTTACAATTATGGTAATTTAACAATATGTACGGTATACATTTTACGTACGGTAGTTATGGTTCAAACTTGGAAATTAATTTACAATTTTACAAATTTACAAATTTTACAATTTTAATAAAATTAAATCATGGCAATACATACAATTACAATTTTACAATTTCACAATAGAATTACAATTACAATTAAAATTTTACAAATATTTTACATACAATTACAATTACAATTACAATTTTACAATTTTCAATACAATTACAATTACAATTACCAATACATAATATTTAATAAATATCTTGATTTAATATTAAAAATAAACATCATGGTCATGATAACCATCATACAAACATCATATTCTAAAATACACATTAAAATTCGCTAACATCATCTAATCATCGTGATCATGATCATCTAACAAAAACAATACGACGGTACTACATCAATACTATAACTAGTACTCGAGGCCTGCTCAGTCGATGGTGCCTTATTCTCATATGGATGTGCCTACTCAACTAGAGGTGCCTATTGATCAAATGGACGTGCTTGCTTAGGAGGTGCATGTTGATCAAATGGTGTTTGATCAGGAGGTTCTTGTTGAGATGGTGCTTGCTAAGATGGAGGTTCCTACTCAAGTGGTGCCTGCTCATATGGTGTTTGTTGAGGACTAGGTGCCTGCTGAGATGGTGCCTCCTCAGAAGATTCCTGTTGAGGACTAGATGCTGACTTCTCATCTATGGTGGGAGTTGAAGGAGGAGGAGGTGGAGTACTAGAGTAATCAGTCCCCTTGTGATCATGATCATCTAATGAGCTGTTATGTCGCATATCTCCATGGCGTCTATCCCTCCTAGCTGCCAGTAGCCTGGAAGCTCTGACGATATGACACATAAGGCTCATCATATCACGGGGCATGTCCCTCCAGAGCTCTGTGAGCGTACAATCCGCTTGGATCTCTTTTATCGTCGTAGGGAAGACTCCCTCATCACCCAAGAATCTACACAGTCTATCGCCCAACTCCATCCTGAATCGGATGTTCTCCCTACATGAAATTCCCACAGGTATCTCCACCCGAGGAGGTCTATCACCCTAATCCATAGCCTCCTCCATCTCCTCATAATATATAGGTGATCTAGGTGGATTAAATAGGTACAAGTACAAGTGGCTTCAGTACAAAGGCTCAAAAATCAAAGTGTTCGGATTTTTCTCGAACCATCTTCATGTTGAAGATCTCGTCGTCCTAATCACGGTGGCATGAATGGTTTGTCAAACCAAGTTTCTACACGAAAGTTAGGAGCAGTCAAAGTTCCAGGTTGACTTAGTGACTGGGCAGCCTTAAGAAGGACACAAATTGGACCAAACCCAGCCACCAGATTTTGACACACTCAGGCCATATTCCGAGAAAAACTATGCAGTCTTTAATTTGACTCCTACAGTCAAAATCGAAATTTTTAAGAATGTTTGGTTTGTTTATGTAACAAAAAAATTATTATAAAAAAAGGGCAGGAGGCCATGACCCCTGCCAGCCTATCTGCACCATATCACAATATATGTTATATATATACCGGAGTTGTTGAGATTCAAACCCACCACCAGCGAGTCCGTCGGTCTGCCCACGCTGCGATGCCACATCCCACAACACCATGAAACCAGACACCATGGAATTCCCCAACCAATGTTTATTAACGTTGAAACATATAACTAAAGTATATGTTATATATTTATTATAACAAACCAAATTTAAAATATATGTTATGCCACCATTTATAACATATGTTTTCAAGGTAGTTGGGTGGGCTACCCAAGGCGAGCCCGACCCCTCCCAAATTCAGACAAAAACGCGCCCAGTTAAAAGCTAAACACGAACTTTTTAGGGGGCAGGTTTGATCCCCCGACCTCCCCTTGACCATTTTCCCATTTTACCACTAGGCCAACGGTCTATTTCTTAATTATTCCTTCCATTAAAATATATTTAAACGCTCATTTACACAGTGTTCCGGGGCCAGGAAAGGAGTGCGTGCACAGATTTCGAGGTTTATTATTTTTTTATTGTAGGGTATGGGGGAGCCAAGCATGGAGAAGGAGCACAATTTTGCAGAAGATTAATGTTATTTTGCATCCAAGTATGGGCACGAAATCTAAGGAGATGCACATATTTAAATTTTTATTTGCAAGTACATTGCTGCACGCAAATCGAGGAGGTGGAACCATGAGCCATAAAAGAGACAGGCAAAACCTTGATTGAGCCCCACTTCCAGGAGGGCGAAATTTTGACTTTGTTCAAATGGGACAAATTTTATGTGATTTCTACACTACTCGACACCACAAGTCTGATGGCGTGCTTAGTTTCTTCATCTACTTTTTCTATTTCTCAACCACTTTTGGAAGTGGGTTATGCAAGTGAGTTGTCGATTTCACATTTTTCGATGACACAAGATAGATGGTGTTTTCAGATTCAGCTGTAAAGTAGCTCAGCCTTCAAAAAATGGTAGCATGAGGTATATGATGTGAATTACATGTACTTCTTCATTTATTTCTCTTTGAGATGCATTATTTCTTGCAGATCCTGATTGATGCATGAGTCATGGGATCCTGCCTTGTGTTGTTATTTATGTATTTTCAGCTATGGATTTGTGTCATGTATGAGATCCCTTTTATGCCACGTTGGTGGGATCCTCGCTTTCATATGTGTATTTTTGAGATCCCTTGTTTTCCAAGATTGGCAGGATACTCTTATTTATTACAAGTCAGCTATGGTCATAATGATAGGAGTCTTTCTTTATGTATGAGAGTTCCACAGTGGAACATCTCTTAAAGAAGTCAAGCCACTCCCGCGTGAGGGAAATTTTTACTTCTATGTCATAGGAAAGCACATCCATGTACATCTTCTTCTTACAACACATAATGCAGCGGCCTACACCATCTCGACACTGAGGACTAGAGATGTAGTCCCTCCTAGATGAACTCCGTCATCAAATGACGTGTTCTTATGATTGCTGAGCTTGTTCATTTATGTTCCTCTTATTTATAGCTACAATTGTTAATTTCAGTTAATTAATGTCTTTAATTAAATGTAATTCTAATTATCAGTTGAAGTAAAAGGTCTTGGTTAAGGTTACTAAGATTTTACCCTGGATCAAGTGGTATCAGAGCAAGTATTATTGCTGATTGGATTGCAGGCGTGAACATTGGACGTACGCTGAGTTGAGCCACGGATAATATCAAGGACATGTATGAAACCATGCTCAGGGTGTTCGAGAAAGCAGACATATTGTACGAGGCTTATGAAAAACAAGCAACAGAGAACGAAGAATTGAAGACCCTCCTACACAAAGAGAAGGAGGAAAAACAATAGTTACAGCTTCAGTTGCAAGCGACAACAGAAGCGTGGGAATATTGGAAGTGCAACAATGAAATTCTACAAGTAGATCATGATGCCTTGAAGGTGTTCCTACATGAAGATAAGGAGGAGAAGTAGCAGTTGCAGCTTCAGTTTCAAGCCACGACAGAGGCGTGGGAAAATTTGAAATGCAACAATGAAACTCTTCAAAGAGATCATGATGCCTTAAAAGAATTCCTACAGAAAGAGAAGGAGGAGATGCAGCAGTTGCATCTTTATCTACAAGCCGTGTTAGAGGCATTGATGGAAGTGAAGTGCAACAAGGGCTTACAACAACTTTCTTCATTTGTTTCACAATCAAAACCTAAGGTAAATAGTGTTGATTTTTCTTTAGTTTCTTCACATGATATAATTTTGGTTGGAAGTGTGGAGATACCTATCACAGGTATCGTCATGAGACTCCTCACCAAAATGGGGTATAGAGGAGGAGGACTTGGCATTCGTGGTCAATGCATAACCAAACCATTGGAGGTTGTGCAGAGACCTCGTTATGCAGGATTGGGGTACTATGACGAAGGATGTTCGAAGGACATCAAGGGAAAACAGATAATGATGAACTGTCCAAGGAAGAGAAATGATGGGGAGACTTCTCCATCATTCCATGGAAGTGCACGTTGTAGTGAAGGAACTGAGGCGAGCTCCCATCATCATGATCGCACCAAAGACCATCCCAAAAGCTATACTAAGTCTTATTACTCCAGAGTAAAATCCAATTATAAGAATGTTGATAACCACAGTCGTAAAATATGGCATCGTAAAAATTGTTATTTTTGTGGTTTAAATAACCATGTGATTTATGAGTGCTGGAAGAGGATGGCAACACAAAGAAGGAAGAGACATGAAGAGCCTTCTCCCCAACAGGAAAAGAAATCAGTTAAGTAGGTTTGGAGTAAAAAGAAGTTTTGCACCCATTGTGACTGAAGTGGCCACGAAAGAGCCACATGCTAGAAACTTCATCCAAAGCAGTGCCGTAAAGCCAAAGCGCCCATGCATACACCAATCAAAAGAGTTGATTGATAAGCAAGTTCACCACAGGGAACTAATCCACTCGTTTTAATAAATGAGAAGTGGTTCTTCTAGTTTGTTTTTTTCCAGAGATATTAAGCTTGTCATGGCCATGTTGTAAATCATTTGTCACATTTTTATTATGAAAGTGATGATGTGTTTCAATCACTTGTTTAAGCGACCATGATATTTTTTTTGGCCTTGTTTTAGAAGTCATGTGTTGGATCTCTTTCATGTAAAAGTGATGATGTGTTGCCATCACTTCGAGATGTGAAGATTATGTTTTGGTCACGTTCTATGAGTCGTTTGATCCGTTTCTTTCATGTAAAAGTGATGAGGTGGTTTACCATCACTTCGAAATGCAATGATGAGGTCTAGTCTTGTAATTTTGTTGAGGTATGATTTCCATTTTTCTCTATGTTTGACCACCGAGTAATGTTATAAACTCATGGAAAGTATGGAAATATTTGGGTCATTGTTGGTCACATTGAGAATGTAATTTTCATTTCATATTTAGGTAGGTGTTGGCATTCTGATTTTGAAGGACGAAAGTGAAGGAGTCTTCAAAGGATGTGCCTTTTTACACATTTTCATTTCCGCAGTTGTAGGTGTTGGATTTGCATATTGATTCCACAAAGTACGTGGGGTGAAGGAGTCTTCAAGGGATGTGCCTTTTTATACATTTTCATTTCCACAGTTGAAGGTGTTGGCTTTGCATCTTGATTCCGAAGTAAGAGAGGTGAAGGATTATTGAAGGGATGTGCCTTTACAGACATCACATTGCAGCAGTTGTAGATGATGGCTTTGCATCTTGATTCCAAAGTACGAGAGGTGAAGGAGTCTTCAAGGGATGTGCCTTTTCAGACATCAAATTGTAGCAGTTGTAGATGATGTCTTTGCATGTTGATTCTAAAGTACGCCAAGTGAAGGATTCATGTGGGGATGTGCCTTTCAACGACAGTTGCAAAAAATTGATGATAGGTAAAGCTTGATGCTTTTGGAGGACCAAAAGCTCCTCAGTGGGGAGGAATGATCTAGGTGGATTAAACAGGTAAAAGTACAAGTGGCTTCAATACAAAGGTTCAAAAATCAAAGTGTTCAGATTGTTCTCAAACTAGCTTCATGTTGAAGATCTCTTCGTCCTGATCGCGATGGTGTGAAAAATTTGTCAAACCGAGTTCGTACACGAAAGTTAGGAGTGGTCAAAGTTCCAAGTTGACTTGGTGACTGAGCAGACTTAAGGAGGACGCAAATTGGACCAAACCTGACCACTGGATTCCGACACGCTCAGGCTAGATTTTGGGCAAAACTGTAGGGTCTTTAAGAATGTTCGGTTTTTTTATGTAACAAAAAAATTATTGTAAAAAAAGGTCGGCAGGCCACGACCCCTGCCAGACTCCCTGCACCATATCACAATATATGTTATATATATACCAGAGCCGGTGGGAGTCGAACCCACCATGGGCATGTCCACCGGTCCGCCCACGCGGTGGTTCCACATCCCGCAACACCATGAAACCGGACACCATGACATTCCCTAACCAACGTTTGTTAACATTGAAACATATAACTAAAGTATATGTTATATATTTATTATAACAAACCACATTTAAAATATATGTTATGCCACCATTTATAACATATGTTGTCGGGGTAGTTGGGTGGGCCGCACAAGGTGGGCCTGACCCCTCCCAAATTCAGACAAAAACGCGCCCATTTAAAAACTAAACGCGGACTTTTTGGGGAGGAAGGTTTGATCCCTTGACCTCCCCTTGACCATTTGCCCATTCTACCACTAGGCCAACGGTCTATTTCTTGATTATTCTTCCCGTTAAAATATATTTAAATGCTAATTTACACAGTTCGTTGGGGCTAGGAGAGAAGGAGCATGCACACAAATTTCGAGGTTTATTATTATTTTTTTATTACAGGGCATGGGGGAGCCAAGCATGGAGAAGGAGCACGATTTTGCAGAAGATTAATGTTATTTTGCAGCCAAGTATGGGCACAGAATCCAAGGAGATGCATGGATTTCAATTTTTATTTACAGGTACATTGTTGCACACAATCAAGAAGGTGGAACCATGAGCCAGAAAATAGGAAGGCAGAACCTTGATTGAGCCCCACTTTCAGGAGGGCGAAATTTTGACTTTGTCCAAATGGGACAAATTTTATGTCATTTCTACACTACTCGACACCACGAGTCTGATGGCATGCTCATTTTCTTCATCTAATTTTTCTATTTCTCAAACACTTTTTGAAGTGGGTTATGCAGGCGTCATATTTCTGCAAGTGAGTAGTCGATTTCACATTTTTCGACGCCACAAGATAGACGGTGTTTTCAGATTCATCCGAAGAGCAGCTCAACCTTTAGAAAATGGCAGCATGAGGTATATGATGTGTATTCCATGTAATTCTTCATTTATTTCTCTTTGAGATGCATTATGTCTTGCAGATCCTAATTGATGCATGAGTCATCGGATCTTGCCTTGTGTTGTTATTGATGTATTTTCAACTATGGATTTGTGTCATTTATGAGATCCCTTTAATGCCACATTGGCAGGATTCTCCCTTTCATATGTGTATTTTTGAGATCCCTTGTTTTCCAAGATTGGCGGGATACTCCTATTTATTACATGTCAGCTATGGTCATACTAATAGGAGTCTTTCATTATGTATGAGAGTTCCATAGTGGAACATCTCTTAAAGAATTCAAGCCACTCCTGTGTGAGGGAAATTTTTCCTTGTATGTCATAGGAAAGCACATCCATGTACATCTTCTTCTTAAAACACATAATGCAGTGGCCTACACCATCTTGACACTGAGGCCCGGAGATGTAGTCCCTCCTGGACGAACTCCATCATCAAACGATGTGTTCTTATGATTACTGATCTTGTTCATTTATGTTCCTCTTATTTACAGCTACAATTTTTCATGTCAGTTCATTAACGTCTTTAATTAAATGCAATTCTAATTATCAGCCGAACTAAAAGGTCTTGGTTAAGGGTATTAAGATTTTACCCTGGATCAATAGGATCATCTAGTGGGAGTGGAATCATGTCCCCAACGAATGTTCCAATATATAAAATATATAGTGCACAAAAATAATTAGAAAATTTCATTAAACAATTAAATAATACAAGTTAAAGAATGTGTTAGAATAAATTTTATTCTAATTAATTAAGACAATAAAATGAAACCATATTAATTTAAAGAAAACATTAATATTACCTCTAGCATCTGGTGGCTAATCCTGTGTGAAGAGGATGTTGGTACACCCTCGCCAATCCAAACACGTATAAGGAAATGACGTTATCAAGAACATGTGATCATCAATAGTCGCTAGTAGCTCCATTGCATCACTAGATATCCTGGCCAGATACTCGGATAGGCCCCTTGTGGGAATCATCTCACCCCACATCTACATCCATATATGTAGCATCGACCTATGAGGCTGGCGGAAAAAAGTAGGCCTCGTCTCCAAAAACCTCTCAAAAAATAAGAAAAATAACTCTGAAGCAAAATGGAAGGTCAACCTCCCATGTGCCTGAGAATGACATCTATCTAATTCTATATAAAACTATTGCAAAAAAATGGAAGACCATATCACAAGTTGTGGCGTCTGGAATAAATAACCAACATAAAATAAAAGAGGGAAACTAATGTGTTTCCCATCACTAGTATAATGTGCAATGGTCGTGAGTAGTAGTGAGAGGCATCTAACCTCCTCTGGACCAAATGAAGCAATGCATATCTAACCACCAGGCACCTAAAAAATTTGCAAGAGAAATTATAGCATCCATAATGTATCTCTGGGAGTACACCAATTGACTCCCTGCTGCATAACCAATGAGGACATATTGGAACTGGAGAAAATATTTCCCTCTCCTAGATAGGCCAGTAGTAAAATAAATTTCCTCCTCAGTGGACTGGTACTATTGGCCAAGACCGACCTAGAAAGCCTGTCGGTGGGCATCCCATAGGTATATCAACTCTCCTAATAACCCAATGCGCCCCTTTAGGGATGTAGCCTCCTCGTGGAACTTAAGGATGCCTACCTTCCTTAAGAGCAACTCGGTGAGTGTCATAATAGGGAAAGGGTACAAAATTCTCTCCCTCTCCCATGCCTCCCACTATTGTATCATGTTATAATTTTCCTCCCTCTCCTATAGTTGTTTCCTTTCCTCTCTCCATTGACGTCATTGAATGATTCACATATTAAACACATCAGCCTCTCTCACACATAAAACCTATTTTTTTGTATTAAATAACAAATGTATTTAAAAATATATAAATATAACTTTACTTGAAAATAAAACATTTAGTGTGCCAGAAAAAATGGTCATGCCCCACCACCGGTGTGTACCAATCTATCACGCACCTCCCACGGTGCACATGAAAAAAACTTCACGCACCGTGAAAACAAAAAATCCTTTTGTGCAGTGCGTTTACCAAACTATCTACCCTGAGGCGGTTATTAAAGCGCAATGGACCACCAGCTGGCATTTACCACTGGCAGTGGCAGTTCATTCCCGTGATATGGATGCATCGGGGTGTTATGTCTATGTTAACATAATGCCGGGTGCGTTCCAGTAAACAACTGCACCGCCATACATAGTGTTATTTTTTAAAATTTTAAATTGTCGGTGCAGCTAGCAACTGACATGAACCGCATTATTTTATTATTCTCAGTGTGCTTTTCCTTAGTACTGCACCAGACTTCCTGGTGCATTTTTCATTAATATCGTTCACGATGCGGCTTGTAAATTTACAAGGACCACCGCGAACGGTGCGAGACGAATAGCTCAAACACACCACATAGAATTATTTTTTTTCAAACGATGACTTTTAACTCAATTTACGAAATTAATCCGCTAAAATCTTAAGTTGGTGAGAAACAAGTAGATTACTTGCACATTTTTGTGTCAAAGAGGCATCTTTGCAATGGAAAACTAAAAATCAAATTTGCCCACCATTTTTCAAAATTTGAACTCCACACAGTGAGTAATGGATGGTAGAAATGCGGGTAGTGGGAGCACCGATGGTAGGGCGTCTAAGAGAATAAAGACTCACATTAGTGCTTGAGACTTCTACAACACTGTAACAAGTAAAAATGAATTTTTTACAGCTAGTAATTTTTTTTAAAATAACCCTTTTTTGGTCCACTCGATTATGAGATGCACCAGTAAGTTGTATCAATGGCACAACACACTTCTTTATGGTAACCTAGATTACTGAGATGCACCAGGCCAATTTGTACAAATATCACAGTGTCTCGGTGTGCCATTTGTTAGTACGCACCAGTGCGCTTTATATAAAACGCACCGGTGCATTGTATGTGTGAAGTGCACTGTTGTTTTCGTAGTACTTAAAAATAACTCTATAATGCTTCTTTAACCTGTACTATGCACTGGTGCATTACATACATATCAAGTGCGCCGATGCATGTTATGATTTAAAACACACCGCAAAAACCTCTACCTGCCAACCTCTTATAGTGACCTCCGCTACAAATGGATATTTGGGCTATTTTTATAAGGGCTTCCTAAAATAATCCACTAGAGGGTCTTTTCTTTGTAGTGGAAGATTTAAAAGTTTAAGTTGTTCCATGGTCTGTTTAATCATGGTATTAATGGTTTCTCCTAGATAAATTAAAGTATTAGGGATCTCAATTCCATTGATATCAATTTTTACAATCAAGCTTCCTGGATCTAAATAATTTTGGACAATAGTTTTCCCCATCATAATATCAACAATTTTCCCTACCAATTGAATTTTTGTAATGTTTCTTTCTTTTTCTTCCTAGTTTTCAAATGCATAACTCCTTGATGGTTTTTACAAATACTGGTATTTCCTTTATTGCTAGAATTAAAGAAATTTTGATGCAAACATTCTTAAGTTCATCTAACATGTCATAATATGGTAAAATAATTTTCCTTTCTTTTCCTTTCTTGATTTTAAGTCTTTCGAGAAAAGGTGGTTCTTTTAAAGAAATAGAAGGTTGTTTTATCATAGGAACTGTAGGAAAGTTTTTTAGTTGATCGTCCTTTGATTGTATAGGAAAAATATTCCCTTATAAGAATAATTTATTGATCAATACTTTCATCTTTTCCACGAATCTCATCCTCTTTAGATTCCTGGATGATAAATGTTAGTGACTTCTATTGCAAAACTCTACGAGATCTAAGTTGAACATCATTTAGAACTATTGGTGTTATCATACAAGCTTGAAAATTTTGTCCTTCAAAATTATAAATAACTTGTTGATTTTTATTATTTGGGTTATGAAGTGGTTGATTAGGCAGTTGATTTGGTTTTTGAGGGAATGGTAATGAAAGTTGTTGGTTTGGATTTTGAAATTGAGAAAGTTGAGTGGGTTGAGGAAAATATTGTGGCGGAAAAGAAAAATAAGGTTGTTGAAATTGAGAATATTGAGGATATTTACAAGATGGATTTTTCCAACCTTATGCCCAAGATGGATTTTGAAATTGTGGAGGAAAAGGTGGCCAAGGCATAGGTGCAGTATAATTATTTTTTGGTTGTGCATATGATTGAGTATTAAAGCCTTGATTCATATTTGGCTGTGGATTTTGATAAGATATTTTAGTAACATAACAAAGGGATTCAGCTTGGCTTGTCCCAAATTCATCTTGAAAGACAAATTTAAGACCACGTATGGAATAAAACTCCTTACTATTATGATTCTTGGCACATATGACACAAATTTCTACAATATCAAGGGGACATTCTCTCGAGGCGTGCTTCTTTTTACATCTGGGACCGAAGATAGATAATGCAACATTTTCAACTTTTTGCTTATTTTGTATATTAATGGTATCTATTTGTTCACTAAGACTCCCTAAAATATTGTTTTTAAATTTTTAAGAAAATTGTCTATTTCAGCTCTACTTACCACTCTAGTTGCAAATTTATTAATTCTAGTCATGGCAGGGTCTCTTAGATTTTTCCCAATTCTAACCTTACCCCTTGAAATATGTGTACATAGTTCAAAAATGTATCTAAATGAAAGTTGATAAAAATCTCCTTTGCCCATTAAATTGGTTAGATAAATGCACTCATCTCTAACACATTTTAGCAAAAGAGCTTTAAAAGTTTCATCATCTAGATTATGCATCTTGGTCCTTTTAATAGTATAGGAAAATATTTCGACTAAATCTTCAATATTTTCGTCCTATTTTTGCATCATTTTAAAGACTTCATATTTAATGTTATGGGGAATACAATAGTCCTTATATTTCTGTAAGAACATTTTTCATTTATTCTCATGTTCTCATAGTATGTGTTCCTAATCCCATAAACCATTTCAGTGCTCCATCTTTAAGAGTGGCCGGAAATAATTTTTATTTTAGAGAATCAAGAAAGTAATCATAATATTTCTACAAGACTTCAATCTCAAAAACAAATGATTCAAGATCTTCATGTCTTAGTCGATGGAAATTAGGCAGGATGGAGGGTGAGATATTCTTCATTGTGGTTGTGGTATCATCATCCAATATGGGAAATACAAAAGGATTTGGATCCCGTCTACCACCTCTTCCACCTATTCCTATATCCTCCTCTATTTCCTCCTCTTCCTCTTCCATCTCCAATCCTAAGTTCACTAGTCACATTATGTACTTCTCCTTCTCCTTCCCTTGCTATTGTTTATTCTTCAGAGCTAATACATGGTTCCATGATTTTATTACCTAGACCTTCTTCTCATTCTTCTACTAATGGAATATTAGAAATATTTTCTTCTTCTTCTTCACTAGGATCTTTTGGTTCTCTAGGAGGTGGAGGAAGTGGTCATGTTGGAATATAACTTCTACCTCTACTTACAAATCCACCCCTAGAATATCTTTCTCTATGCATAAATATTTTTTTATCATTTTTCAATTTTATTGTAATTAAAAGGCTCCTAAATAATGTACAAGAATAAATCCTATATACACTTCCCCAACAACGACAAAAAAATGTTTGGTAAATTAATTGTCAACCAGGGTTTGTGCATTTGTGAAATGTATGTGCACTACATATGCTAGGATTTCTTCTATAAATTAAGTAAATTCTAAAAATAAAACTAATTGAAAATATGGATGATTTATCTTCATACAATTTGGAGACTATTGATGCATATGTTCTCTCAATCTAGAGTCCTAACTAACTAATCTAAGCTTTCAAAAATACAAGGTCTATCTACATTGCATAAATACATACTTAATTCTAACTTCCAAAAGGAAATTCTTGAAAATCGAACATGAAATCAAATGATTTAATTCTACTACTGTGGAATTGAAATAATTCTACACTAGTTGTTTAAAGGAAATCTTTAGTCTAAATTAAAAATAAGGGAAAACCTATTTTAAATGCTGTGATAAACTTATAATGAAATATAATTTGTAAAAAGGATAAAATTTCTTTGAAAGAGAATGGCAATGAAATATAATGTATAAAAGATAAAATAATAACTCAAGAATGGATACTAATGTGCGTAATTAACCCCTAAAGTGTACTCCATTTATCATATCATACAATTAATTTTAATGATAAAAAAAAAACTTACAGAAATTGAAATTGAATGATAAAAACAAGCAAGTACTAATAACAAAAAGCATTGAATAAGCAAACTATTTTTGGTGTTTTATGTTTATTAGCACTCTGCAACAGAATGGAAACAATTAGAAATATAAATATAATGAGAGTAAACTCTAAGAAATGTTAATGTAAACAACTCAAAGCTTAAAAAACAAAATCTCACATGTCGCAGGGGGCCCTCTGACAGTGCATGATTAATTCATTAGGGGAATTTTGAGGTCTAAAATGGGCCTCCTAAGAAAAATGTACAACAAAAATAAACTTTATAAGAACCAATAGGATTCAAGATGATGATGTCAACCATGGGGGATGATTCACCATTTTTTAAGTAAAATGGTTAAAAAATTAAAAAATAATAAAATAATAAAACTATTTTTTCAACTTGTATTTTCAACTTACCTCACAAATTTTTTACTCAAATTTAGAAAGGGAGTACTCATTGGATGAAAAATTTAATTCAAAATCCAAGGAGTGCCCATGTTGCATACTTTTGATGGACCCTGCTACACGAAAAATGAGAAATACATCAAAAAACGTGATTACAATCACGTTTTTCATGTATTTCACATTTTACGTGTAGCAGGATCCATCAAAGTTATGCAACATGGGTGCCCTTTGGATGAGGAATTAAATTTTTCATCCAACGGGTATTCCTGCTCAAAATTTGGGTAAACATTTTGGGATATAGTTGAAAATACAAGTTGAAAAAGTAGTTTTTTCTCTTTTCCCTCTAAAATTTGATGATGTAATCAAGTCTTATTTTATTATTTCCACTATTATTTTATAATTTCCTTAGGAGGCCCATTTTAGACCTCAAAATTCCCCTAATGTATGATCAAAGACTCTTCACTCACACATTTGAAAATAAAAGTGATTTTTATTATGAAAATAGGGTGTCGGTTTCTTCCAGAAACGAAATATCAAATTAATAATAAAAACCACTATGTTTCTTGTCTCACTTACAAAATTTATATAAATTGTAAAATCGAATTGAAAGATTTTTAAGTCGATATGTTGCAAGTGATTTTGACACCTACGAGAGGACTTGCTATTGAAAAAGAAAGTCATAGGATATTTTGTATTGATCTTCCCCTACAACTAAGTCAATCCTCCAATCTTACTCACTTGATTCTCTACTTCCTGTTTTTGATTGTAACACGTGGTTTCCAAGTTTGACTTGGCCTTTGACTTCAAGATCTCCCATCTTGTGTAGCTTTATAAGTTACACAAGTAGGTGGTTATCCATCTGGGAGCCAATTGTCAAATTTTGATAGTCTTATTTATTCCGCTGGAGTATTGCAACCTATCTAACAGGGGGTTCTTCTGCAGAAATGGATATCAGTTGTAGAATGTTCAAAATTTGGTCACTAAATGAATACATTTATCATAATTTAACTAAGATAAGCACAATTTAAATATGGATGATTAATACCTTATAAAGGTTGATCTTGACCTTAATATGCTGAGGTTTTTGTATAATAGTAACAAATATGTGAAATGTGATGGAAAAAAGGATAGTCAAAAAGAGACATTTCTAAGCTTCAACAGTAATAACGTGCAACACATAATGAAGAAATTTTGAGGATATAGAATCTAGAAGAAGTGAAAAGGAAAATTAAAAATTGTAACATTTTTGAGTCATTGTAAGCCCAGATGAGACATAGACTAGAAGGGATGTTTGAGTGACGATTGAGTTGATTTATATTACAAGCATAGCAGGCATAGTTAAGTCATGTTGAGTCATTTTTTAGTTATGCTGAGTCATATTGTCATAATTAAGGGGGAGTTTTGGAAATTTTAATTACTCCCACATGCAATAGTTGGATACATTTGGAGATTTAGGTTACTGATTCAAGTCAAGTAGGTTTGATTTAAGTCATATTTTGGGAAAATCATAATTTAGACTGTGTGTGCATATTGAAACTACTTTAAGTAATTCATTAGGTGAAAAGCATAAACACCCTGTTAGTGTCAGTCTATTCATACTGCCATCAGTGATCAAAACTGCTCTTTTTTCATTTGCATATTAGGTGTCTCATACCGAATAAATTTCACCATTTCGTTAGGTCATGGATTCATTGATGGTAGTAAATTTTATCAGTTGTCCCTCATGAGGTACTTGCTGATTTTCCTTTCTATGGTCTTTAGTCATTAGTCACTTTTATTCTCAAAATCATATCAGTAGGTCATAGGATGGGTCTCATTAGTTCCTAGGGTCTCACCATGGTCAAATTAATGAGTCAAATGTCAATAAATATCAGCAAGGTCATGAGGAAGAAAATAAGCTCAAAGTCACAACACCAGGAAGAATCAAAAAGATATTTTATTCAGCTTGACATAATTTTCACCTCAAAACTATGTTTTGAGGTGAAAACCTGATATTTCGCCTTTATTATTATTCATTATGTAATTCTATATCATCATGCGTAATAAGTCATAATTCAGAAGTTGTTATCTCCACAAAGTGATGTCCCTGCCTTCAGAGATTTTTTTGCAGCATGTTCAGCGCCAAATCCTCCTCCAAGAAAATCCATCAGAAAGAGCCCGGAAAGATCTTTCCAACGGTATACTACACTCTCAAAACTGACTTCTGGATTGAAATTTATGCTTAAGTGAAGTAAAATTCCCTATACCCCCTATTTCCCATTTCTCCCTTAAAATTTGTTTTATTAAAGTTTTATATTTCTTTAATAAAAACCCATTTTCCCCCTTTCCGATTATAAATTCGCATTATAAATCACTTTATATACAAATGTGATTTATATGTTAACCACTTCCCCTCCATGCCTTAGGAATTTATAATAAAAAGCTTTATATTATAAGGTCTCGTTGTTATAAACCACTTCCCCTTTCCATCACCCGTAAACTTTATAATAAAGTTTATGTTATATATATACCCCTTGCCGTTCCCAACCACTTCCCCACCACACTTTATAATAAAACTTTATATTAAAGTCTTATATTATAAAACCCCCATCGCAATCGCAAACCTTTTCCAATCGCGTGTTTTATTTGAAGTGCTCTGATCCACTGATCGCACCATCCTCCGAGGCGATCAATCACAAATTGCAAAGTGTATGTTCCTATCACTCCAATCGCACGAAACTCCGATGCGATTAAGCGAATCCCCTCCTCCGATCTCCCGATCGCATCCCCTCCAATTGCCCGATCGCAACATTCCCCGATTGAAACCTCTGATCGCTCCTCAACTGTCGATTTTCCCCGCCGATCGGACAGCCCACATTCAAATCGTGCCATCGCAATTGGTGTTCCCATATATGTTACACTTTGCTCCGATTCCGATCCCCAATTGCGATTAATCCCCGATCCCACCATTTAATTCCTCCGCCGTTCATTACCGAAATGCCTTTCTCCTTTGTAAAAGTTAAATTTATCCATTTTTTTTATTACAAAGGGCCATGTTCCCAATCGCATTGGAAACTTTCGTTTCTCCGTTCAAATAATATCCCGCCCACTCCCCAATTCCGATTGCGATGAACATGTTATAATATGTTTATTTATATTAATACGTTTTACTGTATTACAACGTGTTTTAATATGATATGTCCCTCCGCCCCGCTCTGATTGCGATTGCAATTACACTGTTGTTTCATATATATATATATATATATATATATATATATATATATATATATATCTCACCTCTCTTCTCCGATCCCGATTGCGATTTCAACACTCCATTATATATCCCGCTGCCCGTCCATTCCGATTGTGATTGTAATGTGGGTCCCGCCTCCTTCCCTTCCCTTTTCCCATTCAAAATACATTTTTCCCTTCACGAAAGCATTATTTCGTTCTATGATATTTCAACGGCAGTTTATTAAAGGGTCAGTTTATTCAAAAGAAATAGTGGAAAACAAAGGAAATAGTTAGCTGGCCGAGAGCTTAAAATAAAATAAAGATATTTACAGCAAGCAGCAAAATAGGGAATCTGTTTATCGGATTACCTATTTTCTTTCATACAGCCTAACAGCAAAATCTCCAAGTGGTCAAATGCAATGTTGTCTCTTATTTTTAGGGGCATATTGTTGTATTTCTTTCTATGATTGTATTTCAGTCCTTCAGCTGTTAGAACAACTCCATTTTATGTGGATCTATGTTCCCACCTTTCAGTGTATTTATTGTAATTGTAAATCATTTGTAAAGCAGTCTGAAATTCTGAAAAGTCTGTAACTTAGAAAGTAGGGGAATAATGTGGAAGAACATCTCTACGGTACATTGTACAATTTGACAGGAATTAATAAGAGATCCATCTCTAATTTGTGGGATCCATGTGGTATGAGAGTTAGCATTTGTTTTTCTTCTTTGTTTCATATGTGAATTGTTATGTGTTCCATTCATCCATAAACATTTCCTTTCGAATGCTTTCAAGATAGAAAGGTAGAATCCATTTTATATGCTCTGCCTTGGGAAATCATTCATACTCTGTATTTTTTTCTATTTGAAAATGATCCATTTATTGTGCCCTTTTCAGCTCCTCACCAGTCTTTCCATCCCATCCTCATTAAATTTTAATTGCTAATTTTCCTTCCTATCTTGCCCCATGAAATACCCTGTGTCCTGATTTAATTCCCAGTTTCAACTGTCCCTTTATATCCCACACATCCCTGAAATTCATTCATTCATTCATTTTATTAAAACCTTTTTTTTTTTATCATTATATCTAGCCTAATATCAATCCATTTATTGTGTTCCATTGAATATTCTTTCACAGAGAGAGCCCTCTCCTATCCTTGTAGGGCTAGCTACAAGGCTGAGTGTGGTTTAGTTGTTACCCTAATTTGCCTTTTGTAGCTTGGGGTCCAATTCAGGTGCTAACATCTCTGGCGACTTTGCTAGGGAAAAGTTCAAGATTTTTTTTTTTTTAGTGTTATTTGTTTTATAAAATACATATGGAGCCTAAAGTTATGCCCGGTAGCCTTCGAACTACACATTTCTTTGCAAGTGCATAAGTAGATAAATGCTGCTTCAGTCAATCTCCGATCTAGTTTTATAAACATAACATCTGACTTGCAAGATTTTCCCTAGTACATCAAATAATTCCATACTTTTGAAAGATTATGTTCAGATTTTTCTAGGCTGCAAAATAAGATTTTTGTAAAATAGACATTCGACCACACTGGCTTCAAGAAGATACACTAGGGCTAATCCAAATCCAAATCCTCCCCCTGTGTTTGAAAATCCAAATCTTATTCCAAGAATTGTCAGAAGACAAGAAGGATCATTAAGCCCCAGACCCATTTTCAGGTCCTATACTTGGCCCAGTGAATGGTTGTTTGTACAGGATTTTTCCTTTGACGAGAATTTCGAGCTTTCTTTATTTAGGAATAAGTCTGAAAATGACATTGATGATACATTTTTAGATCCTGATTTCCTTGTAGATATTGAAGTCCAAAGAGAAAATACCTCCATTAACGATTACATTTTGAATTCTCCTCAGTCCATCACTATAACCAATATCCCTGAGCCTTCAGAATCATCAGGAACAACATTTCCCCCTCCCAATTCATCAGCATTCCCATCAGTCAATTCCAAATTATCATCTCCTCCATTAACACCTCCCTCAAATCCTACAAATCTTTTCGTAAATCCACCCAGAGTTATGGCTGCCAGGTATGCACCCCTGGTCTTACCCCAGGTCCTCAATGATATGCTGGCTGACTATCAAAGTAAAATTCCTATTTTTGATGCCACTCAAAGCATCACGGCTCAGCAACATGTTGATAAAATGAATGAATTTTTTGATTTGCATGAGGTAAAAGCAGAGAATGTAACGACAAGGTTGTTTGTTCAAAGTTTCAGAGGCGAAGTCAGAAAGTGGTTTAGAGCCCTACCGCCAGGAACAATTCACACTTTGCAGGAGTTGCACACTCAATTCCTAGACTGGTGGGAGGTAAAAAATAACCCACTTCAAATTTTGTTTGAATATGAGAACATTAAAAGAAATGTGGGTGAAACCGTGCAGGATTATTGTTTGAGATTCAATGCTGTATATAATGCTATTCCAGCTAATTTTAAGCCTCCTGTGGGATTAGAATTGTTAAAATTTCCTAATGAATTTGATGCCAACATGGCATATCAGCTGCGTGAAAGTGATCCGTCTTCACTTGAAGACATGCAGAAGATAGCGATAAACGTTGAAGCTAATATGCTGGCTAAAAGAGCACAAGCCAGAGTGGAGAAAAGAGTCACAATAAAAGAGGAGGCCTCTAATTCAGACAGTAAAACGGACACTCTGATCAGAATGGTGGAAAAAATGGTTGATAGTTTGACCATTGCAAACAGACCAGAGTCTCAAATAAGAAATCCGAATTTCAGAGGACAGCAGCCGCAATTCAAAATTCAACAGAGAGACCAAAGAACGCCAGACCAAACTGCACCACCACAGCAGCAGATTAAAACTCCTCTGCAGCAAAACTACGTGCAAGGGACAGATTCAAATGACGATGATCCTGTGATTGAGGCTATTCACTTTTTCACGGCTGATGGTGCACCCATTTTCCTTACAGAAGGCGAAGAATACACAGTGGCGACTCCAGACATTCAAAAAGACCAAAATTTCATTTTGGCCAATGATACAGTACTGGAAGAGGAGTCTGATGACTATCAGAGAGGGTATATGAATGCTTTGTCAGCTCAACAAAGGTAGTACTCTTTAAGGAACAGAGAGGTTACAGTCAGCCCCATTCAAAAGAGAAAGGAACTCCAAATGAAAAATGATGCACAAAAGAAAGCTAAGGAGCCGACTGATCTTGCCTCTAGAAAATCACCTGCAGTTGCTAACACAGCCAATGAGAAGAACTAGTAGAACACAGTAAAGGAGCCAACAGAGAAGAAATACCCGCCCATTAAAGAGGTAGAAAAATCTCCCTCCTTTAATTTAGAAAATGAAATCGCTAAATTAAAAGTGTCTATGCCCCTCACAGATTTGGTAAAGAATAGCGTGTATAAAAATCAGGTGTCCAAAGTCTTGCAAATAGATTCCATATCCAACATGGTCAATGTAGAAGACGACTACCCTGAACTTGTTTTCGGTCCAGCCACAGAAGAATATGAAGAAAATTAAGTCCCGCCTTTTTACTTGAGTCTTAGAGTACATGAGTTTATCCTACATAATGCTATGTTGGACTCTGGGGCCTCACATAATTTGATGCCCAAAGCTGTCATGGAGAAGCTAGGCCTTGATATTACTCGAAAATATCATGACTTCTATTCCGTCAACTCAAGTAGGGTCCACTGTATTAGTTTAATTAAAGATTTGGTAGTGTCTTTAGATCAGATTCCAGCAAAGAATGTATTGATGGATGTAGTTGTTGCTGATGTCCCACCAAGGTTTGGAATGCTGCTATCTAGGTCTTGGGTGCAAAACTTAAGGGAACCATGCAGCGTGACTTCTCTTATGCCACTATCCCTGTAAATAGCTAGTTGAGGAGGTTATATAGGGAAAATAAAATGAAATATATGATTACTAGTAAAGACAAGCGTGTAAATCATCCCATCAATGCTGTCCATACAGACTTAGAGTCTTTTGTCTTGTATTCTGATGGTGGTTTAAATGATGAGAATGTTCAATTGGTACAAGTGGATGAAATACCTAAGATTTCAGAGAATTTCAAAGAGGTCCTCAAACAGGAAAAGGATAAAGCAGCAAACACTTCTTAAACTCCTGCCTGCCAGTAGCAAAGGGACAATGAATAGCCAAAAATCAGCCAAGGTAAAGAAGAGAAAGAAACAAATTTCCAGCATCTTCAAGAAGAAGAAGAAGGCCTGTGGAGTATGGATTTTGATGGAGCTGTTGGTAAGGACAGAGCTGGCATTGGAATATGGATTAGGAGCCCTATTTTTCAACCTAAGAAGGTTCCAAGTAATGTTAGAGTTTGTGCTTATAAGCTAGCTTTTGATTGCTCTGACAATGAAGCAGAATATGAGGCTTTTATTGCAAGCCTCGAAATTTTGAAGAAGTTGAATGCAAAAAATATTTCTGTATATGGCGACTCCACTGGGGAATATTGTTTAGCATAGAATATTAATCACCCCAATAATATTTCCCGGTAAATAATGACAGAGTATTATATCTGAATGTTGATGGTGAACAGCAATCAGATGCCTATAAATGCTGAAAACATTCACCTGGCGACTCCATTCACTGAAAGATCCAGAAAAATAAAATCCTTCATGGTGACTCCACTGTAGGAAGATCAGTAGCTTTAAGATCTTTGTTTTAAGATGGAACGTATTGCAAGAAGGTATGCTCCCATGAGCCGAGATCATATTCTGGGTTTCCCAAATAAAATGCCGAAGGTGGATTGGCTTCAGAATTTTCCTATGTTCAGAAATGTGGAAGGTAATGACGTTGCTCTTCATTTGGTAAAATTTCACATTCATGTGCATAAATTAAAGATCATTTTTTCTGAAGACTATTTGATGAAAATGTTTATGGCTACTCTGGAAGATGAAGCTCGATCTTGGTATGAAATTTTTCCACCTGGTTGTATTTATTGTTTAAAATATTTTCATACCGTGTTCTTTAAAAGATATAAAGAATCTTGTCCATCCTTAATATTATTGCAGAATTGTTGCAAACATGTTAATAGTTTCATTGAAAATCTTGAGAATTTTAATGGAGATGATGAATTCATGGACGAAGAAATCATGGAATCGCTCTATGAAAATCCATTTCAGCAGCACACATAAATCTTTGAGGATACTTATCAAGATCAACAGGTTGAAGATCTTTGTACAGCTGAAAATGATGAAAAAAGAGGCTTTATTTCGAAATTGATTGAAATAAAGGATGAGATGCCACTAAAGGATGTTCCAATCTTACATAGTGATAAAGTTAAGCCAGATCTAGAGTTAAAATGTGATGAGGAAGAACACGATGTTTCAGGTCCCATAAAAGAGAATTATATTGTTGAGGCCGCCTCAAATGAAGAAAACAGAGTTATAGACCTAAGTGTTCTCGTTCCATCAGAAAATATTCTTCACGAGGAGGTAATCCATTTCCCTAATGAAAAATAAGACGAGATCTTTGTTCAAGTAAGTGAAAGAGTTTCTTTGGGTGAATTTATGGTAGATGATAGAAATGATAGTGTTGGATCTCAAAAACCATCTGAAGTTTCTTCTCTTATGATTGATGAATATGATGAGAAACATGACAATCTGGTTGTCATATGATATGAAGATGACCAACAATATATTCAGATTACAGAAGATCAGAGCGTTCAGGTCTTGCATTCATATTCTTCTTCCTATGTCTCATGTTTTGAAATATTTTTTCAAGAGGAAATTTTCTCATCTACCTGTTCAAATTTTTTGAAGACCAGGAACACACTCTTATTGAGCTACATTATGAAGAAAGATCAGAATAAAAAGAAAAAGACACCTTGTTTCTTCAGCAGGAGTTAAATCTTCATGTTTTTCAGGACCCAGTGGCAAATTTATTGCAGCTAGCAGTGAAGGTAATTATTGCAGTATTCAGTGATGAAGGAGATCATGGCCAACCATGATTTTGGATGCCCAATTGCAAGTATCTATGGTTGACCAGAGGATATGATCAGGAGAATCAATCAAGGAGGCGTCTACTTGATTGGTTACATTAGCATTTTCATATAGCATGATCGTACATTGGCCTTCCAGAAACACAGGTGGTTATCATCAAGTTTTGAAACCTCAAGTCTTGGTCATATACTACCACCAAAGCTTCAAATGTCATGTTTTTTTTCTAGGTTAGCCAAGAGTTACTTTTGAGTCAGTTTGTTGGGTCAAATTTCTTTCAGTATTCAGTTTGGTTTTTAGCTATTGACTCCATGCCCAATGGATACAACTACTTGGTCTACGGTGTTCTTGGCACCTCCAAGGAGCTACCATCCCCATTGGAGCCAATGTTAGTGTCAGTCTAGTCATACTGCCATCAGTGATCAAAACTGCTCTTTTTGCATTTGCATATTAGGTGTCTCATACCGAATAAATTTCACCATTCCGTTAGGTCATGGATTCATTGATGGTAGTAATTTTTATCAGTTGTCCCTCATGAGGTACTTGTTGATTTTCCTTTCTATGGTATTTAGTCATTAGTCACTTTTATTCTCAAAATCATATCAGTAGGTCATAGGATGGGTCTCATTAGTTCCTAGGGTCTCACCATGGTCAAATTAATGAGTCAAATGTTAATAAATATAAACAAGGTCATGAGGAAGCCAATAAGCTTGAAGTCACAGCACCAGGAGGAATCAAAAAGATATTTTATTCAGATTGACATAATTTTCACCTCAAAACTATGTATTGAGGTGATATTTCACCTTTATTATTATTCATTATGTAATTCTATATCATCATGTGTAATAAGTCACAATTCAGAAGCTGTTATCTCCACAAAGTGATGTCCCTTCCTTCAGAGAGTTTTCTGCAGCATGTTCAGCGCCAAATCATCCTCCAAGTAGACCCATCAGAAAGAGCCCGGAAAGAGCTTTCCAATGGTATACTACACTCTCAAAATGCGATTTATATGTTAACCACTTCCCCTCCATGCTTGTTAAAACCTTGTATTTCAAAGTTTTGTATATATATATATATATATATATATATATATATATATATATACTCCCCGTCGTTGCCAACCACTTCCCCACCATGATTTATAATAAAACTTAATAATAAATTTTTATATCATAAAAACCTGCATAACCCAAGTCCCTTCCCCTTTCAATCGCATGTTTTATTTGTATGATCGGCCCATTGCGAAAGTTTCCGATGCGATTTCCCTGATGGCTTACCCCCGATGGAAAACCCTCGATCAATGTCTTCACCATCGATCTCTTGGTCCAATCCGACGACCCACAACTAATCGGGCCATCGGCAATCGGTACTCCCATAAGCCCCCCTCCAATTGATCGCATCGCAACATTCCCCGATCACAACATCCCTCGATTGAAACCTCCAATTGATCCGACACCATTGATCTATCCCCGCCGATCTGACGGCTCTTAGTCAATCGGGCCCTCGGTATTGGCGTTTTCCATATGTGTTGCACTCTCCTCCGATATTTCGATTGCAATTGATCCCAGTCCCACCACTTAAGTCTTCCGCCATTAAATATAAATGATCCTTTTCCTTTGTAAAAATAAAATTTTATATTAGTTCATTTTATAAGGGGCTTTCCCCATGGTTTAATCCCATCGCATCGGAGGAAATTCATATTGCAATATGCCTACCACAAAGTCTCGATTACGATTGCGATTGCGATTTCCCTCATTCCACCATCGCATCACATATTTTAATCGTTTCATTTTATGTCACTCCTCCCCTCGATCCCGATTGCGATTTCAACACTCCATAATATATCCCGCTACCCGTCCATTCCAATTGCGATTGTAATATGGGTCCCGCCTCCTTCCCTTCCCTTTTCCCATTCAAAATACATTTTTCTGTTCACGAAAGCATTATTTCGTTCTATGTTATTTCAACGACAGTTTATTAAAGGGTCATTTTTATTTAAATGAAATAATGGAAAGCAAAGGCAATAGTTAAAGGGCCGAGAGCTTAAAATAAAATGAAGATTGTTACAACAGTAGCAAAATAGGGAATCTGTTCATCGGATTACCTATTTTCGTTCATACATCCTAAAAACAAAATCTCCAAGTAGTCAAACGCAATGCTGTCTCTTATTTTTAGGGGAAGATTGTTGTATTTCTTTCTATGATTGTATTTCAGTCCTTCAGCTGTTAGAACAACTCTCTTTTCTGTGGATCTATGTTCCCACCTTTCAGTGTATTTATTGTAATTGTAAATCATTTGTAAAGCAGTCTGAAAGTCTGAAAAGTTTGTAACTCAGAAAGTAGGGGAATAGTGTGGAAGAACATCTCTGCGCTGCATTGTACAGTTTGATAGGAATTAATAAGAGATGCGGCCCTGATTTGTGGGATCCATGTAGTATGAGAGTTAGCATTTTTTTTTCTTCTTTGTTTCATATGTGAATTGTTATGTGTTCCATTCATCCATAAACATTTCCTTTTGAATGCTTTCAAGATATAAAGGTAGAATCCATTTTATATGCTCTGCCTTGGGAAATCATTCATACTCTGTATTTTTCTTCTATTTGAAAAGGATCCATTTATTGTGCCCTTTTCAGCTCCTCACTAGTCTTTCCATCCCATCCTCATTAAATTTTAATTGCTAATTTTCTTGCCTATATTGCCCTATGAAATACCTTTTGTCCTGATTTAATTCCCGGTTTCAACTGTCCCTTTATATCCCATACATCCCTAAAATTCATTCATTCATTCATTTTATTAAAACCTTTTTTTTATCATTTTATCTAGCCTAATATCAGTCCATTTATTGTGTTCCATTGAATATTCTTTCACAGAGAGATCCCTCTCCTGTCCTTTTAGTGCTAGCTACAAGGCTGAGTGTGGTTTAGTTGTTACCCTGATTTTCCTTTTGCAGCCTGGGGTCCAATTCAGGTGCTAACACACCCCATGTGGGGTTCACTGTAATCATCAAGTTTTTATGATAAAGTTAAGAGTTGCAACTCGTGTTATTGTGTGTGTGAAATTTTGTGTTAAATTTTTTTCCTTTCCTCCTTTCCCTTTCCAACAAATTGGTATCAGAGTGAGGTTACAAAGAGCCGGGGTAGAGCGGATCAACAACAGCCAGTGAGAGAGAAGAGAGAAATATTTTTTTGCTTGATTAAAGGTATAATGCACCCTGCAAGTGATATTAGAGGCGTTATAACGCAGGAGAGCGTCGAGGCGAGCCACGTTACGAGTTGCAGACTTCACGTTGGTTGCATGCACGTGTGCGAGAGGTATAAGAAGTGGTGTTAAGGCATTAGTGTGCCCTATGTTATCGTGGAAGGCGTTAGTATGCATGCTTTCCTTCATACATGATGTGTTACTCATCATAAAAGCCAAAATTGAAAGGTGAAACATTCATTAAAAGGTCAAATATTATTGGTGGGCATACTTTTTGAAAGTGACGTGAAGGTTATATTAATACGTGACATCGCTTTTTGAAAAGAAAGGTTTTATGATTTGAGTTTTATAAAATTAAAAGGGGCTCTTCATAAAATGAATTCTTGTCATTTTATTTCGAAGGTTTATATAAAATATTATAAAGGAGTGTCAATGGGAAAAGGTTTATTAAAAGTGCTAAAGTTTGAAATAAAGTTTTTTTAACTGCTTATTTTAATTAAAATAAAAACGAAATTTTCATGCTATTTGAAAAAACAAAAGGGGGGTTTTATTGAATAAGAATTTAGGGATTTAAAAAGACCATCGGTCTACAATTTTTTATTTTTTTTTGTCAAGAACAACTTTTTTTGGGGTGAAGATCATTCCTTACGGGGGCACATATTGAAAATCATGTTTCTTTTTCGGGGGTGATATCGAAGAAAACCTCTTGCAATCAAGAAATCAACTATAAGACAAAGGAAATAAAACAGCCATGGGTCGCAAAGTGCGATTGAAGAATATTTACAAAAGGAATAGAAAAGAAGCAGTAGAGATCATTGCCATGTTTAGAAAGGTTTGTGTTGTAGTCGAGGAAATGATAAGTCTAGCAGAAGACAAAGAAGAAAACGATGGTGATTGTTGTAGATTTGATTTTCTATCACCTCATATGTTTATTGGTAATATTTTAATCATTGGGTTATAAAAATGCTAACTTTTATTCGAGCTAAAGAGTTAATTGAGTATGATTCTAATAACCCATATGGTGAATTATGTGATGTTTCAGCATTGAATTTTATAAAACAAGCATTGGATGAGAAGTTTTTGTACAAGATATAAAAAACTACAACTTCCAAGGAAGTGTGGAAGATCCTGGAAGAGGCATTTGGTGCAAGGGGGAGTGACATGCAACTGTATAATATGCATCAAAAAATTTTGAGTCAGCTGCAGATCTGAGAGTAAATGAGCAAGACTCTTAGGACAACAGAGCTTGGAAAATCCCATTCAAAAGGATATGATTGTCATGAAGACTATAAAATTGAAACCCATTATGAAAAAATGCATATGGATGAAGAAGATGCAACAAAGATTGCAGAGAGAGAATTTGAAGACTTTATGAGTGAAGCAGAGAAAGAGAATATAAATTCTCAAGGACTCCACTGTAACGTGGAACATGAAAATGATGGTGAATCCCACTATGATGAAACACATGTGGATGATGACTACAAAGTGATATGTGAAATGGTGAATCCAGTTGCAACTGATGGATTTGGTAAAGTTGAATTTTTTCGTGATCACATGCAACATCGGATATCCCACAATAAAGTGAATTAAAATTATGATGTTAACTTTGATGAGGAATACATAGCTAGTGATGAGTGGTTGCACATGATGAAAAAGAAATATCTTATTGATATGTGTTTATTTGGTGTGAGAATTCCACTTGTGTTTGGAATAAAAGAGGAAGACAAGATGTTTGCAGTAGCAGAGGTTCGTAAAAGGACAGAAAATGAAAATTACGATGCAATGACAAAACAAAAGAAAGGCAGAGAAGGTAGAGGTAGAGCAGGAAGCTCTTACTAAAGAAAATAGCAAATATTTTTTAACATTTTTTTTTAATATGTAGGTGTTGAGAATAACATGGGAACAAAATTTGAAAATAAAGTTTCTAATAAGTTTGATTCATATTTAAATCTCATTGAAGAATGGATTCAGAAATGAATTGAACAAATTGATGCGAGTATTAAAGTAGCAACTAGAATAAAATAATTGAACGAAATGGTCAAAATTGATCTTGAGTGTGCAAAGTACTGGAAAAAAATAATGGTACCTGATGATGAGAGTGAAGAGAATGATATGGACGTTTCTGAAAACAAGGAAGAATGAATTAAAACCATTTCCAACAATGGAGTCAAGAAGAGATAAGATTCTTCTATCAATAAATATGGCAGAAAGAAAGTCAAGGATATGAAGCGCATGAAGTAGTGCGAAGAACACAATTTCAAGAAGAAGATTTTTGGCAGAAGTCCATGAGTGAAAGAATCCTTAAAGAGAAATTTTAGAAGAACCACTCATACCAAATTCAAGACCAACCAAAGAGACATTTAAAAACAATAGGTAAAGAAATATGGGACCTACAATAAGAATGCACAACATAGAATGAAACAATTTCAAGGATATAGAATCTGGAAGAAACGAAAAATAAAATTCAAAACTTGTAAAAGTTTTGAGTCATTATAAGCTTAGATGAGACAGACCAGTAGACATGTTTGAGAGATGATTGAGTTAACTTATATTGTAAGCCTAACACACATATTTAAGCCATGTTGAGTCATTTTGAGTCATCTTTTATTTATTTTGAGTCATATGGTCCTAATTAAGGGGGTGTGTTGGAAATTTTAATTACTCTCACATGCAAGGTTTAGCTAAATTTGGAGAGTCAGGTAACTGACTCAAGTCGAGTGAGTTTGAGTTAAGTCATAATTTGGGAAAACTCAAATTTAGAGTGTGTGTGAACCTTGAAGCTATTTTGAGTGATTCATTAGCTGAAAAACATAAATACCCCATGTTAGGTTGATTGTAATCATCAAGTTTGTATGATCAATTGAAGAGCCGCAACTCATTTTATTGTGTGTTTGAAATTTTGTGTTAAATTTTATGCCTTTTCTCCTCTGCCTTTACAAAAAATTGGTATCAGAGCGAGGCTACAAAGTGTTGTCTTGATGGGGCCTAGACCGAGGTTTGAAGTGACTAAGCAATCCAACAAAACCCATTATTATCGACCCTTTCAGCAATGATCTGTTTACACAGACCAAAGTCTCACCCAAGGCAATATACCAGGATGCTAGAACTAGGTTTCTGCATCTATAGGGATAGAGGATTTTGGTTATGGGGCTTTTCCTTCTTATCATATCTTCATAGATCAGATCTATAAATACTATAGGCGTTGTTCAACACATCTGTTGAACTTACTACAGACTGTGTGATCTTACTTAGCCATGCATTAACAAAGTAAATAACCATAAACAAGACTATGTTATTAAATTACAAATAAAAACCCTTACTCATCATAGATAGTCATAAAAAGTAATCAACAAGCAAACACATCAATATAAATCAGATTTTATAACCATTTTTTTCATTAATATCCAAATCCTTCTCATACCTTCAGTTTCACCCTGCACACACAACTGTAGGGGTATGCGAACACAGCTACATACTTCCTAAGTTCTCTGCACACACAACTGCAGGAGCATTTTCTCTAACCAAAAACACATACTTTGATTCAAAAAATTCTTACATCCAAATGCATTTCATAAAATTCTACTTGACTACCTATGACTTTTATCTAGACTCCTTATACAGATTTTTCATTTACAATACCGTGGGTGGAGTCTAACGTTAAAAAAATATCCCATCCTATTACATAATAAGGGGCTTTGACTCACCCAAAAGTCCCTATGACTCAAAATAGACTTCGCGCTGCACTCCTAGATCTCTGGAGTCCTTCCTTGCTACTTTCTTTGAAGGGATCCCATCTCCAATATGCCCCTAACACAGAACTGTGACTCATCTTGAGTCACAAGGCTAGTGCACCATTTATCTTTTCTTTGATGCCACTCAAGGCGTGCTTCAAAAAGGGAGCTGATTTGGCACACTTATTTTTTTCCACATTCTAGAACCTCGATCACTTGAGCCACACTCTCCTAAAGCCTGCTTGCTTGTGTTTTAAACCTAGTTAAAGTCTTATGCCCTGACTAGCTTCACGAGGCATGTAGAATCTACGTCAACCATCTAGTCATTGCAAACTTCTAGGGATGGAGCCATATCTATATAAATTTAATTGGCTACCGTTAAAACAACTAAGGAAAAATTCATCATTCAGCTTGGCGAGATGGACTATGCCTCCTTTTGTCACCTCTCAGACAATATACAGGCCTATCCTATGCATTTGCATCTTTCCAGTGAAATTTGCAAACTTGTTTTCATACAAAAAAATGAGGTCTCCATCTTTGAATGTATTTTTCTTAATATTTTAATCATGTAATTCCTTCTCTTGTTCCTTCTGAGCCTAATAATGAAATACAAAGATGAACTGCACCAATATCTACTCCATAAAGTTGTTGTCCTCCATATTTGTGACTCTTGTAATGCAAATACTAGGTATGATATACTCCATCAGCATCACTAATTCTTTGCATACACTAGTCGGAAGGGGGTATGATCTTTCAGCTTCTTAAAGGTAGTTATGTAGGCCCATAACATAGTAGAATGCACATACCTCAATCATTTATCTTAACGTTTCATACTTTTGCTACCGGGTTCTCCAATATTTTGTTGAAAGCTTCTATTGTGCCATTTTCCTCGGGGTGGTATGGCGTACTCTTTTGGTGGCAGAATTGGAATTCTTTAGTCAAGGCTTCAATAGCTCTATTTAGGAATGCATACCCCGGTTAGTCATCAAAATTTTCAAACAACCAAATCATCACACAATATGCTCAAAAATGAATTTCGTTGTTGTGTATGAAATACAATTATCTACTAGTTATGCCTCACCCCACATAGTGAGGTAATCAGTTGCAGTAATAATGTACCGCGCAGATGTTTTCCTTCTGGAAGGATCGATTGGTCCTAGAAAGTCAATCACCCATTTATCGAAAGCTTGCAACGCCATTTCATATTTTCGTGACGGTCTTCCAATCCTTTAACAAACATCGCATGTGCTATAATAATCCTTTGAATCTTTAAGTATTGTATGTCACCATAATTCGGTGCACAGAATATTCCATGCAGTAGCTTTTCATGCGTAGTGACCTCCGGCTACTCTGCCATGTGCTTCAGCCAGTATGCTGTGTCATTCCTTCTCAGGAGAAAATATTCATAGAATGTCATCAACCACCATTTTATACAAGTGTCCTGAAATCAAAGTAAAATTTTCTACCCTTCCAACCAGTGCTTTCTTATGCTATGCAGTGTATTCCAAAGGTGCGATTCCCGTCAAGAGAAACTGAATCATATCAAGGAAATTCTCATTTGAAACCTTGATAGCGAACAACTACACATCAGGTAATAATTCCTCAATATTTTTTGGTTCCCCCCTATCTTAATTCTGGACATATGGTCTGGTCCGACATTCAAATGGCTTGGCTTGACAATTACCTCGAAATAATATTCTTGGAACAAGAGTAACCATCAGAAAATATTCCCCCTCAACACAGGTTTGTTGACCAGGTACTTCAAAGAAGAATGATCTGTGAACATTTTGAAGTGCACCCCAATATATAGTGACTGCCTTTTTGCAATGCATATACCATTTCCAACCCTTCACGCTTTGTGGTGGAGTAGTTCCTCTCTGCTTTACACAACCTCCTACTTGCAAAGGCTACAGGGTGATCAATATCTCCTTCTCTAGGTTGCATTAACAAGACTCCTATGGCTATTGTTGGGTGTTGGTTTTGCACATTTTTCCTACACTTATCTTCCTTATTTTTCTTCATAACCATAACCTATGGGAGTATCTTTACCCCTTTTTCCTAGTTTTTTACCTTGACTTGTGCTATTTCACCTTGCTTTCGTTATTTTGCTAATTCACCAATTATTATGAGATATTATACGTTTTTATGGCTAATTGATGGTGAATGTTTGGAGAAAGGTTGACGGTCTTTTTGTTGTCCTTTCAGATGTCAAATATCCCAGACACGGTGTTCACAGGATCAGTTCGAATGGTGTTGTTACAGCAAAGCAATGCTGTTACACCTTGCTGTTACAGACCCGCCAGCAAACCGATGTTACACTCTATTGTTACAGGAGCGTTGGCGAAATACTGATACAACTGTACCATTGAACACTTTTGTCTATATTGTTGCTGATCTGTCCTCTGGCGGTTGCACTACAACTGTTTTTTCATTACGATAGCTATAGGATTTGTTAACATTGTATTTTTGGGATAACAACCTAAGGGCAATTCCGATTGTAATCTTTTATTTTCTAATCAGAACTTTATTAGGAAGTGTTTATAACTGTATGAGTTCTATTTTTATCAGCATGAGAAACATAAGATTCTCATGACTGATCTATCCCTAGATTTTCTGATGTAACCACCATATATCTCTCGGCCCTAGAGGTCGAGAGGTTAGTGGAGAAAAACGTTGTTTTGGCTCTGTAATTGTGCTCATATTAATACATATTATCCTGTTATTGTTGTTACATGCATGATTCTATTTAGTTTCAATTAAAGTTCCTTCTCTACATGCGCCCTGCTAGGGAGGAAGGGCCCTCCTTCTTAGTAGGGATTGCAGTGATTAAAGTAGATGTGTGTATGTAATTGTATTTCAGTTTACATATCATTAGAGTGTTGATTTCTAATATTCAACTGAGAATATATCTGCTTTGATTTTAATACTTTATATGTTGCTACACATGTGATAATAGAGATACTAGCTAGGTACTTATTGTGTGGCGAGCTAGACAGATCAATTGAAGTGTGATTTCAATCTTGTGGATTCTTTTATTTCTGCATGAGTGATTTATTTCCAGCATTTACTTCAGCAATGATTTCGTTTGTTTGAAATTACTTTTGGTTGGTGTATCGGCACAGACAATGCAATTATCATTGGAATAAATAGACGTCCCTAGATTGATAATTAAATGTGTGTTGTTTAGTAATTTAATAAGTTATTTATATAGTCCAACATTTTGGCACCATTGTTGGGGATGGCAGTGATTATCCAATCAATCAGAGTTGTTTCTAAGAAGTGCAATTTCCGTGTATTTTTATAGAGTGTCTCCAACAACACAATTGTCGGGCAATAAGACGAGAGGTAAGAACCTGCACATCTCTATAATTGGCTTGAGCGAGCTCGCCATTGTCTTTTTGGGACACTTAGGAATTGAATTTTGGGTGTTTTTGTTTTTAGGGTGCCTTCAGCTATACAGTCATTGGGCGGTAAGACGAGAGGTAAGAACCTGTGCATCCCTCTAACAAGCTTGAGTAGGCTCAATGCTGTAGAAACTGAAGCACATATATGATGAATTGATACACATAGTGCCCATGTGTGTCGGTAGGACAACGTCAACATCTACAAACACCCGCCACTCTACTAACTACAGGAAAGACGAGTCGTAGGAAGAAAAATAAGAGCACAGATTTGGGAAGGAAAACATTCTTTGGAGATCTAATTTCAAGGGCAGAGAAGGAACATTCCACGTCATACAGAGATAATAGGAAGACAGGACCACAGAATGCAGCTACCATATCAAGGCCTGGACCATCAGTGTCTTCAGTGGCTGGACCTCACCATCCTTCGAATAGCATATCCACTCCTAATATCAAAATTCCAAATTCAAAACAGTAGTGGATAATTATTGATCAGGATCTGAGAATTGAAGGACACGGAGAGACCATTGGGGACCATCAGGAACCTGAGTAATATCAATTAGGTGATCATCAATTGGACACTGGTAATGTTGTTAAACAATTGATCCTGGAGTAGCGTGATCCTTCTATTTGTCAATCTCCAGTACACTCTGAGTCTAGTTCATCCTAACAAGAAGAATCAGCTATGGGGGACAAGAATGTTAAAATAGATAGCTCTATTACTTTTGAATTCCCAATAGTAGTAACACGGGACGAGGCTCCTATGAAGAACTTCCCTTTATCATCCCTACCATCCTTTCAAGGGATGGATGTTGAGGATCCTGATACCTTTCTGTTCAAATTAGATGTGTTTTGTAGAGGTTATGACTATAATTCAAATGCCCAAAAGCTGAAATTATTCTCTGCTACTTTGAAAGGAGTAGCATTAAGGTGGTTCATGAGATTGGGTGCTGGCACAATTCGAACATGGAATGGTATGAGAGAAGCCTTTCTCTTTAAGAATTAGGATTACTGCTGAACCAAGGATTGAAAGGATGAGATTTTCAGAATTGCACAAAAAGAGGAGGAAAGCCTGGAAGATTATCTGGAGCGATTCCACTACAATTTACAAAGGTCTAAGTTCAGGAACTTATAGATCCAGAGATTCTAAATCCAATGTTCTTAAGAGGATTAAGAGATGATTTTCTGGAACATCTGAATATAATAGGAAAAGGAGACATATCGCAAGAAACATTTGATGAGATAATGAAGCTTTTCCTATGTAGCTCAAGAGGATTAGTCAAAGGGAAATTTTTAGTTCGAGACCCTTCACTCCAGATACATAATTCCACAAGTGGAGGAGTAACCCGAGCAGAGATCGAGAACTTATTCGAGGATTTTAAAACCGATCTCCTTAGCACTCTCTCTGCGCAGATCACTATGGTACAAGTCAAGAAGGAACAAGTAGAAGCTGAAGCAGCCTTAACAATATTCTATCCCTAATGCAAAAAGAAACATTTGGAAAGAGAATGCGGGTTGAATAGTGTCAGCCTGTGGAACATTTGTGAGTTGGCACACTCTACAAATCAGTGTCTTGAGCTGCCCAAACTGAAGGCGGTACTCCAAGAATGAAGTGGGGATTTTCAATCTTCTTATTTTATCAGGTCAAAGAGACCATGCCAGCCGCTACCTACAAGTATGCCTTTAGATTTTTCTTCCTTTTATCATTTGAATAGCATTTATAGAAGTCAGCAATATCCATGGCAGTATCCTACTCCTTCCTTAACTTAATTTCCTTCACCATGGAACCAATGGCCATCTCCTCCATGAATGCAATATCCTCCATCACAACACAATCCTCGGGGTCAGAAATGGAGAGGCAATGGCCAAGGTTCAGTACTCTCTCCAATACCAATGCAATAGCAGTAGTTACAACTGCCCTCTATTCAGAATCCTACACCTTCTGTCTGACCCCAATTACCTGTACAACCTAACCCCAATCCAAATAATAACGTAGCCCACAGCATGGATGCTCTAGTTACCCTCCAGAATTTCCTTATCACTCCTATTGGACTTAATGAGGTTCAACTTCAGTGAGGGAAATTAGTTAGATCTGAACACACCCCCATTATTATCGAAGAATGTGAATCACCCAGGAAGGATGGATGATTCTAAGGTAGTTGTTACACATGTAACAGCTGATACAACACCCATTGTTACACCTGTAACATCCAGCTTGGGAAAGTCTATAGTTCCTACAGTAGCCAATCCGAGTAAGGCTGGTACATCTATGGTAGCTGACTCAGCTGTTAGCATTCATAATCCCCCATACCCTCGATGATTAACTAAAACTGTGCTGGTCTTACAACCTGAATCTAAATTCCTTCAGGAGCTGCAAAATTTAAATGTACAGATTCTGCTGTTACAAGATCTTAAGGAAGTGCTTATCTATGCTAAAACAGTGGGGGATCTATGTGTCAAAAGACATGGGAGGAAACCAAAAGACCCTACTACTATCCATGTCATAGGAAAATTGTCCAATCTTATGATTGATCAGCCTTTGTTGACCAGTTATAATGACCCAAGGAACCCCACAGTGACTGTCCATATCGAAAATCATCCTATAAATAATACCTTGATTGATCTAGGACTTCATTGACTTAGACCTAAACCTACAGTTCTTGAACTATCAAATAGGTCATGTGTTAAGCCTAAAGGAATGATTGAAGATGTTATCAATGTGGCCTCCTGGAACTATCTCGCTGACTTTCTCATCTTACAAACCAAATACAATCTACGTGTTGGGTGTGGAGCCTGATTATCTTGTTTACTTTGTATCACAGCATTGGACCCCTGTACCTTAAAAGGGGCGGCAACGCCGCACAAAATTTAATCGCTGCCATGGGGGGTCCAGGGGGGGCAGCAACGCTTTTCGGAGCCCCCCCCTGGCGGGGGTTCGGGGGCAGCGCCCCCGAAGCTAAAAACAGATGTAAAATTGCCTTGTAAAAGTATATTAATTTCTAGTCAATCTGGGCCATTCATTAGGAAAATGATCTGACAGTAGAAGTTATGTTCAGATTAGGGTTTTTTGCCCTAGAAGGCAACCCCCTTGTATATATGAGGGCATTGTATTGCGGCTGGGTATTATGAGTGTATTCTCGGAGCGAGAAACAGAGAGGGAGACTGAGAGAGAGAATAGAGGATATTACAGCAGATCTGCTGTAGGTTTTGTCTCTTCATTTTTGCTGGATAATAGAAAGGAAGGACTGGCTGTTCGAGGTGGACGTAGCCCAAACTGGGTGAACCACGTATATCTGTGTCTCTTTGGTTTTATGTTTTTTGTGTGCTTGTATTTTCCGCATATTTTATGTGTTCCATTGCTCTGTAATATTTAATTTTCTAACAACTGGTATCAGAGCCGAAGGTATATTTGGCTAATAAACTCGTAGGAAAGAAGGGTTCCTAGTTCGAGTGGGAGCAATGGCGGACGATGGTAAGTTTAGGGTCGAGAAATTTAGCGGCCAAAACTATGCGCTGTGGAAGATGCAGATGGAAGATTATCTGTATCAGAAAGATCTGTACCTACCATTGAGTGGAAAAACAAAGAATTCGGCGACCATGACAGACGTGGAATGGAACATTCTCGATAGAAAGGCACTCAGAACAGTACGGTTGTGTCTTGCGGCGTCAGTCGCCTTCAATATTTCGAAGGAAACAACAACAGAGGGTTTGATGCAGACGTTGGCGAAACTGTATGAAAATCCCTCTGCCTCAAACAAGGTATTTCTTATGAAACGACTATTTAATATGAAGATGTCGGAAGGTGGATCTGTTGCAGACCATTTAAATGAATTTAATACAGTTACCAGTCAGTTAAGTTCTGTAGGGGTAAACTTTGATGATGAAGTTAGAGCTCTGTTATTCTTGTGCTCATTGCTAGAGAGTTGGAATGGTTTAGTAATGGCCATTAGTAACTCTGTCTCTGGATCTAGTACTTTAAAGTTTGATGATGTTGTTGGTGTTATCCTTAGCGAGGAAATGCGACGGAAAAGCTCCGGTGAGACATCAGGTAATGCTTTGAGTGCAGAGTCTAGGGGAAGAAGAATGGAAAGAGGAAAGAGCTCGGGATATCGCAATAAATCAAGGAAAGGCAGATCCAAGTCCAGATCGGGGATAGTGTGCTGGAATTGCGGAAAGAAAGGACACCTAAAGAAAGAATGTAGATCTCGGAAGGGAAAAGAAGGAGACACACAGCAAGAAAACAATCATGAAGCAAATGTGACAGGTGATGTGTTACAAGATGTTTTGATTCTTTCTTTCGAAAATGTTACTGATTCTTGGGTTGTAGATTCAGGGGCTTCATTCCATGCCACACTTGATAAGAAATATTTTCATGACTATGTTCAAGGAGATTTTGGACAAGTTCGTTTGGGTGATGATAAACCCTGTAAAATTGTTGGAATGGGTAAAGTTCTTGTAAAACAACAAAATGGAAACCAATGGCTACTAAAGGAGGTAAGGCATGTTCCAGATCTGAAGAAAAATCTGATTTCAACAGGGCAGTTAGGCGGTGAAGGTTGTGTGACAACTTTCACGAATAAAACTTGGAAGGTCACCAAAGGAGCCCTGGTAATAGCAAAAGGCGAAAAGGTTGGTACATTGTATTTATGCAATGGTATTTCTAACTCTGTTAATGCTTTAACTTCCAAAGGAGCAGATGCAGCATTATGGCATCATAGGCTCGGACACATGAGTGAGAAGGGAATGAAGATTATTCACTCAAGAAATTTGTTGCCAGGTTTGAAGAATGTTGATTTGGATTTCTGTGAGAATTGCATTTATGGAAAACAGCAGAGAGTCAAATTTCTCAAAGTTGGGAAAGAAAAGAAGAGCGAAAAATTGGAGCTTGTGCATACATATGTATGGGGACCTGCTCAGGTATCATCTCTTGGTGGCTCTTGTTATTATGTTACTTTTATTGATGATGCAACTAGAAAAACATGGATTTATTGTATTCAGAATAAATCTGATGTATTTGATACTTTCAAGAAATGGAAAGCTTTGGTTGAGATTGAGACAGAAAAGAAGTTGAAGTGTCTCAGATCAGACAATGGAGGTGAATATTGCAGCAAAGAGTTTGATAGGTACTGTTCAGAGCATGGAATTCGTAGAGAGAAGACAGTTCCAAGAACACTACAAGAAAATGGTGTGTCAGAAAGGATGAACAGAACAATCATGGAGCGTGCAAGGTGCATGAGATTGCATGTAGGATTGCCTTTACAATTTTGGGCAGATGCTGTAGATACTGCTGTTTATCTAATAAACAGAGGTCCTTCAAGTTCCTTGGATGGTGGTATTCCAGAGGAAGCATGGACAGGTAAAAAGGTAAACTACTCTTTTTTAAAGCCTTTTGGTTGTGAGGCCTTTGTCCATATTAATAAAGAAAACAGAACAAAGCTTGAGGCAAATCAAAGAAATGTACCTTTATTGGATATGGTGCTAATGATTTTGGTTATCGCTTATATGATTATGAAAATCACAAAATCATTAGGAGCAGAGATGTAATATTCAATGAAAAGGTCTTGTATAAGAATCAGTTGCAGGAAAAGAAACAGAAAAAAGAAAGCAAGGAATACACAGTTCTTGATGAGATAACTGAAAAAGTAAAGGTGCCTAAAAATAATAATAATCAACAACCACAGCAGCAGGAACCACCACAATAGCAACAGGCACCTCAAACACCTAAAAGTGGTGTTAGAAGATCTACCCGGATAAGTAGACCCCCTGAACGATACTCTCCTTCATTATATTATTTATTGTTGATTGATTCTGGTGAACCCGAATGCTATGAAGAAGCAATGCAGGTCGAAAGCAGGAAGAAGTGGGAGCTAGCCATGGAAGAAGAGATGGACTCCTTAATGCATAACCAGACTTGGGACTTAGTCAGGTTGCCTGCAGGTAAAACTACATTGCAGAATAAATGGGTTTACAGGCCGAAGGAAGAAGATGGAGGAAAACAAAGGTACAAAGCTAGACTTGTGGTGAAGGGGTTTGCACAGAAGAAAGGTATTGATTTTGATGAAATATTTTCTCCTGTTGTTAAGATGACTTCAATCATAACTATTTTAAGTCTTGTAGCAGCGGAAGATTTACATCTTGAACAGTTAGATGTAAAGACAACATTTCTCCATGGAGATTTGGAGGAAGAGATATACATGCAGCAACCAGAAGGATATGAGGTAAAAGGGAAAGAAAAATTGGTGTGCAGGTTAAAGAAGAGCTTGTATGGCTTAAAACAACCCCCAAGGCAATGGTATCTAAAATTTGACAGGTTTATGTCTGAACAAGGTTATACTAGATGTCACTCTGATCATTGTGTTTATCTGAAAAGGCAAAATGATGGCAGCTATATTATACTGTTATTGTATGTAGATGAGATGCTTGTTTCAGGGTCTAACATGCAGGAAATAAATGTGCTCAAAAGAAAATTGGCAAATTCATTTGAAATGAAGGATTTGGGAGCTGCAAAACAAAACCTTGGTATGAGGATAACTAGAGATAGGAAAAATCGCAAATTAACACTGTCTCAGAATGAGTACATAGAAAATGTGTTGAAAAGATTTAATATGCAGAATGCAAAACCAGTTAGTACACCTTTTGCTAGCCATTTCAAACTTAGTAAGGAGATGTGCCCAAAGACTCAAGAAGACATGGATTATATGTCTAAAGTTCCATATGCATCAGCAGTTGGAAGTTTAATGTATGCAATGGTCTGCACAAGGCCTGATATTGCACATGCAGTGGGAGTTGTAAGCAGGTATATGAACAATACAAGAAAAGAACATTGGATGGCAATAAAATGGATTCTCAGATATTTGAGAGGTACCACAAATAAAGCATTATGCTTTGGTGATTCAAACATTGCTCTACAGGGATATGTTGATGCAGATATGGCAGGTGACAGAGATAATAGGAGGAGCACTACAGGATATGTATTTACTGTAGGTGGAACAGCTGTCAGTTGGGTTTCAAAAATCCAAAGTGTTGTTGCACTTTCAACAACAGAAGCCGAGTATGTTGCTGCTACAAAGGCTAGTAAAGAAATGATTTGGTTACAAAGGTTTATGGATGAATTGGGTAAGAAGCATGATATGGGCACACTATATAGTGATAGCCAAAGTGCTATTCATCTTGCAAAGAACTCAGCATTTCATTCTAGGACTAAACACATACATCTCAAGTACCATTTCATACGGTCAGTATTGGAAGATGGAGAGTTGAAGTTGGAAAAGATACACACTAGCCAGAATCCTGCATATATGCTAACAAAAGTTGTAACCAAGGAGAAACTGAGAACATGCTCAGTTTCAATTGGTCTTCAAGGATGACGATGAAGATGAGAAACAGCCAGGTCCAAAGAGGAGTCATTGTCCAGCAAATAAAGCAGCGGTGGAGTTGCTACAATTAGTCTCCAAGTGGGAGATTGTTGGGTGTGGAGCCTGATTATCTTGTTTACTTTGTATCACAGCATTGGACCCCTGTACCTTAAAATGGGTGGCAACGCTGCCCGTAATTGATCGCTGTCGTGGGGGGTCCATGAGTGGGTGGCAGCGCTTTTTGGAGCCCCCCCCTGGTGAGGGTTTTCGGGGGCACCGCCCCCGAAGCTAAAAACAGATGTAAAATTGCCTTGTAAAAGTATAGTAATTTCTAGTCAATCTGGGCCGTTCATTAGGCAAATGATCTGACGGTAGAAGTTATGTTTAGATTAGGGTTTTTTGCCCTAGAAGGCAACCCCTTGTATATATGAGGGTATTGTATTGCGGCTGTGGATAATGAGTGTATTCTCGGAGCGAGAAACAGAGAGGGAGACTGAGAGAGAGAACAGAGGATATTACAGCGGATCTGCTGTAGGTTTTGTCTCTTCATTTTTGCTGGATAATAGAAAGGAAGGACTGGCTGTTCGGGGTGGACGTAGCCCAAACTGGGTGAACCACGTATATCCGTGTCTCTCTGGTTTTATGTGTTTTGTGTGCTTGTATTTTCCGCATATTTTATGTGTTTCATTGCTCTGTAATATTTAATTTTCTAACACTACGGGGTCATCCTTTAATCTTGGGAAGACCGTGGCTAGCCACCGCAAATGCATATATCGGATGTAGGTCTGGATCTATGGTGATCTCAGATGGACAAGCCACTCAAAACCTGAATCTTTATCCCCTAGCAAAACCTCATATGGATTCGAAGAGTCATTGGTGGGACGAATTTGTACCTGAATTAGATCTTTCTCTATCTCTTCTCATGCTTGGAAAATCACAATACTTTAAGGATGAAACAGAGGACGATATTATTAATGGTTTTATCAGTAATCCACTCCCTATTACCTTCATTAGGGATTTGGGAGAAGAAGGTGAGGAAGATGCTGTAATTATTGAAAATTTGAAAACAACTCCACTTACTATCAATAGTCCCGACTCCCGTTGAAATCGAACCTGGAAAATGTTTAAATATCAATCCTAACCTGACTCCTGAACAAAACAGATTGTTGATATAGTTGTTATGAAAATAAAAAATGACATTTGCATGGGACTATACTGATATGAAAGGAATCCATCCTACCCTATGCACTCACCGCATTTACCTTAAAGAAGATTGCAAACCTGTTAGACAACCTCAGTGCCAAATGAACCCCGCACTTAAGGAGATAGTAAAAGAATAATTGGAGAAAATCATTAATGCTAATTTCATCTATCCTATTTCTGACAGTCAGTGGGTGTCTCCGCTTGTCATAGTTCTGAAGAAGAATGGAAAATGGAGGGTCTATGTTGACTATAGAGAACTTAACAAGGCCACTCAAAAGGATCATTTTCCCCTACCATTTATTGATCAGGTCTTGGATACTCTTTCTGGAAAAAGATTCATTTAATTTCTAGATGGGTTTAGTGGCTATAATCAAATACATATTGCTCCAGAAGATCAAGACAAGACAACCTTTACTTGTCCATGGGGTACTTTTGCATACAGAGTCCTTCCCTTTGGTCTCTACAATGCACTGCCAACCTTTCAAAGAGAAATACTAGGTATTTTTTCTGATCTTTTGAATGATTGCCTTGAAATATTTATTGATGATCTTACATCCTACGGGGATGCCTTTGAGATAGCATTAGCTAACTTGGAGAAAGTGCTGGAACGTTGTGAACAAACTAATGTTTCTCTGAGCATGGAAAAATGCCACATGATGATGACCGAGGGAATTGTGCTGGGAAATTTCATTTCAGTAGATGGAATCAAGGTAGATCTTGCAAAAACTGAGGTAATCTTGAAAATCCTGATCCCTAAGACTCCGAAAGACATACGTATTTTTTTGGGATATGCAGGATGCTATAGGAGGTTTATAGAGATTTTTTCAAAGATTGAATCTCCTTTATTTTCATTATTAATGAAAGATGCGGAATTTGTGTGGACAGAAAAGTGAGAGCAGGCCTTTTTAAAGTTTAAGAACTGTGTAACAGCAACACCTGTTTTACGAGGACCAAACTGGAAATTGTTGTTTCATATTGCTACATACGCATCTAACATGGTTGTGGGTGTTTCTTTGGGGTAGCTGGAGGATAAGAAGCCTTATGCTATATATTACATTAGTAAGAACTTAACTCCAGTATAACTTAACTACACTGTTACTGAGAAAGAATTCCTAGCAGTACTGCATGCTATCAACAAATTCTGGCACTACATCACTGGGTACCAAGTATTTGTACACACTGACCATGCTTCAATTCGATTTTGAATAAACAAACCTGTTACTAATGGTAGAGTTACATGATGGTTATTGTTGTTACAAGAATTTTGACATTACTGTTTTAGATAAACCCGAAAAAGATAATGTAGTTGTTGATTTCCTTTCTAGATTAACTATAAGTAATGACTGCACTGCTACTGAGGATTCTTTTCTAGATGAGTATTTTTTTTCCATTTCTACTCACTCACCATGGTATTCAGATATAGCCAATTACCTTGCTGCAAGAAAATTCCCACACCAATTTTCTTCCAAGGAAAGGTGGAGGATTATACAACATAGTGCTACATACTCCTAGATAGAAGGTAATCCCTATCACATCGGACCAGATTTCCAGATTAGGTGATTTGTTAGAGAAGATGAGGTATTTGAGATCCTAAAGGATTTTCATGAGGAACCCTGTGGAGGACACTTCACTGACAAGAGGACAAGACATAAAGTACTCTCAACGGGGTACTACTAGCCAATCATATTCCATCATGCCAAGAATTTTGTGAAAGGATGTGATAGTTTCCAAAGGATGGGTCAGCCTCTAAAATTAGATGAGATGTCGCTACAACCTCAGATAGTAATATAACCATTCGAGAAATGGGCCCTATACTTTGTGGGGCCAATCAATCCTTCATCACAGCAAAAATTATACATATTAGTCTACATCGATTATGTCACAAAATGGGTCAAAGCAAGGGCACTAACTAGAGCAACAGAGCATGCTATTTCAAACTTCCTGTTTCAAGATATTTTTGTTCACTTCGGGATACCCAGAGAGATAGTGACAAATGGGGGTCCTCATTTCACATCTCATTTGTTCAAGAATTTGGTTTAAAAGTATGGAATCCATCATATAATCAACACACCTTATCATCTGTAAGAAAATGGTCAAGTAGAAAGCACCAATATAGTCATTGAGGGAATATTGACAAAGACAGTAGCCAGCCACCGAAGAAACTAGGTTGAGAAACCTCCAGAGGTATTGTGGGCTTACAGGAAAACATGGAGGAATACTACAAGCTTCTCACCATATGAACTGGTGTATGGTAAGAATCCTTTATTCCCCATAGAATCTGAAATAAAGACATTAAGAACAACATTGTACGTCGATCTGGATTTGAGTACAACATAGACTCAAAGATTGAACCAACTCAATGAGTTGGAAAAGAAACGGCTGGCTCCCATTCAACCGACATAAATTATCTAACAGCAAAGAGCCAAATGGCATGATGGGTTTATTAAGAAGAAATTTTTCCAAAAATGATATTGGGCTCTTTTGTATGATTTAAGGTTCAAATATTTCAAAGGCAAGCTCTACACCAGATCGCTAGGTCCTTACGAAGTGGATGCGATATTTGACAATGGGATTGTACAATTGGTCACCATTGACAGTGCTAAGATGTCGTTACTGATTAATAGGCACCATCTAAGGTTATATCATCAACACACTTTGAAGGAATCATTTTTCAACATTATCGTGGACTATGATCTTCATGTTACGACAACAAGGGAACATTCTCCTCTACAGCCTTAAAAGTTGAAATTCCAATAAGTGTAGTAGTTGAAAACCACCTTTTGGTAGCTGTTACACATGTTAAAAAAAATAACAATAATAAAATTAAAAAAATTAAAAAAATAAAATAAAATAACAAAATAAAAGAGAAACAAAAAAAATCTAATTGTGAAAACCCCTTTCCGGGGCGCAGTCGGACAACCAGTAAAAATTGAAAACCACTCTTGTGGCAGCTGTTAAACCCATGTTTTTCTCCCTGTAATATCATCTTCCCTTCCTAATCCATGTCATAGGATAATGGTATTCATGTAATTTCCTTTTCTGTACCAATTTCTTCTGATTATTATGTTTTTTTTTTTTTTTTTAGAATAATTTAAAATTTGTCTTGGTTGTTACACATGTAACAGTCGACAACCACTAATACTATTCTTTGTAATTTATTTCATAAACATAAATAATTATGCCATCTAAACACAACAACATGAGCGCTGCAAGTAGGACGCTATCAACTCAAACCTTCCTCCACGTCACCTCAGGTATGTCATTAAAAAGGTAAATGATTGTCATTGATGATTCAGTGATTAATTGAAAAAGTAATGATGCTCCTGTGATGGCCGTGGGTGGCCGTCACAATTAAAGAGTGGGAGGGGATATGACTTGAAATAATTTCAAAAAGGTTGTAATCATAAATATGTATTAAATTTGGATGCACCTAATCAATAACAGAATTGCTAATGATGACCGAATCCGGTGGGAAAAGAGCATGTGTACGAAATTCCATCACTTTCCATAATAAGCCATTTATGAATATTAGTGTAGGGTATGATTTGGTAAATCTGTGAAATTTGTCACCTTTCATCAACCTCCTTTTGAAACCTTGCATTCTCATTGTAAACTCGTCGATTGGGATAAGGTAGAGGTGTCGAGCAACGGCTAGTTCAGAGACACACTGATGTTACAGCAGGACTGAACAACAAAGAAGTGAACTCAGAAACTCAATGATATTACAGTGTTGCCGAACATTAAGAATAAAATTTAGAAAAAAATAGCAGAGATGGGTGGAGCAGTGATCAGGCATGATTCGGACTCTATGGATGCTCTACAGAATTTCCCAGAGGCTTACCATATATTCAAAGACGCTGGATGGTTTTAGTTTTTCCAGAATCTTGAAGGCTCAGACAAGGCAGTGGAAATTGAATTTTCTCATAACTTGAAAAATAATCAAACCCGAGTAAGATGCATGCAGGTGAGGGTGATTGAAGAGGTAATTTCCAAGGTAACTTCAATACCAGTAGAAGGGTGGAGGCAGTTTAATAGAAAAATCAATGACCCCTCCTTGAAAGAGGATTTCTTAGTAGGGGAAGAGAAACTGGAGAAGAAAGGAAGAGGAATTGACAGATTGTCACTTCCTCATCCTTGGGAATACATTGCACTGGGCTTGATAAAATATATCACTTGCGAAGGGAGGTCCATGATAGTGTTCATCTATCACTTTCCTCTGCTTAACCACCTTCGGCACCAGCAGATAATCAATCTTCCATTCTATTTTCTTGGAAACATCAAGCACATGGCAGCAGCAGTAAAAAAAACAGCACACCCGGAGGCATGCGTAACTAATCATATACTCATTAAGATAATTGTGCTAGATGCCCTAGGCCAGCAAGGAAAAACTTGGGAAGAATTCCAGAGGAAAACACCAAGGACAAGCTGGGGGAAACAGACCATGACTTCAAAAGGAAGTCAGACAGAGGAGGAGACCTAGACTCGGCCCGTTGGAGTTAGAATTGGGAAGAAGCCTGTTGATGAACTAATTGGGGACAAAAGACTGAAACAAAGAGTGAAGGTTAGCATACCTGCAGAACCCTTTCCTACAGCCGAGAAGCAGATGGAAGCAAAAGTTTTAGAAGAAGAAATGAAACGTTCCTCATCAGGTAAGGATGAAACCAATGCCTTGTGTTTAGAAATTGAAAAATTAAGAAAGTAAAATGAGGAATTGAAGCAGAAATTATCTGAGGGAAGGGAGTTTCTGGTGTCAGTATGCATGACATGTTTTCAAAACTTAACAGAAATTGGATATAATGCCCATAGAGAAAATATCATCCCAATGGAAGTAGAGACAGAAAATCAGGAGGTTGTTACACAAGAACTTGTTGATGATACTGCTACGACACAAGAACCAGCAGTTAAAGCAGAGCCTCTTGTAATATTTGACCTAGAAGCCGACCCACAAGAACCTATGGAGGCCACTCCTATTGTAGAGGAAACAACAATAGACATAAAGGCGACTCTAGGTTAAAAAAAGGGGATGGCACATAAGAACCCACCAAAGGGGCTGCTGTTACACAAGAACCAGTAGCAGAGGTGGAACAACCCCATGAAGCAAAGGTTGGTACACCTATTTTTTATTAAGGTATTGAATATAGGAGAACGCTGAGTCCCATCTTGGGATGGAACTCTGAGAAACTCCTGTTAATTTCTGAGTTACAAAAATGGAAGCAAGAAGTAATCTCCCTTCAGGATGGGATGATTTGGCTAAAGGAACATCAGAGAGAAATAAACACCTTACATGAGAGATGGATGGAAGCAGAGTTGAAGAAAAGGTGGGAGAATTATAAGAAGAAAGAAACTCTGAAGAAACAAGAAGAACATTTGTTGCTGTTACAGGAACAAATTCGAAACCTCACCATAGATAAGCAGAGACTTCATGATCTCACCCTCAACTTGCTGGATTGTAGGCAGCCTTATCCATCCTATCCTATTTTTTTTTGGGAACGTTACTTCTTGTTTAAATTGAAATAATTTATGGAGGACAAACATTTTTATGTTCCTCCACTAGTACGTTTCTGGATGTTTTCCGTGCCTCAGATTTTGGTGAGAAAAGTTTGTTGTGTGAATCATTTTACATAACATTATTTGTGAACATGTGAGTATGAAAATGATTATGACAGTATTCTCTTATATGGGAGATCTTCAATTAAGGGATTTTATATCCTTCATGAGAAATCAGATTGAATGCCATCTGGCCATTAAACCTATGGAGACTAATGAGGAGAAGACAACATTGCGGGTTTGGGTAGAACTAGGATGGGTTGCTGAGCTAAGATAAGAATTCAGGAGAATGTTGAGTACCCATGGAATGAAAGAAACAGTTGCCACTTATAGCAGAAGAATTTTGGATTTATACCTCAATCAATTCGCAATGATGAAGAGTCGAGCTTTGACAGGGTGTTTAAAATGCACGAAAGCCAGCAGTGCTGAGCTATTGAAGGGAGATCCATTCTCATTCTAGAATTTTGTGGTGGCTCTTACATATGTACCAGCCTACACACAAACTGTACAATCTCTTGGTGCTTTTTGGTTGGGATTGAAGTTCAAGTTTCCTTTGATCTGGTTTCCCATTGATGATTACCAAACCAATTACGAATTAAGCATGTATGTGTCAGAATCCCGGGTATGAAAGTTGATGGCCAATCAGGGATACAGGTCTGCAGGCGAGGACACAGCTGGTGCATATGATCTCACCAACCTGCACTGAAGATATTCCCATGAGAGATGAGTTTGCATGAGGACATGCAAGTATTTAAGTTGGGGGGAGATGTTGGGTGCTAGTTTTGGACATTTTTCCTACACTTATCTTCCTTATTTTTCTTCATAACCATAACCAATGGGAGTATCTTTACCCCTTTTTCCTACCTTTTTACCCTGACTTATGCTATTTCACCTTGCTTTCGTTACTTTTCCAATTCACCAATTATTATGATATATTATACCTTTTTATGACTAATTGATTGTGAATGTTTGGAGAAAGTTCGATGGTCTTTGTGTTGTGCTTTCAGATGTCAAAGATCATGGACACAAAGTTCATAGGAGCAGTTCGGATGGTGTTGTTACAACAAAGTGATGTTGTTACACCTTGATGTTATAGACTCGCCAGAAAATCATTGTTACACTCTATTGTTACAGGCTCGTTGGTGAACTGCTGATACAGTTGTCTCGTTGACCTCTCTTGTCTATATTGTTGTTGATCTGTCCTCTGGCAGTTGCACTAGAGCTATGTTTTCATTATGATAGCTATCGTATTTGTTAACATTGTATTTTTTGGATAAAAGCCTAAGGGAAGTTCCGATTGTAATATTTTATTTTCTAATCAGAACTTTGGTTATAACTGTATGAGTTCTATTTCGATCAACATGAGAATCTTAAGATTCTCATGATTGATCTGTCCTTGGATTTGCTGATGTAACTACTATATATCTCTCGGCCCTAGAGGTCAAGAGGTTAGCGGAGAAAAATGTTGTTTTGGCTCTGTAATTGTGTTTATATTAATACAAATTATCTTGTTATTGTTGTTACATGCGTGATTCTATTTAGTTTCAATTAAATTTCCTTCTCTACTTGCACCCTACTAGGGAGGAAGGGTCCTCATTCTTAGCAGGTATTGCAGTGATTAAAGTAGTTGTGTGTATGTAATTGTATTTTAGTTTACATATCATTAGAGTGCTGATTGTTGTTGTTCAGTTGAAAATATATCTGCTTCGATTTTAATACTTTAAATGTTGTTACACATGTGATAAAGAGATACCAGCTGGGTACTTATTGTGTGGCAAGCTAGACAGATCAATTGAAGTGTGATTTCAATCTTGTGGATTCTTTTATTTCTTCATGAGTGATTTATTTCCAGCATTTACTTTAGCAATGATTTCTCTTCTTTGAAATTACTTCTAGTTGGTGTATCGACACAGATAGTGCAACTGTCATTGGAATAAATAGATGTCACTAGATTGATAGTTAAATGTGTGGTGCTCATTCATTTAATAAGTGATCTATATAGTCCAACAGCTATGCAGGATGCATCGACATGTAAATGAAATACCTTCTTCCAATGGGAAGACAAGAATAGGCAGAATCACCTTTTTTTCCTTTAGTTTATAAGGACTCTATTGACAATCATCATCCTAACAAATCTTCACATCCTTCTTTAATAACTTATCCATGGGCACAGTAATCTGCATGTATGCCTTAATGAACTTCCTATAATAGCTTGTATGTATGAAAGTCGTGCATAGTCATTTGACACTTTTGGGGGTTCCAAATTAATAATCATGAAAATCATCGCGGGGTCTACAATCAATCCCTATTTACACACAATTTGTCCCAACAAAATACCATATGGTATGGAGAAAATGCACTTCTTTAGGTTTAAGGAGATTTGATACTTCCTGCATGTATCCAACATCAAACGCAAACTAGATACATGATTCTTTAACTGGACAGACATTGTCCAGTCATTGAAATATACTTCCAAGAATTTGTGGATATATTATTTGAAAGTTACAACAACAACCATGGAAAATATAGTTGCCATGTTCTTCAACCTAAATGGTATGACCATGTACTAAAAGGACCCCACTAAGTAACAAAGGTGATTTTTCTCTTGTCTTCTGGTGCAATCCTGATCTAATGATACCTGAAGATTCCATTCGTAAATGAGTAGGCTTCCTCCCCACCAACATTATCTAAAACTTCATCTATGAATAGTGTGGGAAACAGATCATGGACAAATGCATCGTTCAACTTCGAAAGATCAACATAGATACTTATATCTCCTTTAGTCTTCTTATATTGGACCACCATAGGGATAACCCACTCAAAATCCTCGACTTGTTCAATGATGCCAGCGTCAAGAATTTTTTCAAGTTCTTACCTTACTTTATCCTTGTAATTTGGGTTCAGCCGATATCATCACTGCTTGACCGGTTTTGTATCAGGATTCAAAGTTAAGTGCATTACTCCTAGATCACCCAAAATTCCTTTTAATTTTGAGAATTTTGTAGGGAATAGGTCCTGGTATTCATGGAGAAACTTAGTGACGATGTTGACTGTGTCATCATCCAAATAGTCCCATACCTTGGAAAACTTGGGCTCTGCCTCTGAGCCTATGTTGACTTGTTGCATCGTGAATGGTTGTGCTACATCTGACATTGCTATCTCGGGCCCTACAACCATGCGTTGTCCATCAAACACAAGGATATGAATGTAACGTGGATCCCCCTCTCCTTCCTTTGTAGTCAACTTATAACATTCACGAGATTTTTCCAAATACGCAGCCCAGTCAGGTTGTACCAGAGTCCTCGACTCCTTAGTAATATAGAATACGCTTGCCTTAAAACCTTAAAGGACATCATTAATACACTCCCAACCATAAGTTAAGTTATAAGTTAACAATAACCCATCTAGCATCTCATCCCAATCCACAGTTCCATGGCGCAAATTTGTTCCAACATACCATATTTGAGTTATCATATCCAAAGAATGAAAGAACATGTGCAACCATTCTATCTGAGGTTCAGTGCCCCAGGTTGCAGTCCATTGAGCCAAGTTCTCACGAGGATCCTTCTAACCATCATACTTCTACGTGATCTTCGTATCAACCTAATCAAATCTTATCCTTATCACCTTGCAAAACTCCTTCCATTGTTCTAAAATTACCTTGTGCAAGCCCCACCATTGGGCTAGAGTAGACCTCAATGTGAAGTCCAAAGCCTCGTATCTCTGGTCCTCAACTACCCTTTTCACAAATTCCTCCAAAAATAAGACATAAATCCCTGTTTCATAATAAAAAGGAAAGTCACACACTTCCAATCTGACACAATGTAGGGATCTAGTAACCGTATTACAGTGCTTAATGGTTACTTCATGCAAACGATTATATCAATGCTCTAGCTCTTCATCAGAATTAGAAACGCACGAACTATTGTGCTCCCAAAAAATTATACCATCCATGGTGGGATTTATCTAGTCTTCATCCTACACAATAATATTATATATCTGATCAATCTCAACATCCCCATACTCATGCTCGAGAGGCTCTATATAGTGCACACCTTTGGATGGATCTAATGGCACAACAACTCGAGTACCATTAGTTTCAAAGATAATCTGTCTCTTCTTTAGGTTGATTATAAAATCCATGTCATAAGCCCAGTCAAATCCCATTAATGTAGGATATGGATTACTATCATCAACGATCTAAATCACTTCTAATTTGACCAATACGCTAGGTCCATCAATATCTACGCTAATCCCCTACAATCTCCCCATATGAATGATATTTTTTTTATTTTCCATCGTCAGCTAAATTGGTGACTAGTGCAACTTAAGCCTTCCCATCTACTCCTATGTCTACTGTGGAAAAAAATTGGCATATGATCCTAGATTTAGAATGAATTTATCCATCCCATAATCTCTTATATACGTAGTCAAACGCATCTCCCAGCTGGTTCTTTTCTTGTTCTTGTATACTTTTTTTACTGCATGTTGTTCCAGATATAGCCTTTCCTTGCCAATGCAGTTATCTATCAGCTCCTGCAACCCTTCTATAGCCGTCTAGTCCCTCAACAATTTCATACACGTCTGTAAGAAGGATGCCTACATAGACTGATCAACTTCCTTTACTTCAACATTCTCCCTAAGCTTGTTCTCCACTAAAAACAATTGTCTCTGTGTGGTAGGTGGCAGAGCTTTAGGATTCAGAAATGTCTTCCTTGCTTCCACGAATGCTTATTTCTAGCGATGCACATTAAATAAAAAATTCTTATCTTCCTATTTTCTTACCTAGGTCTCTGTCACAGTCTTTCTTCCTTCTGTGCAGTCTCCTCCCGTATTCACACCACTGCGCGTTACTATGTTGACACTTGGATCTGCCTGGTGCATCTCAACCCTCATCATTTGTATATTCCGAGCCCGCTTCTGGTTGTGCTTATCTTGCATTTTAGCTAAAAAATGGGACAATCTTCCATTTCATGACCAAATTATTGACAATACTTACAGAAACCTGCAGTAGGATTCTGAAAATCCCTGGCGAAATGTCCAAATTTTCCACAATTGTAAAATTTGATCTAGCCTCATCCATAACCTGTGCCTCCTCCATGGCCTAGGAATCCTCCACAACCAGTCGGAGAACCTGAAGGTTCACGACCTTCTACCTGCATTTGATATGCACCAGGTCTGTTCTGTATCATTAGATCATAGATCTTACAATGTTTCTCATCATGTCCCACCGAACTGCAGAAATAACAAAACAATTTTTTTGGTGATCTGATAAAATTTTGGAACAGGTGAAAATAGTTCGTAGAATGTTGCCTGCAACTACGCATAATCTACACCATACATGGGGCCCTGCACTCGCTCCAAGCTTCAATGGACTCGGCATCCTAGCCTTCAAATATTCTCTATAAGCATGGCACTGCTCTTTACAGTGACCCTCTGTTTTACATTTGATACACCAGACTTCTGACCTTATATCATAGTGAACCTCCTTTCTCTTATTTATATCCTAGAGCTCCATATGAAATCTGTACAAATGAGTTTGTATATGTTGCACCCCTATGCTTGTATCGAGTATTAGCGAAGCTTCTAGCTTCATCACTATCTCCAATGCTTTAGCCAGAGTAGCAACTTTCTATTCTAACAATAGAAATCTGAGATGAGGCAACATCACAACAATGAACCATTCTCTATGTTGTTCATCCAGGATATTCAAACTAATTTTGCTCAAGAGAGTCTTAAATCGCTTATCTACCTCCCATATGGTCTCAATAGCCAACTGCTTAATCTCTTTGATCTATTCCATACACTAGGACTGCGAATTTGGTTTCTTGAATTCAATGTTCCTATGACTTTTATCTAGACTCCTTATATATTTTTTACATTTACAATACCATGGTCCAAAGCCATGGTCGGAGTGTAACATTCACAAAATATCCCATCTCATTACATAATAAGGGGCTTTGACCCACCCGAATGCCCCTATGACTCAATATATACTTCGCGCTATGCTTCTGGATCTACGAAGTCTTTCCTTGCTGCTTTCTTCAAGGGGATCCCAACTCCAATAGGCCCTAACAAAAAACTATGACTCGTCCCAAGTCACAAAGATGGTGTGCCATTTATCTTCTCTTTGATGCTGCTCAAGGCATCCTTCAACAAGGGAACTTCTTCGGCGCACTTATTTTCTTCCACATTCTGGAACCTTGCTCACTTGAGCCATGCTCTCTTGAAGCCTGCTTTCTTGATTCATGCCTGCTTGTGTTTGAAACCCAATTAAAGTCTCATGCCCTTGACTAGTTGTGCATATCATCAATACTCTACGTTAGCCATAAATTCATTGCGAACTGTGAGGGATGGAGTCATATTTATATTAATTTAATCAACTACTATTAATACACTAGGGAACAATTCATCATTTATCTTGGCAATTTGGACTGTGCCTCCTTCCGTCACCTCTCAAACAATATACAAGCCTAGCCAGTACATTTGCAACTTTCCTGAGAACTTTGCAAACTTGTTGTCATACAACAAAATGACGTCCCCATATTTGAACGTATTTTTCCTAATATTTCAATCATGCCATGCCTTCTCTCATTCCTTTTGAAATTTCTGAATAAATCCAGCTATGAATCAATCTTCTTCCAACTCAAGCAGTTGCACCAATCTCTCCTCCATAATGTCGTTGTTTGCCATATTCGTCATTGTTGAGATGAAAACACTATGTACGATATACTCCATCGACATCATTACTTCCTGGGCATACACTAGTTGGAAGGGGGTTTGAGCTATCAGCATCTTATAGGTAGTTATGTAGGTCGATAACACAACAAGAATGCACAGATCCTAGTAATTTCTATTAACATTGCATACTTTTGTTAGCGCATTCTCCAATATTTTGTTGAAAGCTTCTACTGTGCCATTCGCCTGGCAATGGTATGGCGTACTCTTGTGGTGACCAACTTGGAATTCTTCAGTCAAGGCCTTGATGGTACTATTCAGGAAATGTGTACCCTAATCTCTCATGAAAATTTTCAGACAACCAAATCATGACACAATACGATAAAAAATGAATTTCTCTTATGTGTCTGAAGTACAATTATTTACTGGTTTCACCTCATCCCACCAAGTGAGGTAATCAGTCATAGTAATAATGTATCGCACACCTATTTTCTTTTTCAGAGGATCGATTGGTCCAAAAAATTCAATCACCCATTTATTGAAAGCTTGCAATGTGACTTGGGGGTACGACGCCATTTCATCTCTTCGTGACGGTCTTCCAGTCCTCTGAAAAACATCGCATGTGCTACAATAATCCTTTGAATCTTATACGTATTGTAGGCCATAATAATCTGGCACGCAAAATCTTCTGTGCAGTATATTTTCCAACATAGTGAACTCTAGCTACCTAGCCATGTGCTTCAACTAGTATGTTGTGTCATTCATGCTCAGGAACATATCTTTGCAGAATCTCATCAGCCCCCATTTTATACAAGTGTCCTGCAATAAGAGTAAAATTTTCTTCTGTTACGACCAACTCTTTCCTCTGCTGCGTAGCTTATTCTGCAAGCATGATTCCCATCAATAGAAACTGAATGATATCAAGGAAATTCTCATACACAAACTTGATAGTGAACAATGACGCATTAGGTAATAATTACCCAATATTTTTTGGTTCCTCCCCTATCTCAATTCTGGAGAGATGGTCTGGTCCGACATTCAAATAGCCTGGCTTGACAATGAACTCAAAATCATATTCTTGGAACAACAGTAACCATTGGAAAATCTTCCCCCCCAACACAAGCTTGTTGACTAGGTACTTCCAATCAGAATGATCCGTAAACATTTTTAAGTGCTCCCCCAATAGATAATACATGTATTTTTTATGTGCATATGCCATTACCAACCCTTCGTGCTTTGTGGTGGAGTAGTTCCTATCTATTTTAGACAACTTCCTACTTACAAAGGCTACATGGTGATCAATGTCTCCTTCTCTGGGCTACATTAACATACCTGGTCATAGGGCTATGTAGGACGCATCGAAATGTACATGAAATACCTTCCTCCAATCATGGAAGATAGGAATAGGTGAAGTCCCCATTTTTTCCTTTAGTATACGAGACTCTGTTGAAAATATTCATTCCAGCAGAACTTGACATCCTTCTTTAATAACTTCCCCATGGGTGTAGTAATCTACACATACGCCTTAATGAAATTCCTATCATAGTCTATATGTCTGAACATCATGCATAGCTGTTTTACACTTGTTGGGGGTTCCAAATTGATAATCACAACAATCTTCACAGGGTCTACCATTAATCCCTGTTTACACACAATGTGTACCAAAAAAATACCATATGGTACGCAAAAAATGCACTTCTTCTGGTTTAATGATATCTGATACTTCTTGCAGGTATCCAACATCAGGTGTAGATTGGAGACATGCTTCTTCAACATGTGAAAGACTGTCCAGTAATCAAAATATACTTCCAAGAATTTGTGGATACATTCTTTGAAAGTTGCAACAAGAACCCTGGAAAATATAGTTGGTGCATTATTCAACCCAAATGGCATGAATATGTACTGAAAGGACCCCCACTATGTATAAAATGTGGTCTTTCTCTTGTATTCTGGCACAATCCTAATCCGATGAGACCCAGAGAATCCATTCGTAAATGAGTAGGCTTCCTACCCACCAACATTCTCTAAAGCTTCATCAGTGAATAGTGTGGGAAATGGATCATAGACACATGCATCAGTGAGCTTGCGAAGATCAACACAGATCCTTATCTCTCCTTTAGTATTCCTCTCTTGGACCACCATAGGGCTAACCCAGTCAGACTCCTCGACTAGTTCAATGATGCTAGCGTCAAGAATTTTGTCGAGTTTTTCCCTTACTTTCTCCTTGTACTTTGAGTTTTCCTTATAGTGGTTGTACTTTCTGCTTGATTGGTTTTGCATCAGGATTCAAAGTGATGTGCATTACTCCTACATCACCCATCACGCCTTTCAATTCCAATAATTTTGTAGGGAATAGGTCCTGGTATTCGTGCAGCAACATAGTGACCCTTCTGATTGTGTCGTCAACCCAATGGTCTACTATATTGGCAAACTTGTGCTCCGCCTCTGAGCCTATGTTGACTTGTTGTGTCCTGACCAATTTTACTACATCCCACATTGCTATCTCTTGCCCTGCAACCACGTGTTTTCCTTTAGACACAAGGATATGAACATTGTGTGGATCTCATCGCCTTCCTCCATGATAAAATTGTAACAATCACGGGCTTGTGCCAACTGCAAATCCCAGTCAGGTTGTACCAGATTCCTCGGCTTCTTAGTAATGCAAAATAATCCTGACCTAATGTATTTAAGGGCCTCATTAATACACTCCTAGTCATCAATGATGTTATAAGTTTACAAGAACCCATCTATCATCTCATCCCAATCCACAGTTCCATGGCGCAACTCTATTTCAAGATACCATTGTTGAGGTATCGTATCCAAAGAATGAAAGAACATGTTGTTAGATCCCTATAATACTAGTATAGCCCCCTATTGTTGTTAGTGTAGCCCCTTTATTATTATTGTTGTACCCATGTAGCCTTCATATTGTTATTATTGTGCCCCGTAAAAATCCACTATTATTATTTTTGTGCCCTTAAATTATTATTGTTAGCTCGGCTAGGATTATATTGTCACCCCATGGACTCCTATATATAGAAATGATGTTTTGTCATTTGTATCATCCAAGAATTTTCCATTTATGTAATGTAAAGGAGGGTTCCCCTTAGAAGTGGCTGATTTATAAGGCTTTGATCTCTCTTTTCTTCTATTTTTGGATTTGGTTTCATAACATTTGGTATCAAAACTTTGGATTATAGGGTTTCGCTACTTCAAACAGGTCATCGTGGCATTTTGGCTATAACTTTTTTTTTCTACGAAGGTTCAGACGCTAAAAAAACACCCATTTGCGAAGAAATCCTGAGGAAGTTCATGTAAAAATTTCAGATCTTAGTTCGCAATATTTTCGTAGATACAATCTGTGGAAGTTAGGTTTTTTACAGGCTCCTGAATTTCATCTAAAAGAGGTGACCATTAGGGGAATTTTGAGGTCTAAGATGGGCCTCCTAAGAAAACTGTAGAACCAAAATAAACTTTATGAGAACCAATAGGATTCAAGATTGTGATGTCAACCATGGGGGATGATTCACCATTTTTGGAGTAAAAAGGTAAAAGATTAAAAATTAATAAAATAATAAAACTACTTTTTCAACTCGTATTTTCAGCTTATCTCCCTAAGGTTTTACTCAAATTTTGAGCGGGAGTACTCATTGGATGCAAAATTTAATTCACCATCGAAGGAGTAACCATGTTGCATACTTTTGATGGACCTCGCTACACGAAAAATGAAGAAGACATGAAAAAATGTGATTGCAATCACGTTTTTCATGTATTTCTCATTTTTGATATAGCAGATTCCATCAAAAGTATGCAACATGGGTACTCCTTGGATGGGGAATTAAATTTTACATCCAACAAGTATTCCTGCTCAAAATTTGAGTAAAACCTTAGTGAGATAGGTTCAAAATACGAGTTGAAAAAATAGTTTTTTCCTTTTTCCCTCTACAATTTGATGATGTAATCAAATCTTATTTTATAATTTCCACTATTATTTTATAATTTCCTTAGGAGGCCCATTTTAGACCTCAAAATTTCCCTAAGGTCTTGGGAAAATCGTCATGACTCCCTCTATGAGAATCGGATTGGAATTCTATAAAAATCGGCCGAAAGTGAGGGGATTGTAGCTTTCTTTGTATCAATGTCAGAGCTGAAGGAGGAAACGGTGACACGTGGCATGACGTACAATTTCACTCTACTGAATCAACCCATAATTAGGTCATTGTGGGAGATTGGACATAACTTTGTCTTGAAGAATCCAAATCAAGTCAGACCTGTGGCATTGGAAAGAAGACTCAGAGGGCTATTACATGACCTAATCTTAAATCTCAAAGATCCAAAATCACAGAGATACATCAGTTTCAATATCGAACTCCTCAAAAGAAAGAAAAATGTGCATATTTTTTTTTTCAAATTTTATAAGTCTTGTTTGAAAAATCACTTTGAAGTGATTCCAAGAGGATATTGAAGGATAGATATTAGTATTGGGTTCTCAAATCCCCCCTAAAAGGAAATCAACATCCATTAAGCACTCATAAGGCTCTACTATGACTCATGAAGAGGAATAAGTGCAACATGATATATCAAAATTACAAGAGCAAGTGCAACAACTTTCACTCTCGCAAAGAGCAACAAAAATTGAAATGGAAGTTTTGAAGAAAGGCGTGTAAGCTAATATGGATGGTTTGAACAATGGCATGGAAGATATGAAAAATGATCTAAAAGCAGACATGGAAGGTTTGACAAAGTTGATACAAGAAATAATTCCTAACGGCGAAAATATAGTAGATGAAACTCATTATGAGAACAAAATAAATGTTAATCGTGATTTCATAAACTCTAATGTTGGATTGAAGACCCACCATATTCCAAATATAGATATGAGAAATTTTGATGGAAAGGATCCTATAACATGGATACTATAGATAGAGCAATATTTTGATCTCAATAATTTCCAAAACACATAAAAGGTACGCATTGCAACTTTATATTTAGAAAAAAATGCATTTGTATGGTATCAGTGGCTTTTCTCCCATAAAAAAATTGTCACTTGGTCAATTTTTAAGGAGAAAATGATAGCACATTATGAGGATGCAAAGACCAACACCTTCTTTAGCCAATTTATAAATATTAAACAAAAGGGTTCATTGGTGGAGCACATTGAGGACTTCCAAAAATTGAATATAAGGGTATCTGATATTCCAGAGGAACACATGATTGATGTCTTCAGAGGGAATTTAAATGATAACATCCAACATGAGATTCACCTTTTGGAACTTGATTCATTGGAGAAGGCATTCATGTTCACAAGAAAAATTGCATGTAAAATTATGGTGAAAAGGAAGCCTACCGCTCACATCTATAAAGATGGAAGTGTTGCTAGTCCTAGACTTCCATAACCTACAAGGCTGACACCCCAACAATTGGAAGAAAAAAGAGAAAAGGGGCTTTTCTACAATTGTGATAGAAAATATAGTAAAGGTCATAATTCTGATGAAAAGAAATTATTTTACATAGATTGTGAAGAGGAGGAAAAAAATGAACAAGAAACTTCAAAAGAAGAGGACATACACCAAGAACCAACCCTAGAGAAAGAAGAAATGAGTATGACCATATCCTATAATGCACTGGCAGGAAATACCACTCCTAAAAATCTCAAGATAGAAGGACATATCAAGAAGAAAAAGGTAATAGTGTTGATTGATTCAAGTAGTACCCATAATTTTATTCATTGTAAGATAGCCAAGGAATTTAATTGCTTACTATACTTAGCACCAGAGTGTCAAGTAATGGTTGCAAATGGAGGACCTACAAATTTCTCTCTAAATTGCAATAATATCAAGCTAACCATGGGGGAATATTTTTTGAATAGTTCAATGATTTCCATTCCAATGGGAGGTGTTGATGTTGTACTACGAGTACAATGGTTACAATCTTTGGGGATGGTGGCTTTTAATTTTCAAGAAATTTTCTTGAATTTTTTTTCGGAAGGAAAGGAAGTTGAATTACGGGGTATCACAGGGAATCCAAGAAATATAATAAGCTCTAATGTCATGAAAAATATTCTGAAGAAAGAATGACGAGGCGTAATTTCACAATTATTCTCACTAGAAGTTCCAACATCAAAATCATCTATTTCTCTAGATTTCCAAAAAGTCTTGGAGAAACATTCCAAGGTGTTTGAAACTCCCAAAGGACACCCACCTATTTGTGATCATGATCATGCTATTCATTTCATTCCAGGAAGTGTTCCTCCAAACATCAGGCCTTACAGATATCCTTATGTCCAAAAGAGTTAAATTGAACGTATGATTGTAGAAATGTTAGAGGCTGGTATAATTCAACCGAGTCAAATTTCTTTCTCTGCTCGACTAGTATTGGTCCACAAGAAGGATGGATCATGGCACATGTTTCTAGATTATAGGGAGCTCAATAACCGCACTATTAAAGATAAATTTCACATTCCTGTGATTGATGAATTATTGGATGAATTACATGTAGAAATTTATTTTACCAAGTTGGATCTTCGTTCAGGATATCATCAAATTAGAATGAAGACTGAAGATATTCTGAAAACAACATTTTGAACTCATGAGGGTCATTATGAAATTTTGGTCATGCCTTTTGGCCTTACCAATGCGCCATCTACATTTCAAGGGTTGATGAATCACATTTTCAAACCCTTCCTTAGAAAATTTACGTAGTATTTTTTGATGATATACTAATCTACAACAGGTCTTGGAAGGATCATGTTCAACATGTTGGCAGGGTGCTGAAACTATTGGAGGAGAAATAATTATATGAAAAAACCTCCAAATGTTTCTTTGGAGTACAAGAGATGGAATATATGGGACATATGTATCTCATGAGGCTGTTGAGGTAGACCCTAAAAAAATTGAAGCCATTAAGGAATGGAAAGTCCCAACCTAACAAGAAAGAAAGTAATTTACCAAAGAATTTCTTGTGCGATTATCGAATTATTATATAAGTTGTTAAGAATTATGGGAGAATAGTAGCACCTCTAACAACATTATTGAAGAAAGATGAATTTTCATGGACTCTTGAAGCAACTAAGGCCTTTGAACATCTTAAAGAGGCAATGTGCCTAGCACTGGTCTTAGATATGCCAGGCTTCACAAAAACCTTTATTGTGGAATGTGATGCCTCAGGAAATGGAATTGACATTTTTTCAATGCAAGAAGGAATAACTATTTCTTTTTAAAGTCATCCATTCAAAGGGAAGTATTTATAGAAATCTATTTATGAGATGGAAGTGTTGGCAATAATACATGCACTAAAGAAATGGCCACCTTACCTAATGAGAAGACACTTCAAGGTAAAAAATGATCATGATAGCCTTAAATACTTTTTGGAACAAATACTATCTTCAAAAGAGCAACAAAAATGGGTCACAAAGATGTTGGGTTATGACTTTGAAATCATCTACAAAAAAGGGAAGCTAAATGTTGTTGCAGATGCACTCTCAAGAAAGGATGAAGAGGTGGAAGCATTTCTTTGTGTCATTTCTATTATCCAACCAGATTAGATAACCGAAGCAAGGGATGAATGGAAGAATGGTGAAGAAGTGTGAACACTCATTCAAAATTTGTAGCAAGATCCTAGTACATATGATACATTTAGTTGAAAAATGATTCCTTATGGTACAAATATCTCTTATATCTTTGTAATAATTCCCAACTAAAACAAAATATTATTATGGAATTTCACACCTCTCCCTTAGGAGGACACTCGGGATGTTTAAAAACTTACCACATGGTGAAGATTTTTTTTTTGGGATGGCCTTAAATATGACATTCAAAAGTTTGTGGTGGAATTTTTGGTTTGCCAACAAAATAAAGTTGAGACAATTAATACCCCAGGTCTTCTACAACCTTTACCCATTCCAAGTCAATGTCATGAGGAGGTTTCAATGGATTTTATCATAGGTTTACCTAAGTCCAAAGGAAAGAGTGTCATCTGGTGGTAGTTGATAGACTTACCAAGTATGCACAGTTTTGTGCATTATATCATCCATTTAAAGTAAGTACAGTTGCTACTGCATTTGTGGAAACAATTCAAAAGATACATGGAAACCCAAATATTATTGTAAGCGACAGAGATCCCATTTTTACTACAAATGTTTGGAAGAAATTATTGTCTTGTTTGGATACTCAAATAGCTCACATCTCATCTTATCATCCTCAATCCGATGGGAAAACTGAGATAGTGAAAAAATGCTTGGAAGGATATATTTGTTGTTTTGTATCTACTAAAAAAACACAATGGTTCAAGTGGTTACCTCTGGTTGAATGGTGGTATAAAACTACCTTCCATACTATAGCAAAAATGGCCCCATTTACGACACTTTATGGATATCATCCGTGGTCCATCACATCATCTTTAAGAGAAAATTCTAAGGTTCAAGAAGTGGAAGATCACATCAAGCATCAACAACAAGTTCACCAACTCTTAAAGGATAACCTAAATTTGGCACAAAATCGAATGAAGCAACATGCATATCAACATCGCAGTGATAGAAGTTTTGATGGAGGAGACTGGGTATTTTTATAGCTACAACCATACAAACAAATGTCCCTCAAGCAAGCTAAGAAGGATAATAAATTATCGCCAAAGTACTATGGTAATATGGTAATATGGGTACTATGGCATACAAATTGGAGCTTCATGCTTCATCTCAAGTGCACCCAGTTTTCCATGTTTCATGATTAAAGAAGGTTATAGGTGACAAACTTCCAGTTCAAACAATATTGCCAGAACTTAATGAGGAAGGAAAAACCATATTGGAACCTAAAGCAGTCATGGAAACTAGAACTCGACAACTATGAAATCGATCAATTTCAGAGTATCTCATCAAGTGGAAGAAATTACCCACAGAAGATTCCACATGGGAGGATGAGAATTTTATAGAGATGCATCCAAAGCTACTCAAGCATTAAGGACAACACTTTTTTGAAGGAGAGGGGCATGTTAGATCCCTATATTACTAGTGTAGTCCCTTATTTTCTTAGTGTAGCCCCCTTACTGTTATTATTGTACCCCTGTAGCCCCCATATTGTTATTATTATGCCCCATAAAAAAACCACTATTATTATTTTTGTGCCCTTACATTATTATTGTTAGGTTGGCTAGGATTATATTGTGACCCCATGGACTCCTATATATAGAAAGGAGGCTTCACCATTTGTATCATCAAATAATTGTTCATTTCTATAATATAAAAGGAGATTTCCCCCTCGAAGTGGTTGATTTCTAAGGCGTTGATCTCTCTTTTCTGTTGAAAATTTTAACTAGGATCAGTCTTCATATTGACTATGTAATTATGAATTTATGGAAAGAAAAAGACAAATATAATAAAATCTATATTTTTTGTAATTTATTCATGGGTTTCATGAGCAAGGCTTTATTATAGGTTAATAGACTTCTTTGTGATGTCTATTAGGGTCTTATCTTCTAGTTATAAATATAATTAAGTGTCATATATATGAAGGATCTAGTCTAGAGAAATAATCCAAGACCTTGCCAAAGAAACCATGAAAGAATGGCTTAATTTCGCCCTCCAACATCGCTGAAAGATAAGCTCACATGATTTGTTAAAGTCAGCCTTCCATTAGCTAGTCAAGTCGGCCTACAAGCAAAAGGGAAGGTCAGCCTAAATGTGGAAACAATGCACTATATATATAGTGTTGGAGCTGCGGCCTATTTGACATGGAAAAGGGTGTGGACTCCTCTGTAACTTCCTCTAGAAAAGTGCAAATTATATGTGAAAAAAAGCACTCAAGAATTTCGGACAGTTCTGTGTCCTCAAGTGTGGATTTCAGAAGTTATCAAATGTGGATTTGAGAAGCTATTAGATGTGGAATTCTGAGGCTAATTAAGTGTGGAATTTAGAGGTGAGTAAGTGCGTATTTTAGAAGGTTGTGATAAGGGTTTCAGATGTGAATTTACCAAAGTGATAAGATGCAGACTTCAGAGAGATAAGAAGAACTTTAACTCAGTGTTGTGACGAATAAGTTGTCTCGGTTCAGTATCCTACATGTCTTGATTCTAAGTGGAAGTCAACAGTGACTTGGTGCTGGTATAAAAAGATGCTAGGTGCTATGATGGTGCAAGTTTGAAGTAAGTACAATAACTCAGATCAGATGTCAACCACCTTGATACAACAGTTCAGAGGAATTATTCTCAGCAATATAACGTCACCTATATGCATGATGATACTCGTTGGAGGGATGATACCATCGGTGCAGATTGTTGAAGAAAAGAAGGATCAACACTAAAAGAAGACACATAAGCAATGACAATGTCTTAGAGGCATTCATAGGTCAAGGGTATGAGTCTTGTTCATGGTACTTGCCATTTTAAGATCCATGATAATAATTATTTCTGGTTTTCCTCTCCAAGAGGGAGATGTTTTGTCGTGGCTCTAGGAGCGTAATTTTTGTGTCGCATGCATTTTGATAATTGACTTGATCATTAGGAGAATTGTGAGGTATAAAATGGGCCTCATAAGAAAAATGTACAACCAAAATAAACTTTATAAGAACTAATAGGATTCAAGATGATGATGTCAACCATGGGGTATGATTCACCATTTTTTAAGTAAAAGGGTAAAAAGATTAAAAAATAATAAAATAGTAAAACTACTTTTTAAACTCATATTTTCAACTTATCTCCCAATTTTTTAACTCAAATTTCAAGCAGGAGTACTCGTTGGATGAAAAATTTAATTCCTCATCTAAGGAGTACCCATGTTTCATACTTTTGATGGACCCTGCTACATGAAAAATGAGAAATACATGAAAAAATGTGATTGCAATCATTTTTTTCATGTATTTATAATCTTTCGTGTAGCAGTATCCATCGAAAGTATGCAACATGGGTACTCCTTGGATGAGGAATTAAATTTTGCATCCAACGAGTAATCCCGCTCAAAATTTGAGTAAAAACTTGGGGAGATAAGTTGAAAATATGAGTTTAAAAAGTAGTTTTTTTCTTTTTTTCCTCTAAAATTTGATGATGTAATCAAATCTTATTTTATTATTTCCACTATTATTTTATTATTTCCTTACGAGGTCCATTTTAGACCTCAAAATACCCCTAATTTTAAAGACTAAATAAGTTAAAGAAGGGAAGACATAAGTAACTCAACTAAGAACGCAAGTAATAATCAAGAAGAGACTTTGAATTAATCTCCGACCCTTCAAATTCTCAACATGGAATCATAGCTAAGGTGCTGAACTCAAGGGCTACTTGACAAAGAGACACTCTAGGAAGCAAGAATCAAAGTTTGGGTGAAAAGTCAAATACGTTTGCAAGGGAGACTCTCAAGCTATTTTCGAGAAATATCTTCATCTCATTCAAAGGATCAACTTTTCAAGAAACAATCTTTGCCATCAAATATTTACATTCAAGACATTGTTAGAAGCTGACATCATCTTTTGAAGATATCCTTTACCATCAAGGATCCAAGAACAACTAGTTTGAACATTTCTATCTTAGAAGAATCTCCTAACTTATTCGTCATTATAAAGGAAGCTGCAAGCCACTCTACTAAAGTAAGTATCTATGACCTTACTTAAATCTATCAACATGACTTATTATAAAGAGATCAACAAGATGGTTGGGTCATCAAAATTTAGTGCATGGAAGAAGAGGACAAATTTAAATTTAATTAAAGATGAAGTTATGGACTACATCGAAGGATCGACAATTCAACCACCAAAATAATATGCTCCAGCTCATGCCAAGTACATGAAGGGAGAAATTAGCACCGAGAGGATTCTCATAGAATCCATTAAAGACTCAGTCATTCCCTATGTAACAAAACTAAAGTTTTCTAATGAAATATATGAGAAAATAGTGGAGCTATTCTCTATGAGTATTGCAGGAGAATCAATCTCTCTAAGAAAATAAATATATAAAATGAAATTTTCAAGAAAAGAAGGAATCACTCCATACTTTATGAAGATTTCTGAAATAAGAGATCAATTGCAGGAACTGGGAGAAGTAATGTCTAACACTGATATGACTACAGTGGTGTTGAATTCTCTACTATAAGAATGGGTAAACTTCACTTCAAGTTTATACAGGAAGAAAGAAGCCACGCCATGCCATGATTTATGGTCTCTATGTAAAATATAGGAAATGAGAATGAAAGCCAAAGCTGATACAGGAAGAAAGGAAGATTCAGAAATTTGGTCCTCAGAATAAAAAAATAAATATGGAAAAAGCATGATGATTTGGATGTAATAAACTTGGGCATTATAAGAGATATTTTCCTAAATTTGAAAATGACAAGGGAAAAAGGGAAGAAGCCAATGTCTCAGAAATGAGGGAAGAACCTAATGTAAAGAAATATAAGAAAGAAGAAGATAGGTATCTCCACTGTGATTGAGATCATCTTCACCTTTAAATGATTTATGTTAGTTGTAAAATAGTATGATAGGAAGTAGTATAGAATTATGATTGAAGCATGGCAGGAGCTCTTGATGAAATAGCTCCTAGAAAACCTCACTGATAATAATTCTGATGGAAGGCAGTCATCAAGATCAAGGGTCATCATGGAAACATGTGTTGACATTTTCTAATGTAGTTCTCTATGAACTCACTAATTAGAGAGAAATCAGAATGGTTTCATCAAGAATTCTATGCTATAGAATTCTGGGATGTGATGACATATTGATGGAGCAGATCAAGGGAATGAAGTTCTTCATTCTAGAAATAATGTAATAGGATGACTCAAGGGAAAAAGGTATGAGGTGTATATATATTTATATGCTGACACTGGATGCTTTGAAGTCATGTCATATGGTTGCAGGGAATGGACTTCTATATTTAGAAGTATGATCTATGGAGGAGGATCTTTCACAGTGCATTGACACATGAAATCAACATAATATATTCTCATATGTAATATGAGGTGGTTGTATGTGGACAAGGAACTAGAAGTTGTAAGTTCCTCAGAATGAAATTGTGCAAAAAGGAAGAGATCATGAAGTGAAACTGTGTCAAGAGGCAGTTGTCATTTGGAAGCCAAGAATATGTGACTAGAATATCTCCAAGGAGGATATGTAGACTCTGATAGAAGTCAGGTAAAGAAGAAGACCCTTGAAAAAACATATCATTAGGAGATGTGTCAATATGAATAAAGGATGTCGATGCATAAAGGAAGATTCCATGGTGAAAGATAATCACTGGTAACTTTTGTTTTAAAAGTTCATACATATATGTTTATCTGGATAAATTTGTGCGGGGCTACTAATCATGAGAAAGAATGTAATATCCTTGGAGATTATTCGAAAGAAAGAAGCATGGCATAAAAGGTGGACTAGATGAGAAATACATATTAATCACTTTCTGGTAGATGGCATAACTCATGAATGAAAGTGATGGATGATATGTGCCCTATGAAGCTAAAGTTGAAGATTCCTTAATATTGAAATCCATGACATCAAAGGGAGGAATTCTTCATGAGCAGTTGGGTATCTCACCATTTCTATTGCAGCTCCCCAATTGAGAGGGAGCCCAGTGATAAGTTTCTTACTTGGAAGAAACTGGGTAATTCCTAAGAATGAGCTTAGGTACATTCCTTATACAAGAATGAGTACATTACCTTATGGAATAGGTCCTCCCTGGCTGAGAGGGAGAGATAGACATGCCATTCTGGTCTTCACTTGGGAAGACATAATGGAGGATTGGGTAATCATCTATCATTCAGTACTCTTTGTGAATATGTTAGGGAATTCAAGATAAGAGTAGTCGGGGACTGATATCCTCTAAGGTCTAGCTACCCAAGAGAAGAATTGTCCAAGAAGGTCATAATTTGGGAACACCTAGGTAAATTATGTACCTTGGAGAGACAATGACTATGGTGTCTATAAGTCATGTGTCTTGCCAACATTGTAGCCCATTATCTCATTAAGAGATGGGGATTTTAGTCAAGGCCTTGGACTTGGACAATTTTGGTTGATATGACGCTATAAAGATGTGATTACCAATGTGATTCTTCTTATGATATTCTTTAGTTTGAAAGTGACCATCTATCGATATGAATACCTCCCTTGTTAAGAGGGAGTGTTGAAAACTGCAACTAGGATCAGTCTTCATATTGACTATGTAATTATGAATTTATGTAAATAAGAAGACAAAGATAATAAAATGTGTATTTTTTGTACTTGCTTCATGGGTTTCATGAGAAATATTTTATTATAGGCTAATACAATTCTTCTTGATGTCTATTAGGATCTTGTCTTCTAGGTATAGATATAGTTAAGTGTCATGTATATGAATGATCTAGTCTAGAGAAATTCTCCAAGACCTTGCCAAAGAAACTATGAAAGAATGGATTAATTCATCCCTCCAACATCGCTAGAAGATAAGCTCACATGATGTGTTAAAGTCAACCTTCCATCAGCTAGTTAAGTCGGCCTAGAAGAAAAAGGGAAGGTTGACCTAAATGTGGAAACAATGCACTATATATAGTGCTAGAGCTGTAGCCTATTAGGCACATAAAAGAGTGTGGATTCCTCTGTAGCTTCCACAATGTAAAAGTGCAGATTATCTGTGAAAAAAGGCAGTCAAGAATTGCAAATAGTTATATGTCCTCAAGTGCGGATTTCAAAAGCTATCAAATGCATATTTCAGAAGCTGTTAGAAGCGGATTTCAGAGGCTGATTAAGTGCATACTTCAGAGGTGAGTAAGTGCAGTTTTTCAGAAGGTTGTGATAATGGTTTCAGATGCGAATTTACCACAATGATAGGATGTGGACATCAGAGAGATAAGTGGCACATTAACTCATCTTTGTGATGAATAAGTTATCTCGGTTCAATATGCTACATGTCTTGATTCTATGTGCAAGTCAACAATCACTTGGTGCTGGTCTAAAAATATGCTAGGTGCTATGATGGTGCAAGTTTGAAGTAAGTACAATAAATTGGATCAGATTTCAACCACCTTTGTGCACCAGTTTGGAAGAATTATGCACAACAATATAACGTCAAATATATGCATGATGATACTCGTTGGAGGGATGATACCATTGGTGCAGATTGATGAATAAAAGAAGGATCAACACTGAAAGAATACTCATAAGCAATGACAATTTCTTGGAGGCATTCATAGGTCAAGGCTCTAAGTCTTGGTCATGATAATTGTCATTTGACGATATATAAGAAGAATTCCTTTCAAGTTTTCCTCTCCAAGAGGGAGAGGTTTTTCCTTGGCTCTAGGATTCTAATTTTTATGTCTCATTTTTTTTGATAATTGACTTGATGAAAGACTAAAATAAGTTAAAGAAGAGAAGACATAAGTAACACAAGTAAGCTCACAAGTAATTATCAAGAAGAGAATTTGAACTAGTCTCCGGCCCTCCAAATTCTCAACATTTTCTTCTATTTTGGGAGCTGGTTTCATAACACATGTGCACCCATGTTGTGTAAGGTTTGACGCCCCAAGCTAGAGTCTAGAAATCCAAGTGCTCGCGTGGATCCTTCTGACCATCATACTTCTCTATGATATTTGTATCAACCTAAACAAATCTCAACCTTATCATCTTAAAAACTCCTTCCATCCTCCGAAACTTACGTTATGCACGCCCCACCATCATCTTAGAGTAGAACTCAATGCAAAGTCCAAAGCTTCGTATCTCTGGTCCTAATGTACCATTTTCTCAAATTCCTACAAAAATAAGATACCATTCCCCATTCCATCATAAAAAAGCAAGTCACATGCTTCCAATCTGACAGAACGCAGAGATCTAGTAACCCTGTTATAGCGCTTAGTGGTTACTTCAAGAAAATGATTCTTCCAGTGCTCCAAATTTTCATCAGAATCAGAAACACTTGAACTTTCGTGCTCCCAACAAATTCTACCATCCGCAGTGGGATTGATCTAGTCTTCATCCTGCACAGTAAGCTTATATACTTGATCAATCTGAACATCCCCATACTCATTTTGGATAGGCTTTGTATAGCGCACACCTTCGAATGGATCTAATGGCACAACAACTCGGGTATCATTCTTTTCAAATATCAATTGTCTCCTCTTTAGGTTGATTATAGCATCCATGTCATAATCCCAACCAAATCCCAATAGTGTAGGTTATGAACTACTATCATCAATTATCTGAATCACTTTGAGGTCGACCAATGCACTATATCCATCAATATCTATGCTAATCCCCTAAAATCGCCCCATAGGAATGATCTTCTGCTTATTTTCCATCCTCAACTGAAATGGTGACTAGTGCAGCTTAGGCCTTCCCATCCACTCTCATGTATTCTTTGGAAAAATGTTGCCATATGATCCTAGATCTAGAATGACTTGATCCATCTCATAATCTCTTATCTACGTAGTGAACCACATCTCTCGGCCGGTTCTTTTCTTGTTCTTGTATACTTTGTTTACTGCGCGTTGTTCCAATTGCAAAATTTCCTTGAAAGTGCAGTTATCTATCAAATCCTGCAACCCTTCTATAGCCCTTTGGTCCCTCAACAATTTCATACACGTCTGCAAGAGGGATGCCAAGATATACTAATCAACTTCCTTTACTTCTGCAATCTCCTTAAGCTTGTTCTGCACTCGAAACAATTGTCTCTGCGTGGTAGATGGCGAAGCTTTAGGAGTCATAAATGTCTTCCATGCTTCAATGAATGTTTCTTTCTCACGCTGAAAATTAGATCCAACATTCTTGTCTTCATATTTTCTTAACCAAGTCTTCATCACAATTTTTCTTCCTTCTGTGTGATCTCCTCCGGTATTCACACCACTATGTGTTACTATGTTAACCCTTAGATCTGCCTGGTGCGGTTCAACCCTCATCATTTTTATATTCTGAGTCGATTGTTGGTTATGTTTCTCCTATATTTTAGCTAAAAAAAGGGGACAATATTCGATTTCATGACCAAATTCTTGACAATACTTACAGGAACCTGCTGTAGGATTTTTACAATCCTTGGAAAAATGTCTAGCTTTTCCACAGTCGTAACATATCATATGGCCTTGTCCACAACCTGCGCCTCCTCCTCGGCCATGCCCTCGACCTAGGAAACATTTGCGCGTAGTAAAAGAACCCGAAGCTTTGTGGCCTACTACTTGCATTCGATATGCACCAGGATTATTCTGTATCATCAGATCATAGCTCTTACAATGTTTCTCATCATGTCCCAACGAACTACATAAATTGTAGAACATTTGCTTATTTGATCTAATAAACTCTTGCAACCGGTGATAATAGTCTATGGAATGTTGGCCTGCTACTTTGCATAAGATTCACCTGATCTGGATTTATGCAAGAATGGAAAAAAATACAGAAATAACCGTAAACATAGAAATATAGTGGAAATAATGCTTCATTTCATTAATATCAAATCACAGAAATATGCTTACAAACATGATGGAAATAAAATAGCTAGGGTGCTGGCAGGGAATCTCTGAGAAGAGATGTGGTAACTATAGACCTCTGAACTATGTTACAATGAGGCTTAAGGGCCTATTTATTATGGAGAAACAATGGAGAACACTAAAAGTCCAAAAACCTAACCCTAGGAGATGAAGCACCAAAAATATGGGCCCCGTTTGGGTAAATTGGTGTTTCAACATCCCGGGGACATAACTTTGGCATACTATCTCTGTTTGGGGCTTAAAAATGACTCTGGAAGTTTAGGACCTCAAAAGCTGCTAAAAATAGTAAGTTGTGAAAAAAACTGAAAGAGACAATGGTGGGGCCCCAAGTGGAATAGGCGGGTGGCCACCAATATCCACCTGGATCATTCCTCCCCCCTTAGGATGTAATGGTCCCCATTTCATTGAGTTCCTCCATGAGATGAGGAAACTTCTATTGAACTTGGTCCCTGGTGAAACCCTTGCCTTGGTGCAGGATTTGGCCAGATTTGACAACTTGATATAGTTGGATCTTCTATCAACGAGTGTTCTTGATTTGCATGTCCATGATACAGTCTGTGGTGGCATGTTCCATGTATTCTAGGTTTAACTCTTTTGGTGTGAGTTTCTCTGCAATGTGAGAGGTGTCGAATAGAGGTGGGAAGTAGGGACGAAGGGAGTATACATTGAATACTGGGTGTAGACCAAGGAATGGTGGAATACTGAGCTCGAAGGAATTGTTCCCTACAGCCTTGGTGATGGTGTACGGCCCATATCAGAGTGGGCGAATCTTGCGGTGGGGTCTAGTGAGGCGCTCCTTCTGCAAATTTAGACACACTTTTTTGCCCACCTAGAATTTGTGTGGTAGTCGATGTTGATCATGTCATTGCTTGTACTTAGCATTGGCTCTGTCCAATATGTCATGACCCTGTTGGTAGATGTGCTGAATGTGCTCGATGAAGTTTTTTGCTTTGTCAGCTTCAAACTGGACATGAGCCGAATCATCCTGAGTATATGCAAATGGCATGGCGACGTCAATGGGACATAGTGGCTAGAATCCCAAGCCCACCTGAAAGGGGCTGTGGCCGGTTGAGCTGTGGAGAGCCCAGTTATAACTGTGTTTTACATAGGGAAGGCTCTCATCCCATGTGCTTGGATGCTTTGAATTGTACATGCGTAGAATGTGTACAATCATCCTGTTGATGACCTCTGTCTAGCCATCAGTTTGGGGATGGAAAGCTGTGGACTTGGTGAGCTTAGTATCCAACATTGACCAGAGGCTGAACCAAAATGTGCTGAGGAACCTGTTGTTGCGATCTGATATGATAGACTGTGGGATCCCAAAGTGCACCCACATTCTTTTAAAGAAGAGTTTAGCAGTGGCTTCTACTGTGATATTCTTCTTCCAGACTACCATGATGGCCATCTTTGAGAATCTATCGACAAACTCAAAAACACAGTCGTTTCCATGCTTAGTAGAAGGAAAGCCTGACATGTAATCCATGGAGATGGATTCCAAGGTCGACTAGGGATAGGTAGCAGAGTATATAGCCATTTCTTCTTGATGGTCAGTTTGGCAATGGCGCAAGCAATGCAGGATCTTCTGTACTTCCCGACATCATGTCGAAGGTTCGACCAATAGAAATACTTCTGCACTACTGCCACTATTTTCTCGACTCAAAAATGCCCAACGACTTGACTGTAGTGCGCTTCCCATATCATCTTGGCATGCTCGCTTGAAGGAACACAAAGGTGTCCCAGGTGACGTAATAGTGCATCTTGGAGGTGAAACTTTGGAACTTGCATACCCCCTAATAGTGCCTTGTATGTGTAGCTGAATTCTGGATCGCTCTTGTAGAGAAGTGGTCAATCAGAAGTCTCATGCCCACAAGGGTTGAGAACGGTGGTTATGGCCACGATCGGTGGTCGACTGAGGCAGTCTGCAACATTATTGGTGCTACCCTTCTTGTACTTGATGTTCAAATGAAATTGTTGCAGATATGTGGACCACTTCTGATGGCGATCGTTCTGCAGCTTCCCTTGTGTCTGTATGAACTGTAGGGGTCAGTGGTCTGTGTGGATGATTGTCTCCTTCCCCAAAATGTAATGCTCATTGTCGACAAGCATGCACAATGGAATAAATTTCTTTGTCATAAGTGGGATACTTTCGAACTGTGTCGGACAATGTCTCACTATGATATGCCACTGGATGCCCCTGTTGAGTAAGAACTACCCCAATAGCATAGTCAGAGGCATATGTCTCGATCTGAAATGGTTGTTGCAAGTCTGGTAATGTGATCACTAGGGTAGAACAGAGGTGATGTTTCAATTCTGCGAATGCCTTTTGTTGAGATTCCAACCAACTGAATTTTTCTTTCACTCCTCCCTTGGTGACTTGACTCAAGGGCCAAGTGATATGAGAGAATCCCAACACGAACATGTGGTAGAAATTAGCAAGACCCAGAAAGCTGCAAAGCTTTGTTAGGGTGATTGGGGCTGGCCAATCCCAAATGACTTGGATCTTGGTTGGATCCACATGCACCCCCCTTTCATCAACAATGTATCCCAGATATTGAACCTGGGTCATGCCAAAAGTGCACTTCTCCAAATTGGCACACAACTTGTGTTGCCGCAGTGTTTGGAAGACTTCTTGGATGTGGTGGAGGTGCTCTTCCCAAGTCTAGCTGAAGATCAGAATGTCATCCAAGTATACCACTACAAATGAGTTGGTGAATGGACACACGATGTCATCCATCAACCTCATGAAGGTTGCGGGAGCATTTGTCAATCTGAAAGGCATGACGAGCCATTTGAAAAGGCCCTCCTTGGCTTTGAAGGTAGTCTTCCACACATCAAACGGTTTGATTGGTACCTAGTGATACCTAGACTTCAAGTCGATCTTACTGAAAAATTTTGCCCCTTTGAGTTGGTCCAAAAGGTCATCAATCCGTGGGATAGGGTACCTATTTCGGACAACGATCTTTTTCAGTAACCGATAATCAATACAAAGTCTCCAAGTCCCATCCTTCTTCTGTACCAAAATGATCTGGCTCCCACAAGGCGATGAACTTGTCCAGATGTGACCTTTCTCTAGCAGCTCCTGAATATGCCTCTTGATTTCATCATTCTCCATAATAGAGCGCCTACAGATCGGTCCATTGGGTAGCGGCGCACAATGGGGTGCTTGACCTAACAGTGTAGATCCACCCCTGTGGGTGAGGTGAAGATTTCCCTGTACTCCTCCACAACCTTGTCCATTTGTTGTTGTCATGCAGAGGAGCCATGTCTAGAGGTCGTGGCCACAATCTTCTTCTTTCCCTGGGGGCGGTTCATCAGGAAAACAAATTTCCTGGTTTGGGAAATGAGCTTACTGCATTGTTTTGCAGTAACCAAAGAGATAGTGTGAGGCAGTGGTACCTCTGGTAACCTCTATAATTTATTTCCCAAACTAACAATAACAACGCAAGGCTGGGACTCATACACAGCATGTTGCTTCCATAAGTATGGTTGGCCTAATAATACATCAAAAACATCAATAGGAGCAATATCACACAATACCTCATCCGTGAATGGCTTGATGCTATAGGGAAGGTGGAACTGCTGGCTGACACGGATATCCCGTCCTTGGTGAAGCCACCCAATGGTGTATGGTTGTGGGTGCGTTCTGGTCGACAAGCCCAACTGCTTCATGACATCTGCTGAAATGAGGTTCTTTTGGCTCCCATTGTTGACAATGAACTATAGTGGGGAACCCTTTACCCACATCTGGGAGTGGAAGATATGCTCTGCCTCCTCTGGATCTTCTGGTTCCACCTTCTAGATCTTCGTAATGGCAACAGTGGCATTGGGCTCTGCATCAATAATCTTCTTCTCTTTTTCATTCACCTTGTCAGGTTCTGATTCAGATTCGGAGCATGCATCTGATTCAGAAGCCCTCATCTCGGCCACCAGCGACTGCTTGGCCCGACACTCACTTGTGTTGTGAGTGGAGCTCTTATGGAACTCACACCACTTTCCCGTGTCCTTCTTTGGCTTCATGGTGTTGTTATTTTCTTGTGTCTTTGGCAGGTTGTCTTGGGCCACCATGCCCTGGCTTTGTCTTTTGTTCTGCGGTTTAGGGACACCTTTCCCTTGCTTTTGATTCACAGATCCAAAGTCTCGCTTCTTCTGTTTGAATTTCTGCTCAATCTTGGCAGCATACCAATATGTCGTATCAAGTGAGGAGATGTCTAGGAACTCCATTTCCTCCTGAATGTATCTATGAAGACAACCGCGATACTGTAGCACCAAATTTTTCTCTAAATCTTTGATACCCAAATTTGTGCATAGTATATGGAACAGGTTCGTTAGCTCATGCAAATATTGATCCCTTTGTTTCCGTCGTGTGGTCCATTGTATGTACTTGTCCTCATAGCTCCCCATAGGATAGTATTTTTCCTTAATGGCATCTTAGAAATAATTCCAAGTGGGTAAGGTTGAGAATAGAGAGGGTTCTGTCTCATCCTTTTTCTCACAGTAGGTTTCCCACCAGTCCTTAACATGGGGGGTAGCTTTGAGGAGTGCAAAAATAATCTTCTACTGGTTGGAAAAGTCATGAACCAAGAAATATCCTTCTAATAGATTCAACCATCTATCTAGGGCATCTACATCTATTTGACCCTCAAATATGGGAATGTCAAAGTTTATTTGTACCTTAAAGGGATTTGCGCCTCCAGAGTGGCTGTTGGATGCAGATGCACTACCGGTGGGCAGTCGTTGAAGAATCCGAGCAAAGTTATCCATCATCGCATTCCTTTGTTTTTCGAGGGCCTCCTCGAGTAATATTTTGATAGGTTCTCCTGCTCCCTCATATTTCTTTTCATCCCCCATGGGCGTCCATTGCGGTTTGCGAGGCTGATCTTGCAAAGGTTCCACCAGATCAAGCCCTAAATCCTTATACCCCAACCTCGTTGGGGACATGCAAAGAAGGATCGAGAAAAAGCAGACTGCTTTGAGACCACTGATCCGAATTTATGCAAGAACACAACACAATATAGAAATAACCATAAACATATAAATACAACAGAAATAAGGCTTCATTTCATTAATATCAAATCAAAAAAATATGCTTACAAACATGATGAAAATAAAATAGCTAGGGTGCTGGTAGCGAATCGCTGAGAAGAGATGTGGTGACTACAGACCTCTGAACTGTGTTACAATAAGGCTCAAGGGCCTATTTATTATGGAGAAACAATGGTAAACTCTAAACGTCCAAAATCCTAACCCTAGGAGATGAAGAGCCAAAAATATGGGCCCCGTTTGGGTAAACTAGTGTTTCAACTTCCCAGGGATGTAACTTCGGCATACTATCTCTGTTTGGGGCTTCAAAATGGCTCTGGAAGTTTAGGACCAGAAAACTGCTAAAAATAGTAAGTTGTGAAAAAAACTGAAAGATACAATGGTGGGCCCCAATTGGAATAAGCGAGTGGCCACCAATATCCACCTGGATCAACACCATACATGGGGCCCTAAACTTGGCCCTTCAGTCACTCCAAGCTTCAATGGGCTCAACATCCCAACATTCAAATATTCTCTATAAATAGGGCACTGCTCCCTATAGTGACCCTCTTCTTTACACTTAATACACTGAAATTCTGACCTTATATCAGAGTGAACCTCCTTTCCCCTCTTTTGATCCTGGAGCTCCATATGCAGGCCCGCCAATTGAGTTTGTATTTGGTGCACCCCAATGCTTGTATCGACTATCGAGAAAGATTCCAGCTTCATCGCTATCTCCAATGCTTCAGCCTGAGTAGCAACCTTTTGTTGTGACAATGGAAATCTGAGATGAGGCAAAAACACATCAATGTACCATTAAATATGTTGTTCATCTAAGATCTTGAAACTAATTTGGCTCATGGACATCTTAAATTGCTAATCTCCCTCCCATATAGTCTCAGTAGCCAACTGTTTAATCTCCTCAATTTCTGTGATACACTGGGACTGCGACTTTCATTTCTTGAATTTAGCATTCAACACAGTATTTGTCTTAGCCAAATAAAAATTTTCATTCATCGTAACATATTTCATGTACCAAGACAGTGCTCTATCTTGCAACGCAGTAACCAACTACGCTTTCTTCATGTTTTCATCAGTAACATTCTACGAACACCATATCGTTTCTACCACAAACCAGAACTCTCAAGGATAATTTTTTGCCTTGAACACATGCATCTTCGGTAGTTGGGACATGGTGAATGGGGGAGGTGGAGGTGGAGGAAAAAGATGGAATGGAGTGATGACGAGGGTGGAGGGCTGGGGAATCTCTGTAGTGCTCTTTTGACTCTTAGATCTTAGACTTCTTGGGGTAGCTGGGTTTTTTTTCTCTTTCTCCAGACCCAAACAACGAACTATATTCCTTTTCAACGTACATTCCCCAATTGGTCCTAAGCCTTTTTCCGCTTCATTTAGCATAAGGTTCTCTTTCTTCCACGTCAATCTGAGTGCATCTGTAGTACACCCTTTTCACAAAATAGAATTCTTATCCAAAACATCAGTGAATTCAAGTACTTAACTCTGAGACCTTTGAAGAACTTATGCTCTGCTTTGCTATAAGACACAAAAGTCACGATTGCAAACTTAGTGATAAAACCTCCAATGATATTATCTATCTAATAATCAACAACTCTCAAAATCTTGTTATTAGTCTTTTTCAGCTTCTCAATTAGATCTAGGGTCCACGCAATTAGCTTATCATTGAACTGACCTGTGTGCGTAACTATTCTTGAGATCCACTTGTACAACTCACTAGAAAATTATGCGAAAAAGATCTCGTACTAATTTATATAGATATACTTATGTAACCAATGTTTCGTAGATATGCATGTATTTTTATTTTCTTGCACAAAAAAATCTTTCTCTTTCAGACTTGCAAAATATTCAATCCCTTGCTTAGATGGGTTCCACATCTAGCTATCCCTGATTCAGATCCTAGTCCCAGCAACAGAATCCTTTACTGGCTTGATGGGGCGTAGACCCAGGTTTGAAGTGACTGCGCGGTGCAACTGAACCCACTATTACCGGCCCTTTCAGCAATGATCTACTTGTGTAGGTCGAGGTTTGACCTGAAACAATATAGGGGGATGCTAGAAACATATGCATCAAGAGGGATAGAGGATTGTGGCTTTAGGGGTTCTTCTTCTTATCAGCTCTTTGCATATCAAATCTATCAATAATATAGGTGTTTTTCAACACAGTTATTGAACTTACTACAAACGGTGTGATCTTACTTAGTCATGCATTAACAAAGTAAATAACCATAAACAATACTATTATATAAAATTATAGATCAAAACCCTTACTCAGCATATACATTCATAAATAATATGCAAAAATAAAAAAAATCAATATAATTTAGATCTTCTCAATAGTTCTTTCATTAATATCCATATCCTTCTCATACATTTAGTTTCACCCTACGCACACAACTGCATTGGTATGCACACAGAGCTACACACTTCCTAAGTTCTCCTGGCACATAGTTGTAGGAACCTTTCCTCTAACCCAAAACATAGAATTTGACTAAAAATAGTCTTACATCCAAATAAATTTCATAAAATTCTACTTAACTACCTATGAATTCTATCTAGACTCCTTATATAGATTTTGCATTTAAAATGCCATGGTCCAAAACCATGGGTGGAGTCTAACGTTCACAAAATATCTCATCCCATTACACAATAAGGGGCTATGACTAACACCAAAACCCCTATTACTCGAAATAGACTCCGCACTACACTCCTTGATCTGCGGAGTCTTTCCCTTTTCCTTTCTTCGAGGGGATCCCATCTCGAATAGGCCCCCAACTCAAAATTGTGCCTCATCACGAGTCAAAAAGCTGGTGCACCATTTTTCTTCACTTTAATGCCGCTCAAGGCATCCTTCAATAGGGGAATTACTTCGGCACACTTCTTTTCTTCTACATTCTAAAACCTTTCTCACTTGAGCCACGCTCTCCTGAAGCTGACTCACTTGATTCATGCTCGATTGTGTTTTAAACCCAGTTAAATTCTCATGCCCCCGACTCGTTGAATGGAGCATCAAGACTATACGTTGGCTATATACTCATTGTGAATTGCCAGGGATGGATTCATCTTTATATAACTTTAATTGGCTACCATTAATAAAACTAGGGAACAATTCATCGTTCATCTTGGCGAGCTGGACTGCGGCTCCTTCCATCACCTTTCAAATAATATACGAGCATAGGCAGTGTATTTGCAACTTTCCTGAGAACTTTTCAAACTTGTTGTCATACAACAAAATGAGGTCCCCATATTTGAACGTCTTTTATTTAATGTTTCATTCATGCCATGCCTTCTCTCCTTCCTCTTGAACCTGTTGATGAAATACATTGATTAACCAATCTTCTTCTACCTCGAGTAGTTGCACCAATCTCTACTACATAATGTCGATGTCTGCCATATTTTTCACTGCTGCGATGAAAATACTAGCTATGATATACTCCATCAGCATCACTGCTTCCTAGCCATACACTAGTCAGAAGGGGGTTTAACCTATTAGCTTCTTACAAGTAGTTCTGTAGGCCCATAACACAATAATAATGCGTAGAACCTAGTCATTTATGTTAACGTTGCATACTTTTGTTAGCGCATTCTCCAATATTTTGTTGAAATATTCTACTGTGCCATTCACCTGGGGGTGGTATGGCGTACTCTTGTGGTGACCGAATTTGAACTATTTAGTTAAGGCCTTGATAGTGCTATTCAGGATATACATACACTCGTTTCTCATCAAAAATTTTGGACAACCAAATTGTGATACAATATGATCAAAAATGAATTTTGATGTCATGTCTGTAGTACAATTCTTTATTAGTTGCACCTCACCCCACCAAGTGAGGTAATCAACGGCAGTAATAATGTACCATGCATGTGTTTGCTTTCCCGGAGTTTCGATTGGTCCTAAAGAGTCAATCGCCCATTTATCAAAGATTTCAACATGACTTGGGCATGCAATGCCATTTCATCTCTTTACAACAGTGTTCTAATCCTATAAAAAACATCACATGTTCTACAATACTCATTTGACTCTTTACGTATCGTAGGCCACCATAATCTGATGCGTATAATATTTTTTCACAGTAGCTTTTACTCTGTAGTGACCTCCATATACTCTGCCATGTTCTTCAACCAGTATGTTGTATCATTCATTCTCAAGAACATATCTTTGCAGAATCTCATCAGCCCCCATTTTATAAAAGTGTCTTGCAATTAGAGTTAAATTCTCCGCCCTTATGACCAACTCTTTCTTCTAGTACATAGTGTATTCCATAGGTGTGATTCTCGTCGAGAGAATTGAATGATATTCAATAAATTCTCATCTGCAACCTTGATATCAAACAACTGCGCATGAGGTAATCCTTCATTAAGATGTATTAGTTCCTATCCTATCTCAATTCTGGACAGATGGTCTGATCTGGTATTCAAACGGCCTCACTTGAAAATTACCTCGAAATCATGTTCTTCAAACAATATTAAACATCAACAAATAAACCCCCCCCCCCCCCAACATAGGCTTGTTGACCAGGTTCTTCAAAGCAGAATGATCTGTGAACATTTTGAAGTTCGCCCGCAATAGATAGTTCCTATATTTTTGCAGCGCATATACCATTGCCAACCCTTCGAACTATGTGGTGGAGTAGTTACTCTCTTCTTTAGACAACTTCCTACTTGCAAATGCTGCAGTGTGATAAATATCTCCTTCTCCGAGGTGCACTAAAACAAATACTAGGGCTATGTAGGACGCATCAACAGTACATGAAATACCTTCTTCCAATCTGAAAAGAGAAGAATAGGTGTAGTCACCATTTTTCCCTTTAGTATATCGAGACTCTGCTAATAATCATCATCCCAAAACAACTTGACATCCTTCTTTAATAAATTCTCCATGGGTGCAATAATATACGCGTATGCCTCAATGAAATTCCTATAATAACCTGTATGTCTGAGCATCGTACGTAGTTTTTTTACACTTGTTGGGTATTCCAAATTGATAATCACAAAAATGTTCACAGGGTATATCATCAAACCCTATTTACACACAATATGTCCCAAAAAAATACCATATGGTACACAGAAAATGCAATTTTTTAGGTTTAAGGAGATCTCATACTTCCTACAGGTATCCAGCATCAGGTGCACACTAGAGACATGCTTCATTAATAAGCCAAAGGCTATCCATTCATCAAAATATAATTCCAGGAATTTGTGGATATATTCTTTGAAAGTTGTAACAAAAACCTTGGAAAATATAGCCAGCGCGTTCTTCAACCCAAATGGCATGACAGTGTCCTAAAAGGACCCCCACCCAATAGCAAAGGTGGTTTTGATCTTTTCTTCTAGTACAAACATGTTTTGATGATACCGGAGAATATATTCGTAAATGAGTAGGCCTCGTACCGACCAACATTCTCTAAAACCTCATCTGTGAATAGTGTGGGAAACAGATCATGGACACATGCATCATTCAGCTTGTGAAGATCAACAAAAATCATTATCTCTCCTTTAGTATTCTTCTCCTAGACCACCATAGGGCTAACCCACTCAGACACCTCTAGTTCAATGATTCCAATATCAAGCATTTTTTCAAATTATTCCCTTACTTTATCCTTATACTTTGGGTTCAGCTGATATGGGCACTACTTGACTGGTTTTTCATCAGGCTTCAAAGTTATGTGCAATACTCCTACATCACCCATAATTCTTTTTAATTCTAAAAATTTTGTAGGTAACAGGTCTTTGTATTCATGCAACAACTTAGTGTCCTTGTTGATTGTGTCATCATCATAATAGTCCCCTATGTTGGAAAACTTGGGATGTTGACTTGTTTTGTCTCGACCAGTTGTGCTACATCCGGCGTTTCTATCTCCTGCATTGCAACTGTGTGACATCCTTCAGACTCAAGGATATGAAAATCGTGTGGATCCCTCTTACCTTCCTTCATGGTCAAATTGTAACATTTAAGGGCTTGTTCGAACTACATAGCCCAGTCAGGTTGTACCAGAGTCCTGGACTCCTTATTAATGGATAATAATCTTGCCTTAATGTATTGAAGGGCATCATTAATACACTCCCAACCATCAGCGAAGTTATAAGTTAACAAGAACCCATCTATCATCTCAGCCCAATCCACAGTTCCATGACACAACTCTATTTCAAGGTACCATTTCCAAGGTATCATATACAAAGAATGAAAGAACATGTGCACCCATTCTGTCTAAGGTTCGGTGCCCCAAGCTAGAGTCAAGTAAGCCAAGTTCTCACAAGGATCCTTCTGACCATCATACTTCTCCACAATCTTCGTATCAACCTAACCAAATAATAGGCTCATCATCTTGCACAACTTCTTCCATCCTCTGAAACTTACCCACTACATGCCCCAACATTAGGGTCGAGTAGACCTAAATGCAAAGTCCAAAGCTTCATATCTTTAGTCCTCAAGTACCCTTTTCTCAAATTCCAAAAAAAATAAGACAACATTCCTCATTCCATCATAAAAAGGTAAGTCGCACGCTTTCGTTTTGACACAACGCATAGCTCTAGTAACCTTGTTACAACTCTTAGTGGTTACTTCATGCAAACGATTCTGCTAATGCTCCAGCTCTTCATCAGAATTAGAAACACATGAGCTATTGCGCTCCCAACAAATTCTACCATCCACGGTGGGATTGATCTAGTCTTCATCCTCTGAAGTAAGCTTATATATATGATCAATATCGGCATCCCCATAGTCATACTAGACAAGCTCTATATAGCGTGCACCTTCGGTTGGATCTAATGGCACAACAACAAGGGTAACATTCTTTTAAAATATCATTTGTCTCTTCCTCATGTTGATTATAGCAACCATGTCATAAGCCCAGTCAAAATTATCCCAATAACACACGATATGGATTAATTGCATCAACAATCTCAATCACTTCGAAGCCGGCCAATATACTAGCGCCATCAATTTCTATGCTAATCCCCTACAATCGCCCCATAGGAATGATCTTCTGTTGATTTTCCATCCTCAGTTGATTGGTGATCAGTGTAGCTTAAGCATTCTATTATAAATAAAATAATATAAATAATATAAAAAATAATTAATTAATAATTAGCTAATAGTTATTAATGAAGAGGCATGTCTAAATGGGACATGACCCTCCATGAAGTGGCACCTGCCTAGTATATAAGTAGGCCCCTCACTTTCAATTGTATCATCATTCTTCATACATTTTATATATAATAATATTTGTATCCTCAATGGATATTTTCATATTCCAAGTCTTATGGAGTATTTAACCTGAGCTGCAAGCTTTGTTCGTTACATTGGTATCAGAGCCAGTTTGGATGGTCACCAGACCCTTGGCCATCATTCCTTTAGTCAACTTTATTGTCGTCATAATTGTATCATTTTGATACATATTTTGGAGATTCTCCATTTTCCCCAATTGGACTTGGCCATAAGGGGAATAAAATATATATATATATATATATATATATATATATATATATATATATATATATATATATATATATATATATATATATATATATATATATATATATATATATATATATATATATATATATATATATATATATATATATATATATATATATATATATATATATATATATATATAAACCAACAAGAAATAATTGATTTACAGTTAAACATTGGCGATTATACATCTATATCGAAATTCTTTGTTCAATCCTTACTCTTTGATGATCATTGACATTACGTTGGGCACACCATGGATGTAAAATGAAGGGTCCTTATCTTAAACATGAAAAAAAAAATTTCAAAATTTTCCCACAAAAAAAATAAAAATAAAGCTATAGGATGTTTCCTTGAAGCCAAATTCAATGACACCTGAAGACATACAAGAAATCCCAAAAATAATTCTTCAAGGAAAGTAAAAAGGCAATACAAAATATTCAAAGAGAAGTTGACAAGATCACCACTGAAAAAGATGAAGAAGTTTCTCAACTTAAAGAGCACAGTGAAGAACTACTGATGCAATATAAGAAGTTTAAGAAGGAGAGGAAGTCATTAGAAAACAAGGTACAACAACTCATCGAGAAGGAAGCATCAAATTTTGAAATTCAAGTTGATGAAAAAATAACCAATACTGATGTAGTCAATATCACAACTCAAGAAGAGGACGAACTAGATGAAGTAAAGATGTACTCATAAGTTGCAATTCCAACAACAAAAGATTCAAGTGAAGATCCAAAAAGTAACCATTCAACATCCATAACGATAGGAAACAGTTAATTCAAATAAATCAAGGAAATGACACAAATGAGATAAGGGAAAATAAAATCACTACAATTCCTTATCGACATCCAAATCATGAAAGTAGACAATTCAATCAAGCTAAGTATTTAGAACAGAAAAAACAAACTGATGTATCAAAGAATAATAAAGTGTGCACAACTCAGTTTAGTGATAACAGTTCATCACAAGTTTCCAGTCACCGCAAGGTTCCATAGAAGATTCATCTAGGATGGCCTGATCCATTTTAAGTGTGAAAGTTTTATTTGTCACTTAGAGGATCATATCAACTTGTATCAACGAAGATGGATGTCCTGAGATGAGAAGACGTCGTAGTAGAAAAGAGATGAAAACTTGTCATCAACAAGCTTTGAGGACAAAGGATTTTGAGGAGGAAGGTGATGTTATGAATAAACTAACATAAATAATGTAACAAAATAAATAATGATTAATTAGCTAATAGTTATTAATTAAGAGGCATGTCTAAATTGGACATGACCCTCCATGAAGATGCACCTCCCTAGTATATAAGCAGGCCCCTCACTTTTAATTGTATCATCATTCTTCATACATTTTATATATAATAATATTTGTATCTTCAATGGATATTTTCATATTTCAAGTCTTCTAGAGTATTTAACCTGAGGTAAAAACTTTTTTGGTTACACCTTCCCATATGCTCCCATGTATACTTTGGAAAAACATTGGCATCTGATCCTAGATCCAGAATTACTTGATCCATCTTATAATCTCTGAAATGCGTAATCAACCGCATCTCCTGGTCAGTTCTTTTCTTGTTCTTGTATAATTTGTTTATTGCACATTGTTCTAGCTACAATCTTTCCTTGCCAGTGCAGTTATCTATAAGCTCCTGGAAACCTTCTACATCCCTATGGTCCCTTGGAAATTTCATACATGTCTTCAAGAAGGGCACCAAGATAGATTGATCAACTTCCTTTAATTTTACATTCTACTTAAGCTTGTTCTCCACTGGAAACATCTGTATCTACGCGGTAGGTGGCGAAGCTTTAGAATTCATAAATGTCTTCCTTGCTTCCGTGAATGTTTCTTTCTCATGCTACACATTAAATCCAACATTCTTATCTACATATTTTCTTACTCAGGTCTTCGTCACAGTCTTTATTCCTTCTATGTGGTCTCCTTCGGTCTTCACACCATTACAAAATACTATGTTAACACTTGGATCTTCATGGTGCAGATCAACCCTCATCATTTCTATATTTTGAGCCGGCTACTGGTTTCACTTCTCCTGCATTTTAGCTAACAAAACGGGACAACCTTCGATTTCATGACCAAATTGATGACAATACTTATAGGAATCCGCAGTAGGATTCTTACAATCCCTGGTGAAATGTCCAACTTGTCCATAGTTGTAACATATCCTCTCACCTCATCCACAACCTGTGCCTCCTCCTCAGCCATGCCCTCAGACTAGGAAACCTATGCATGTAGTCGACAAACCCGAAGATTCACGGCCTTCTACCTGCATTCAATATGCACCATGACTATTATGTATCATAAGATCGTGGATCTTAAATATTTTTCATCATGTCCCACTGAATTGCAGAAATTGTAGAACAAGTTCTTTGTTCAAGTTCTTTGTCAATTGATAAACTTTTGCAACATGTGACAATAGTTCGTGGAATGTTGGCATGAAAATTTGCATAAGCTACACCATACATGGGGCATTACACTTGGCCCTATGCTTGCTCCAAATTTCAATGGACTCTACATCCCAACATTCAAATATTATCTATAAACATGGCACTGCTCTTTATAGTGACCCTCTTCTTTACACTTGATACACAAGACTTCCAACTTTATATTAGAGCGAACCTCCTTTCCCTTATTTATATCATGGATCTCCATACGTAGGCTCACCAACTGAGTTTGTATCTTTTTCACCCCTATGCTTATATTGACTATGGACAAAGTTTCCAGCTTCATCTCTATCTCCAATGCTTTAGCCTAAGTAGCAACCTTCTGTTGTGAAAATTAAAATCTGAGATGAGGCAACAATGGAGCAATGAACCATTCTCTATGGTTTTCATCCAGGATATTGAAATTAATTTCGTTCAAGAGCATCTTAAGTCATTGATCTACCTCACATATTGTTTGAGTACCCAATTGCTTAATCTCCTTGATCTCTGTGATACACTAGGACTGCAACTTTAGTTTCTTAAATTCAACATTTAGGATGGTCTTTGTGTCATTCAAAGAAGCATTTTCATTCATCGTAACATATTTCATGTACCAAGATAATGCTTTATCTTACAGTGCAGTCTTTGTCTCAACAAAACAACCATTTGCATTTGTCATAACATATTTCATGTACCAAGACAATGCTCTACCTTGCATCATGGTCACCAATTATGATTTATTCATTTTTTCATCAGTAACATTATGCAAACACCATTACGCTTCTACAATAAACCAGAACTGTTCAGGATCATCTGTTCCCCTGAAAAAAGGAATATTAAGGGGTTGGGCCATGGTGAATGGGGGAGGTGGAGGTGGAGTTGGAGGAACAAAATGGAATGGAGTGATGACAGGGGGTTTAAGGCTACGGGATCTCTGTAGTGCTCTTATGACTATCAGATCTTAGACTTATTGGGGTAGCAGGGTTTCTTTCTCTTTCTCCAGACCCAAACAACAAGCTATATTCCTTTTCATCATACGTTCCCTAACTGGTCCTAAACATTTTGTCGCTTTTTGTAGCACCAGACTCTCTTTCTTCACACATCAATCTGAATGCATATTTAGTACACGCTTTTCACACAATAGCATTCTAATCCAGAATTTCAGTGAATATAGGTACTTACCTCTGAGTCCATTGAAGAACTTATGCTCTACTTTGCTATAAGAGACAAAATTCTCGATCGTGAACTCATTGATAAACCCTCCAAGGATGTTTTCTATCCAATAATCAGCAAATATCAAAATAATCTTATCATTTTGGGTCCACGCAATTAGCTTATTCTTGAACTGACCCATCTGCGTAGCTAGTCTCGAGAGTCATTTGTATAGATCACTAGCAAAAGACATGAAAATATATCATACTGATTTGTATAGATATACTTCTATAACCAATTTTCTATAGAGATGCGCGAGTTTTTATTTTCTTGAACAATAAACTCACGTTCTTTCAGATTTACCCATTCTTCGATCCCTTTCTTAGTTGGATTCCACATGCAACTATCCCTTAGTCAGATCCCGGTCCTGAAAATGGAACCATTTGTTTGCTTGATGAGGCTTAGACCCAGGTTCGAAGTGACTGCATAGTCCAACAAAACCCACTATTACTGGCCCATTTGGCAATGATCTGCTTGTGTAGACTGAAGTCTCACCTGAGGCAATGTAGGGTGATGCTAGAACCAAGTTTCTGCATCTAAAGGGATAGAGGATTGTGGCTGTAGGTATTTTCATTCTTATCAGCTCTTCCCAGATTAGATCTATCAATACTGTAGATGTTGTTGAACACATCTGGCGAACTTACTATAGCTTGCACGATCTTACTTAGTCATGAATTAACAAAGTAAATAACCATAAACAAGATTGTAATATCCAATTACAGATCAAAGCCATTTCTCAGAATAAACATTCATAAACAGTAACCAAAAATCAAACACATCAATATAACTCATATCTTCTCAACAGTTCTTTCATTGATAGCCAAAACCTTCTCATACATTCAATTTCACCCTGCACACACAACTGCAGGGGTCTTCGCACATAGTTGTAGACTTCCTAAGGTCTTTGTGCACACGGCTGTAGAAGATTTTCCTCTGACCCAAAACATAGACACTAACTCATAACAATCTTACATCCAAATGCATTTCATCAACTTCTACTTGACTGTATATGACTTCTATCTAGATTCCTTATATAGATTTTGCATTTACAATACCATGGTCCAAAACCATGGGTGCAGTCTAACGTTCAAAAGATATCTGATCCCATTACATAATAAGGGTATTTGACCCACCCCAATGCCCCTATAACTAAAAATAGAATCTGCATTGCGCTCCTTGATCTGCAGAGTATTTCCTTGCTTCTTTCTTCGAGGGGATCCCATCCCCAACACAAAGATCCAGGGGAGAGCATATAAAAAAAAATCCATGAGAGAGAAGAGAGAAATATTTTTCTCTTGATTAAATATATAACACACCATGCAAGTGATATTTAGGGCATTATAATGCAGGAGAGCACTGAGGAAAACCATGTTAGAAGTTGCAGACTTCACACTAGTTGTATGCACGAGAGCGAGAGGTCTAAGAAGGGGTTTTAAACCATTAACACACCATTCGTTATCATACCAAGATTTAGTATGCAGGCTCTCCTTCATTCGAGCCTCGTGACTCCTCATAAAATCCAAAAATGAAAGGTGAAACATTCATTAAAAGGTCAAGTATTATTGGTGGGCATAATTTTTGAAAGTCACGTGAAGGTTATATTAATACGTAACATCTCTGTCTAAAAAAAAAAAAATTATGGTTTGAGTTTTATAAAATTAAAAGGGGCTCTTCATAAAGTGAATTCTTATAATTTTATTTCAAATGTTTATACAAAATCTTATAAAGGTGTATGAAAGGGAAAAGGTTTATTAAAAGGGGTGAAGTTTGAAATGATTTTTTTTTAATAAAATAAAAAAACCAAAGGTGCATGGTATTTAAAAAAAAAGGGTGAGGGGGGGGGGGGGGGGGTTATTGAACAAGAGTTTAGGGCTTTGCACAATTCGTCGATCTAAAAAAAAAAATTGTTTGTTTTGTCAGGAATGACAATTTTTTTGTTGAAGATTGTGCATTACAAGGGCGCATATTAAAAATCATATTTCCTTTTCGAAGGAAATATATATATATAGCCTCATTAAGTTAGGAAATAAAATATAAGATAGATGAAAGACACTAGTCATGGGTCACAAAGCACGACTGAAGCAGATTAAGAAAACGAATCGAAAAGAAGAGGCAAATATCGTTTCAATGCCTAGATAGGTTCATCTCATAGTCGAGGAACTGAGAAGTCTAGCATAATAGAAAGAAGAAATCGAGGGTGATGGGTGTAGCTTTGATTTTCTACCACCTTCTATGTTTACTAGTAAATATTTCGATCATTGGGTTATCAATATGCCAACTTTTCTTCAAGCTAAAGAGTTAATTGAGTACGAGTCTAATAACCCATATGGTGAAGTATGTGATGTCTTAGCATTAAATTTTATAAATCAAGCATTGGATGAGAAGTTTTTGTGCAAGATAGAAAAATCTACAACTTCCAGGGAAGCATGGAAGATCTTGGAAGCACAACTTGATGCAAGGCGGAGTGATATGCAACAGCAAGATGTCTCATAATTTGTTGAGTCAGTCGCATATCTGAGAGTAGATGAGAAAGACTTAGAGAGGATAATAGAGCTTGGAGAATCCCACTCAAAAGTGGATGATGGTCATGAAGACTATAAAATTGAAACCCATTATGCAAACATGCATATGGATGAAGAAAATGTAGCAAATATTGTAGAGAGAAAAGTTGAATACTATGTGATTAAGGCAGAGCAAGAGCATAGAAATTCTCAAGGACTCCAATTTAATGTAGAAGGTGCATATGATGGTGAATAAAACTATGAAGAAATACATGTGGATGATGACTGCAAAGTGAGATGTGAATTGGTGAATCCAACCACAACTGATGGATTTGGTGAAGTTGAATTTGTTAGTGAAGTGTAATTTGTTAGTGAGCGCATGCAAGATCGGATATCCCACAATAGAGTGGATTAAAATTATGTTGATGTTAACTTTTATGAAGAAAATTTAACTAATGATATTGAGTGGTTTGACATGATGCAACATAATATCTTATTGATATGTTGTTATTTGGTGTGAGAATCTCAGTTGTGTTTGGAAACCAAGTGGAAGACAACATGTTTGCAACCATAGAGGTTGGTAAAAGGGCAGAAAGTGAAAATTATGATGCAATGATAGAACAAAATAAGCCATAGAAGGTAGAGGTAGAGAAGGAAGCTCTTACTAAATAACACAACAAATATGTTTTTAACATTATTTTTTAATATGAAGGTGCTCAGAATAGCATGGGTGCAAAAGTTGAAAATAAATTTTATAATAAGTTTGATGTGGATTTGAAGCTAATTGAAGAATGGATTCAGAAACCAATTGAACAAAGTGACGTGAGTCTTAAAGCAACACCTCGAATAAAAAATTTGAATGAAATGGTGAACGTTGATCTTAAGTGTGCAAAGTACAAGATAAAAACAATAGTACTTGATGATGAGACTAAAGAGAATCATATGGAAGCTTTTAAAAACAAGGAATAATGCATTAAAACCATTTTTTGGAAATGGAGTCAACAAGAGATAATATTATTCTATCAAGAAATATGGCAGAAATAAAGTCAGGGATATGAAGCACAAGAAGCAACGTAAAGAACACAGTTTGAAGAAGAAGAGTTATGGCAACACTCCATGAGTGAAAGAATCCTTGCAGAGGAAGTTGTAGTAGACTGACTCAAATAAAATTCAAGAGTACAATCCAAAGAAACATTGTAACAAAAACAAGTAAATAAATATGGAGCGTATAGTAAGAACACACAACATGGAATGAAGCAATTTTGAGGATATAAAATCTAGAAAAACAAAAACAAAAATGAAAAATTGTAAGACTTTGGGTCATTGTAAACCTCGTTGAGATATATACCAATAGGGATGTTTGAGTGATGATTGAGTTAATTTATATTATAAGTCTAGCGTGCATTGTTAAGTCATGTTGATTCATGTTTGAGTTATTTTGATTCATGCAATCATAATTAAGGGGGAGTGTTGGAAATTGTATCTATTCCCACATGAAAGAGTTAGCTAAATTTGGAGAGTCAAGTAACTGAGTCAAGTTGAGTGAGTTCAAGTTAAGTAATATTTTTGGAAAAGTATAATTTAGAGTGTGTGTGCATGTTGGAGTTGTTTTAAGTGAGTCACTAGTTGAAAAGCATAAATACCCCATGTTTGGTTCAGTGTAATCATCAAGGTTGTATGATCAATTGAAAAGTTGCATTTTGTGTTATTGTATGTGTGAAATTTTGTATTAAACATTTTCCATTTCTTTCTCTTCCTTTACAACAAATTGGTATCAGAGTGAGGTTACAAATAGCTAGGGGAGAGAATATCAACAACAATCCATGAGAGAGAAGAGAGAAATATGTTTCTCTTGATTAAGGATATAACACACCCTTCAAGTGATAGTCGGGGCATTATAACGTAGGAGAGCGCCGAGGCGATCCATGTTACAATTCACAGACTTCACATCGTCTGCATGCACATGAGTCAGAGGTCTAAGTAGGGGTGTTAAAGCATTAACACGACATCTTCTATCATGGAAGGTGTTAGTATGTAGGGTCTCCTTCATACAATCTGTGTTACTCATCATAAAAGCCAAAAGTGAAAGGTGAAACATTCATTAAAAGGTCAAGTATTATTGGCAGGAATACTTTCTGAAAGTCGCGTGAAGGTTATATTAATACTTGACATCTCTTTTTAAAAAAAAAAAGGTTTTATGGTTTGATTGTTATAAAATTAAAAGGGGCTCCTCAAAATTGAATTCTTATTATTTCATTTCAAAGGTTTATAGAAAAACTTATAAAGGTGTATCAAAGGGAAAAAGGTTTATTAAAAGGGTTGAAATTTGAAATAAAGTTTTTTTTAAGTGTTTTTTTTTAATTAAAAAAATAAAAACAAAGCTGCATGGTATTTAAAAAAACAAAAGGGGGGTTTTTCTAGCCCAAGGAAAAATTGTAATTTTATTAGTGAAAAAAAAAATTACATGTTGTAGATGCTTACATAACATTAAATCATACTAGTCGGAACTAGTGTTCACAAAGACATTACATATAAAATAACATACTCCAAAAAGGAAGTACACATGTTACCATTTTCTCCTTTTCTTCTTTTCTACCTTCTGTCATCCTCCTTGAGTTGGAGTGGTCACTACAAGTGCTAGTTCATTCTCTTCATCCATCCATGGATTTTCATTATCTGAATCCAAACTTTCAAAAATATGGTGACTTTTGAAACCTCTCATCTCCTTTTCTTCAGGGATCTTCTCTGACTGCATTGTTGGGACTGGGTTTCCTAATGCTTCATGATTACCTCCCACATTTTCTATGATTTCTTGTGGATTATGGGTTTCTTCATCGGTAAGGGAACCTATTTCCTCCTCATTTTCTTCATTTTCATACCGTTGCTCTGGAAATTTCCATCCCTTGGGTTTCTTTCCTTGTTTATTTTTCCTTATTGTCCCTTTCTTGGCCGCATGACATGTATTTTGTAGATGTCCTATTTTTCCACATATTCGAGACCTAAATTTTTTTTTTTAAGTCTAGAAACTATATCTGACACTGCGTGTTATGCGTCAAGAGGATACGATCGAACAACCCTTTGTTTAGTTCAGCCTCCACACATATTCGGGAAAAAGTGTAGATTCATTCTTCAGCTCTTTGTGTATCCATCTTTATGTATCACTCTATGAGATTCAAAATTCCTTCTGGCACTTTATGGTTCTAGAAATGAAGAGGGATATTATGAAATCTAACCGAAACCAACATTCTTGATACCGCTATTGTATTGGCATCAAATTATGGGAACCGTGGGGTGACCAAAAGTCCCGCAGTATAGTAGAACCATGGGCCCTCTCATATTACTCTTATGCCTCTGATAATTTAAACTTTACTATGAAGAAACACCTGGAGCATAGGTGAGTCTCACAATTAACTGTTCAAATTGTGAAAATCCACTGAAATAGATCCATTGGTTTTAGCCAGAAACCATTACATATGTATATGACTGCCTAGGATTCATGTTTCAGGTATATAATTTTTTATGATAGATCTACAACCATTGTTGGGACTTGATTTAGCTACTCCACAATATAGGGGCTAGGAATATTGAGAGTCTGATCTGTTTTGGCTGAGGCAACATAATTTTCTTTAAGGATGGCATTTAAAGAAGTACATACATTTAGTTGTCCTTTCTTTGACTATGATCCTTTGGGGAAACTAGATATAGTAAATTTCCCACTCAACCTCATATTCATAACGATGGAGGAATTTCGATAAACTCCTTGGTATGGGAGAATCATTTCATCTTGTAGATATATTTATCTACACAAATCATACTTTGCATCTTGTATATATTTTCCTGCACAAATAATACTTTGAATCTTTTAAATATTTTCCTACACAAACCATACATTGCATCTCCATTGGAATATTTTCTCTTTTATAGATATCTCGTTTCAGATCCAATACCAATAAGTGCTTTAGAAATCATATAATAAGTGATCTACCATATGGAGTCTATGTGAAAATTTTAAAGGAAGCCACTTCTTCCAACGATATTGTAAGACTATTATTCTTACACCTATCAGTCAGATCTGGAAGTATATAAGGTGGATCTGCAATTTTTGAAGCTCCAGCAAGCCTTATCATCTCCCGATCCATGCATAAGAAGGGTGAAATCCATGCTGAAAATAGGTTGAGAACTCCTATCAAGGGATCTCTTGAGAGACACAATTCCTAGAACATATATGCAAGTAAAAACACTTGCTTGTGATCTCCATAATGTCAATCAAAATAAACCACATCAGATCTCCATATTTTAGCCTCCGTATGGTGTAAGAGTTCCAAATCGATATTGTAGAGCCCCGTTTCTCTGACCTCAATAACGTATGTCAATTTTCCCATCTTGTATAATCCTATGTCTTTCGATATTATTCCTATCAAAGCCGTCACTACTCAACCTCTACTCACCTTCAGTATAAACTCTTGATCCAATTGGATCCCTCCCGAAACTGGTCGAGAGGGTCCTCATCCCTATTTTGACACCCATTGAATCAAAGGATCCACAATACACTGCTCAATATTCACACCAGAGGTAGGAAAACATAGAATGGATACACCTTCTGTGTCACTATCTAGGACTAGAATCTTAATGTTCAACTCAAACATCTCTCTCTCGTCCTATTTAAATATATTAGTTAATGTTGAGAAGTATCAAAAAGGGGATTTTTATTGAACAAGATTTTAGGGATATGGAAATTTCATCGGTCTACAAATTTTTTTTGTTTGTTTTGTAAAACATGACAGCTTTTTGGGTGAGAATTGTCCCTTACGGGAGTGCATATTGAAAAATCATATTTATTTTTTTGCGGCGATATGGAAGATAGTCTCATGCAATCAGGAAAGCATATATAAGACATAGGAAAGAAAACTTTCATGGGTCACAATGTTTAGAGAGGTGTAGGTCAGAGCTGAGGAACTAAGAAGTCTAGCAGAAGACAAAGAAGAAATTGAGGGTGATTGGTGTAGCTTTGATCTGATACTACCTTCTATGTTTACTGGTAAATATTATGATCATTGGGTTATCAAGATGCTAATTTTATTTGGGCTAAAGAGTTAATTGGGTACGAGTCTAATAACCCATATGATGAAGTATGTGATGTTTTTGCATTGAATTTTATAAAACAAGCATTGGATGAGAAGTTTTTATGTAAGACAACAAAATCTACAACGTCTAAGGAAGCATGGAAGATCTTGGAAGTTGAATTTGGTGCAAGGGGGAGTGACATGCAGCAACAAGATGTACACAATTTTTTTATTTAGTCGTAGATCTGAGAGTAGATGAGGAAGACTCTGAGAGGACAACACATATTGTAGAATCCCAATCAAAAGTGGATGATGGTCGTGAATACTATAAAATTGAAACCCATTATGAAAAAATGCATATGTATGAAGAAGATGAAACAAATATTGCAGAGATAGAAGTGCAGAGCAAAATAATGATCAAGGACTCCACTATAACATTGAAGGTACAAATGATGGTGAATTCCACTATGATGAAACACATGTGCATGATCAATGCAACGTGATATGTGAATTGGTGAATCTAGCCACAATTTATGGATTTGGTGAACTTAATTTTTTTTATCAAGAACATGTAAGTTCGAATATCCTACAATAGAGTGGATGAAAACTATGTTGATGTTAACTTCGATGAAGAACATTAAGCTTATGATGAGTGGTTCCACATGACGCAATATAAATATCTTATTGATCTGTGGTTATTTGGTGTGATAAACCCACTTGTGTTTGGAAGCCAAGTGGAAGACAACATGTTTGGAGTAGTAGAGGTTGGTAAAAGGGAAAAAAAATGAAAATTGTGATGTAATGATAGAACAAAAGAATGAAGAGAAGTTATAGGTGGAGTAGGAAGCTCTCACTAAAGAACACAAAAAATATGTTTTTAACATTTTTTTTAATATGCACGTGTTTAGAATAGCATGTGCACAAAATTTGAAAATAAATTTGCTAATAAGTTTGATACATACTTGAATCTCACTAATGAAGGGATTCATAAACCAATTAAATAAATTTTTGTGAGTATTAAAGCATCAGTTGGAATAAAATAATTGAATGAAATGGTGAACATTGATCTTCAGTGTGCAGAGTACAAAAAAAAAAAACAATACTTGATGATGAGAGTGAAGAGAATGAAATGGAATTTTCTGAAAACAAGGAAGAATGCATTAAAACCATTTTTCAGCAATAGAGTTAAGAAGAGATAATATTTTTTTATCAAGAAACATGGAAGAAAGAAATTCAAGGATATGAAGCACAAGAAGCAGCGCAAAGAACACAGTTTGAAGAAGAAGAGTTCTGGAAGCATTCCATGATTGAAAGAATCCTTGAAGAGGAAGTTGTAGAAGACCGACTACGATCAAATTCAAGACAAGCCAAAGAAACATTGCAGAAGCAACAAGTAAATAAATATGGAGCCTACAGTAAGAACACAAACAAAGAATGAAGAAATTTCGAGGATATATAATTTGGAAGAAACAAAAAAGAAAATGAAAATTTGTAAAAAAATTGAGTCATTATAAGCCTAGATGAGACATAGACCAGTAGGCATGTTTGAGTGATGATTGTGTTAATTTCCATTGTAAGTCTAACAGGCATAGTTAAGTCATGTTGAGTCATGTTTGAGTTATGTTGAGTCATATGGTCATAATTAAGGGGCTAGAATTGTAATTAATCCTCCATGCAAGAGTTAGCTAAATTTTGGAGAGTCGCGTAATTGAGTCAAGTTGAGTGAGTTCGAGTTAAGTCATATTTTCGGAAAAGTCGAATTTAGGGTATTTGCGCATGTTGAAGTTATTTTTAATGTGTCATTAGCTTAAAAGCATTAATACCCCAAGTTGGGTTCATTGTAATCATCAAGCTTGTATGATAAATTGAAGAGCCGAAACTCGTGTTATTGTGGGTCTGAAATATTGTGTTAAAATTTGTGCCTTTCCTCCTCTGCCTTTCCAACACAATTTAATTCCATAATTGAAACATTGACAAATAGAAAACAATAGAATGGAAACTTGCACGATTGAAAATAAGGTAATGGAGTATTATTATATTCTTCTTATGTGGTCTTCCCAGGACTTCTTATGGCCATAAGTCACAACTACTCCAAATCTCATGGCAGGACTGATTCCCATCTTAGTGATGGAAATAGTTTCCAAGTGTCCCATGCACACAACACATCAAACTGAAAACCAAGCCAAATCCTATGCCACTTGGTATCTTAAAATCTATTAATTAATAAAATATCCAATATATATAGAAAATAAAATGGGCTACTATGATCTTAGGGGCATAGATCAACTAGCGATGGTTGTTTAAATGAATTATTTTGTGCGGGGAGGTCTAGCATTCAAATCACCCAACTTTCCCCCAAATTACCCATCATCTACTTGTCTTTTGAGTTTTATCTTGTTTATGTCTTAGGCCTCTACAATCTTTGTAAGTTTTTTCTATTTTATGTCTTCCACCTCTACAATATTTGTCATGGTATGAAAGCATGAGGTTGCATACCTATCTTATAATCTTTGTCAAGATATCAGAGCACAAGGTTGCATAAGACTCCTTTAGAGAAGAATTTGAAAACATAGAGAATAAGAGCTCGAGGAGGAGAATGAATAAGTTAGTTGTTTCCAAGCCAGTGAAAGCCAAGAAGCCAAAATACATCAACCAAAAATACCCCAAGTGTGGACCAACTATGAAGGTTGCCAAATCAAAGTGATAACCTAGAAAAATTCATGATTAGCGACAATATGCAACTAACTCACCCTTGAAGCAGTAGCAGTCGCATTATATGGTATACACTTCAACACCAACAATTTTCAGAACATTAATGCAACCTCTTGAACACTAACGTAGCCTTTCTATATCGGAAGTTGTGTTAACCATCATTAAGAAAAAGTACCACAAAAATTCCACAACAAAGGTAATTATGCATGTATTAAGCCACAAATTCAATTTAAAAGGTCTACAAAAAAGGTATTTACACATATGTTAAGCCACGAATTCGTTTGAAAAATTATGCACAAAGGTTTTTACACATGTGATAATTTTTTGAATGACTTAATTTTTGAATCCGTTGGATGAATAGAGGGCGATGGTATTGTTTTAAAATGGATCTTGTAATTTTTAAAAGGGATCTTCTGATAGTTCTTTCAAAACATACAAATATTTCTTTAAAAAAAAAAAATACATTCAAATTTGTTTTTTTTTTACTCTATTTAAAAACAATACAACTTTGTTCGTTGCTAATTTTATTTAAAAGAATATTTTTAAAGATTTTTTCCCTACATGGACAAAAAACCTGCATCTATTGGAATCTACATGAGCATGTTTTTTGGAAAGTAGTAGCACCATTATTTTCAGAGCCAAAGTTGGCAATGGAGTTTGTTTAGTTTGTAATCTAAAATCACTGAGAGAATTTGTAGACTCATCTGTCAGCAAAGAAGCCGCTATGTTTACAGGTCAATTTCCTTGCCGAGTCACCATTAGTAAGCATTGAAAAAATGGGAAAAATCCAGGAGGCTAATAAAGTAAAAACATCAAAAAGAGATATTTGAGATCTACTTGAAAGAATTAGAATTCAAAAAGAAAAAAAATGTCTTCACATTAAAATTCATAAAGGAATGTATCGATAACAACATTCCTCCCCTCATTGTGCCAAGAAAACAAAGGAGGATCGAGATATCCTTGAGAGGATTTTTGGTCTAAGGGGGGTTAATTAAGATGGAGATGAAAACAAAGGTCGATCTATAGTAGCAAATCTAAGAAAACGTGAAGAGATTTGTGAATCTCACTTAAAAGTGGATGAAAATGAGATGGTGTGTTATCAATGGTAGAGAAATATCACAGATATGTTCATAAATATAATTATGCTCAGTCACAAGTGGATGATGATTTAGTGAATCCAACAACACATCAAGTTGGAGACAATGAAACTATCATTGAAGCAATAAATGATATGGTGGATCCAACAATTAAAATTTCTGATGTTAACTTTGATGAAGAAAAATTAAATAATGATGATTTGTTTCACATGATATAACTGAAACATCTCATTAATATGTTGTTATTTGGTGATAGAAGCCCACTTGTGTTTGGAAGCCAAGCGGAAGACAGTATATTTACAGGAGAAGAGGTTGGAAAAAAAGTGGAAGATATAGATTATGATGCATCATGAGAGGCAAACAAGGAAGAGTAAGAGGAGAAAGTTACCATTGTAGAGCACGAAAAACATAATCAATATGGTTTTGCATATATTTTTTCATATAAACTTAACATTGATTCTGAGTTTGTAGATGTTAAGAACAACAAGGAAGAAGCAACAAAATCTAAGAAGAAATAAATTTTATTGAAGCATAGCTCAAAACACCATGTTTTGATGAAGTATGAATAGAAGTTTCAGCAATGAATGTTGAAGAAAACATGGACAATATATAAAAACTTAATCATAGTATGAAACTTAAAATTCCCAACAAATTTCAGCCAAAATTAACCAGAAAATACTTCAAACATTTATACTACGTCAACTGGATAGGGTGAAATCTTAGGAGAGGTGGATCAGATAACCAATTAGCCCATATTGTATTCAATTCAATAGTGATTATACAAAGAGTGGAAACTGAGGAAGGACGCCCGTTAGCAACTAGGCTTCTTTTATTTTTACATCTTTGAGATATTTTTGGAATTTGTAATAGGGATAAAGTGTTGAATTTATGTGGATTTGAGATATTAAAAATAATTTTAAATTAGATAAATAGGTAAATTATTTAAACTCACTATTATTTGTAGAATTTTGAAATATTTTCTAAATCTACAATCAAAATAAAAATGCTTATCCTATTTAAATGAAATCAACTTTATATTTTCAATTTTATCTATTTTTAAATAAAATAATATAAACATTTAGAATAAAAAAACTTCCTCAATATTTTGTTCTCATCCAGGTAAAAAAATGTCAAAATGGTAATTCAAATTGTTGTAAGGAAGGTTTTTATATCCTTTTTTCTTATCACCCAACTTTCAATGAAGCTAAACTTATAGTAAACATATATTTTCCTCAATATTTTCTTCATACTCCCCTTACAAAAATCATATTGCGATGATGCAAAACTCCACTTGACGAAAATCAAATTTCCCGGATTCAAAATGAACTATTGAGTTACTCAAATGAAGATGTAATCTGAAAAATCATAGACAACTAATTGTAATTATCCAAATTTTTGTTGGAAAGACAGAGGATATAGAACACAAAATAACACAAGTATTTCACACATGAAACACACACGAGTTGTGACTCTTCTATTAATCATACAAACTTCAATATCTTTGAATATAATGAACCCGGTGAAGGGTATTTGTCCTTACTCACTTGACATGCACACACTTACATAACTCGACTTGACCACTCACTTACCAAATTCATCTATCACACAACTTTACTTACTCAACACTTACTTAACGGATTGTCTAACTCTGCATGCAAGAGTTAATTAACTATTTTAACACTCCCCCTTAATTATGATCGTTAAACTAAAACATTAACTCATGACAACTCAAACATGCATGTTGATATATGTCTCAGATGGGCTTACAACACCCATGTTTCTTTTGTGAAACTCAAACACATCTATTGCTAATGGATTTGTAAATATATCATCCAATTGATCACTATATTTACAAGGTTTCAAGTGAACTTCTCCATTGCTCACTATTTCTCTAATAAAGCGATATCTAGTATCAATATGCTTTCTCTTTTGATGAAACACACTATTCTTGGATAGTGCAATCGCTGATGTGTTGTCACAATATATCGTTGTTGATCCGTGTTGTTTCTACTTGAGTCCATCCAATACTATTCTTAACCATACTACTTGACATGTTGTTGATGTTGCTGCTATATATTATGCTTCTGTTGATGATAGTGTCACAACAGGTTGCTTCTTAGATGCCCATGAAATCACACCTGAACCAAGATGGAACACATAACTGGATGTGATCTTCCTATCATCCAAACTACCTGCAAAATCACTATCTGTAAATCCAATCAATTCTTTATTTTCTGTACTTGCATACATTCTGCCACAATCTCTAGTTCCTACTATGTATCTCAGAATTCTTTTTCCTGCTCTCCAATGTGTGTCTTTTGGAGTCTCCATAAATCTGGAAATCAAACACACTCCTTGCATAATATCTGGTCTTGTAGTTGTGAGATACATGAGGCCGCTAACCAATATTTTGAATAGAGTTGGATTGACATTTGATCCTTCATCATCCTTACTTAACTTTGTACCTATTACAACTGGTGTAGGTACAGGTTTGTAATTATCCATCCTGAATAATTTCAGCAAATCTCTGGCATATTTATTTTGGAAAATAAAAATTATTTTTTGAGATTTCTTGACTTCTATGCGAAGAAAATATTTCATGAGACCAATATGTGTCATTTCAAATTCTTTCATCGTGGCTACTTTAAATTCATCTAACTCAAGATCACATGTAAAAATCATATCATTAACATATAAGTAAACAATCAAAATACGTCCATGCTCATTTACTTTTGTGTAAAAGTTAGGCTCAATTCTTCTTCTACAAAATCCATTCTTAATCATGTAATTTTCAATTATTCTATACCATGCTCTAAGTGCTTGCTTCAATCAATAGAGCGCTTTCTTCAACCTGTAAAATTTATCTTCTTTACCTTCAACTTCATAACCTGGAGGATGTTGCACATAGATTTATTCTTCTATAATTCCATTCAAGAAGGCTCATTTGACATCCATATGATATAATTTCCACTTGTTCAGAGTTGTTGTCACTAGAACTGCTCTTACAATATCCAATCTGGCTACTAGAGAAAATGTTTCTCCAAAGTCTATTCTCAGTTGCTACGAGAATACTTTTTCTACAAGTCTTGCTTTAAATCTGTCAATTTTACTTTTATCATTCAACTTTGTCTTGTACACCCACTTCACACCAATGAGGTTTTTATCCTTTGGAAAATTAACCAAATCCCATGTACCATTCTTTTCAATAGAATCAATCTCTTCATCCATGGCTTGCACCCAATTCGCATCTCTGATTGCTTCTTCAAACGAAGAAGGTTGGAATGAAAACAATGCAAAATTTGAAGTAACATCCAAATCATCATAAATATATTTTAAACTTCTCATTTTTTTCATACCATTGTTTGATTCATCAGTTGGTTGGTTGCTTGGATAATTTTGGTCTATTGATATGCTTGAAGATCCATGCTGCTCTGAAAATCTTAGATTCCTTTCTAGCATGACTCCTTTTGGTGTCTACTCTTTTCATTCTTGTTGCAAATTTTTTGCTACTTCATCGTCTTCCATCAATGGTGCTTGTGCATTGACTATTTTGTCTATAGTCCCATTCCATGACTCTTGTTGTTTGAACACAATATCTATGCTAATTATTGTCTTCTTGGTGATAGGGTTATGTAATTTGTAAGCTTTTGATTGCTCACTATAACCAGTAAATATGCATTTTTCACTTTAATCATCCAATTTTCCTCTTATCTTCTTAGGAACATGTGCTTAGGCTACAGATCCAAAAACTCTAAAATAAGATACGTTGCATGACATACTTGACCATGCTTCTTCTGGTACTTTATTCATTACACTCTTTGTAGGAGATTTTTTTATCACATTAACATCACATGAAACTGATTCTGCCCAATACTCATTAGACAAGTTTCTTGCTTTCAACATGCTCCTTGTTGTGGTTGTAAATTGTCTTCCAATTCCATGTCATTTGCGGTACTCATGGAATTCTTTCAAATCATATTCTCCAGCACGATCTGATCTTAATACCTTGATCGATTGATCTCTTTGGTTCTCTACTAAGGCTTTGAACTCTTTGAACTTTGAAAAAGTTTGAGAATTCTTCTTCAAGAAGTAAACCCAAGTCTTTCTGCTATAGTCATCAATAAAAGTGGTGAAGTAACAACTTCCACCAATTGATTGTGTCCTCATAGTTTCACACAAGTCTGTATGCACCAACTCAAGTGGTTCCTTTTCTTTGTATTAAACTCCCTTCAAAAAACTTTCACAGTGTTGCTTTCCCAATATGCAACACTCACATGTACTAGTAGGTTCTTTGATGGGAGATAATCCCCTGACCATCTATTTCTGCTGCAACAATATTAAACCGGAAAAATGCAAGTGTCCAAACCAAAAGTTCCATAACCAGTAATCATTAGAACATGCAATTGTAAAATAAATAACCTGATTGTTGTAGTTCATAATTAAAGGAAAGCGTTTGTTCCTCCTCATCTACACCTTTGCTATCAGCTGCTTGCTTGGCGTTTCTCATAAATAACACACTCTTGCCCCTGAAAGATAACTTTGTATCATTTTTGTGTCAATTGACCAACACTTATCAAATTATGTTTGAGTCCAAGAACATAATATAACACTGAGATTGTATTTGGCCCCCCCCTCCTTGGTTAGAACGTTGACCACTCCTTTTCCATCTACATCCATAGTCTTATCAGTCCTCCAGTTTACCTCTATCTTCACAGATTGATCCAAATTTGCAACCAAATTCTTGTTGTGTGTCATGCGGTTACTGCATTGACTGTCTAATAGCCACACCTTATCAGACGGTTCATGCATGTTGTTGCATGCTAGCAACATGGATTTAGTATTCTCTATACTAACATTACTTCTCTGATTTCCTTGATCAAATATCTTCTTCCTGCAATCACGAGCATAGTGACCAAATTTATTTCAATAATAACATTTCACGTTTGATTATTGTGGAAGCTTCTGCTACTACTAATTCCACTTTGATTTTCATTCTCTTCTCGGCCATTTCTCTGACCACCATAAATTATTCCTCATCCTCTCCCTCTCAATCTACATGTGCCTCGACCTCTTGAAATAGAAACTTGACTTCTAAAATCAATTTCTAAAGTGGAATCCTTGTTCCTGTCTATACTTAATTCATGCGATAGAAGTGATCCCATCAACACATCAACTGTCAATTTTTCCAAATCCCTAGCTTCTTCTATGGCTGCTACCACAACATCAAACTTGGTAGACAAAGATCTAAGGACCTTCTCAATCACTGTTATATTCTTAATATCTTCACCATAAATTTTTAACTAATTTACGACAGACATGACCTTATTCATGAAAGAATCAATGTCCTCTCTCTCCTTCATCTGCAAAATTTCAAAATCTCTCCTAGTATGTTGCAATTTAACAATATTGACCTTGGCCATACCTTGATAGCTTGTCGCCGAAGTTTCCCATGCGTCCTTTGCTGAAAACATGATCATAATCTTCTGGAACACTGCTCGGTCCACTCCCTGCTAGATAAGAAGCAATGCTTGTGCATTCTTCCTTTTGTCTTTCTTCCATTGTTCCCTCTTTTCATTAGTGAGGGCTTGTTCTTCTGCATCATTCTGAGGTTCTGCAAACCCAAACTTGACATAATCCCAAACATCATGTGTTGTTAACATGGTTTCCATTTTAATGACCCAAAAATCATAATCTTTCTGTGTGAAAAGAGAAATTATGGCTGAAAACTTATCATTGCCATCCTTTTTCTTTATTTTTTTAAATATCACTTCTCTGATAAAACTATAAATTTATCTTTTTTTTATAAAGACTTTGCAAAAATCCTTTAAAAAATTCTCTTTCAATAAAACCATAATATATATTTTTATATAATAAATAAATAATAATCGATAAAAATATCTTTTAGAATAAGCTCTTTTAAAAAACTTATTATTCTTTCTCACTTTTTCAAAACTTTAAAAATCCTTTTAATACTCACGTGCTTTATCAAAAAACCATTTTAAATAATCCAAAACTTGTGCAAAGTAAATACGTACTTGAAGAATATAATATTTTTTTTGGTAAAGAGTCATATGTATAAGGCTTTTAAAAACTAATGCAATCTTGAACCAATGTGCATTGACTTGCCCACCACCGACGGGTTATTGTACCTGCCGCTGGCAGGATACTACGCATCATGTTTTTCCTGATTGTGACATTAACTCACCTTGATTAGACATATGCTTTCAAAAAAAAATTATTTTTGCCATGGTTCACTATAAGATTTATTATTGTTTATTTATTTTAATTATTTTAATTTTAATTATCTGTTATCTAATTGGCCAAAAAATTTCTCTTGTTATTGCAAAATGCCTAGATTTTATCACCATTATTTGTATTGTCATTACAAAAACATTCATATCTATCCTGCAGGTCTTGCACTTTATCTGGAGTCACATTAAGAAAAATAACAAGACAGTGTCGAACGCATTTTCCCTGTACGAGCCACCCATTATGGTCTGTCACATAGCACGCACATACATAGAGAGAGTCATTTTCTCTGTATCAGTCACCATTTATGGTCTCTGATAGATTGTTATATACCTAAACTCATGAGACCCTGTCAAATTGGTTTAACCTTCACCATATAATAACATTCCAACTCTTTTGAAATATTTATTAAGCCCAAATTGCAAAATCAAACCTTTGAACTTGCTCTACGTTGATTTATATGGAGCCCACGCATTCAATGTTTAACATTAACATTTTCAAAACTGACATTTACCATTGAAACCAACGCTTGATCTTTTGGCCACATAATCAAAGTTTGATTAACGATTTTAAATGGAATAAATGTTGGGCCATACCTCATTAATTTCCATGCAACTTAACTAGTGAACACCCTTGGATCTCCTACTCTTGAGATCGAACTTATATCGCGTTCCTTTCACCACAAAGATTTAGTACTTAAATCTCACGCAAAATGGGTAGTTTGGGACTGATGACGTGTTAACAAATAATTGGATCGCGTGGATTTTTGGAAGACCGCTCCTCAGGTCCAGAGGCACGCGAAACCGATATTTTGTCATTCAAAACACTTTTTTTTAAGATTCTAGTTTCGTATTTCTTTAAACGCTGTTTTCCAACGGAATTTTAACTTGATTCAAGCCAAAATTTGTGGCTCCTCTCAATCACGATTTCCTCTTCATAAAAATTGGGATCGACCTCTAATTGCATTGAAGTCGGAATCATTTACTGTATATTCAACAACAGTGTTGAATTTCAACTGACACCATTCCAACCGAATGATGTTTCATATGCTTGGATCAAATGTTGATGGCAAATTGTCTAAGTCTGCAGTTCGAATGCTGAGATCAATGCCAATTACGAAATTTTGTATCAATTCATGTGAATCGAACCAATCAAACCATCTGCTATAAAAACCATTCACTTTTCCATCTAAAAGCTTGAGAACGCTTTTGATTATGGAGCTTCTCTTCATAAATTACGCAGCAATTTAACCATGATATCGGTATTATTCACACTGCTATAAAAACCATTCACTTTTCCATCTAAAAGCTTGAGAACGCTTTTGATTATGGAGCTTCTCTTCATAAATTACGCAGCAATTTAACCACGATATCGGTATTATTCACACTGACTCCTCCACTAAATGCAAAGCCTTATTTTAGAGCTCTATGACAGAGTTCCATCCACAAAGTTAATCACAGGGATTCAACTATTCCCATACAGAAATTGATTGGACCAATGCACATGTAAAATTGGACAGATTCATTCATATATAAAATCTTGAATTTACTTACAAAGCTTTGGCCAGATATTCATTTACGGTAATGAGTTAGAATGTTAAATTTAATTTGTAAACATTTTGAGAGTATGGAATCTATTTATGTATGTCAACTATTACACAACCTTATGTTCGCGCGATCACAAACATTATAACTAAATGTTAATAAAACTTAAACCATCGCAAAACATCCACCTCGGACTTCAAACCTGTTTAAACCAAAATGCAATAACACATTTCGCATTAAAAATGAAAGGTCATGACGTCACCTTATGGAGGTGCGATGAAATATACAATGGTGTGGATAAAACAATATCGGGTCCGAAAAATGTCTTTGTGTATGGGGGTGTTGTACTATACAACAACCCTCGTCATTTTTAAATTTTTAGAATAAATCCCATTTAAAAATAGGTCCCCTTTTTTATATATTTTCCATAAATAAAAAGATGCATATCACATTTTATTCACAAAGTTTACAAGTTTTAAAAACTTTCTGATCGAATGAGTTAAAAGACCTTTTAACATATTTTGAACATATTAGAAAAATTTTATACTTAGAAATATGTTAAAATGAATAATAAATCGCAATCGGAAATTTAGAAAAGTTCTTTTAAAGATTTGTTATTTCTTTGAGAAGTTCCGATGTGATCGCGCCCAATCGTAATCGCATTTTGGAATAATATTAAGTATTGCACCTTTTCTATTTATAAAAATGCGATGTGATTTATCGCAATCACGTTTCAGGAAAAATATTAATCATTGCATTCCTCTCATTGCAAAATTCCGATGCGATTGAGCTCAATCGAAATCGCATTTTCGGAGATAGATTATAACAGTCCACTTCATTTTAAATCTCCGATGCGATCGGGATTTGGTAAAAACGTTTTCACTCAAACAAATTGCAATGCGATCGTCGCAATCGGAAAATTGGCATGAATCTTATTATATTTATCTTGCGCACCATTGAAGACTTGCGATGCAATTGTTATTTTGCCTTTACATTTATTCATCGCATCACAAAAGTTCAAAAGTGAATTTTAACATTTATTACAAGGATTCGCCGATCTGCGATTGTACGACAATATTAATTCAAAATCAGACGGAGGATCATGGGTTATTTTGTTCTCAATACATGAATGTCACCCCTTGGAGAGCATTTATGTTGAAAATACGGGGAGATTAAATGGTAATTAACATCTTTGTAGCTGTTCTCATTATTATGTTTTATTTCAGCTGAAAGTATTCATTTGAATATCAGAACAAAAGTTCAAATCCTTTCATTCGCAGAACCAAAGAGAATTTACCCGACTCTAAAATGTCAAAGAGAAGCAGAAAGTCTAAAGCTTCTTTTGATGCAAATGCCCCTATGCTAAACATGCCACCCAAGGAAAAACCGGCGAAGCTCAAGCTGGTCACAAACACCTCCTGTCAAGGACTGGGGAAGATGACATGGGAGAATGTATACAATTTGCTTGAAAAAGAGAAACCTAGGGTTATTGTGCCCAAAGCAACTGTTCCTGATGAAGAAGATTCAGACTCTGACTCTGAAACTCAACTTAGTGCATTGGCAAATTCATTTTTACATCGAGTTGCTTCCTGGGTGAATTTTTTCCCTACTATGATTTTATCAGATGGGTCATTGACAATGTGACCACTCAAAATAGGAATTTTGTTTCTACTTCTGGATCAGTGTTTGGGTCATTCAGGGCAGAATATATTAAAGAAATGTACCATCTTCCCAATCCACAAAAGATTTACAACAAAGAATTCCTTAAGGAATATGCTGCAGAACATCCAAACCAGGTAGAGCCAATCAAATAATGGAGGAATAACCCTGAGAAACATAAGCAAGAGGCATCAGGTATGTACTATGTGGAGTCTCTCGCACCTCCATATTCTTATGCTGCAACAATGATGTGTAGGTTGTTCAGAAACAACTCTTCTAGATTTTATATTCGAATAGTCCCGTTAATTCATTCTGCTATTAATTATGAAATTATGGATTGGGCTGTAATTTTTTCGGATAAGATAGCTAATTGAATTCTTGAGTATAGAAAAGATAAGAATTCAGGGAATTCTTCCCCTTTCAATTTTTGTGCTTATATTTGGACGCCTTCTATTTCAATTCTGAGTTCCCCATGCTAGGTTGGAAATGGACTCCAAAAGGACCTATTCCTATTCATGTGTATCATAATTTCTTATGGAAAGAACATTTCAAACTTCATGTTTACAGAGTCTACCATGGTTTTCTAATTCAAATCTACGAAACCATTTTTGGTCATTTCCCTCGTAGACTGTCCAATAAAACCAAGACCGATTTGTCTTCTATCGGAGATTGGTTCAAAGAAGAAAAATTCACTTATATCAAAAAATTTGGGAGTATTGTTCAGCCACATATCCTTCCCCTATATGTTCTAGATAATTTGTTAGCTCAGGAGATTTCCTATCAACTGTTAACTAACAGTTGAAGGAATGTCTAGAATTTTGAAAAGAAATAAAATTCTTATGTGGCCTACCTTCCCTTTTAGGTGTGGTGACTATACTCTTAATAGTTTTGCTCATGCTGAGAAAGAAGTTCGTAAGATTTATAATCTTAAGTTTTCAACAATTCCTAGAAGATAATACAACCCAAGGAAAGTGGCGCATGATTTTAATACCTCTGTTTTGATTTCCCGATTCGAGCATGAACCAGACATTTTAGATGATTTATTTGTTTCCATGGATGATATATCCCAAGTCTATGATTCAGCCAAGTCCAAGTTACAGGCCGAGGACTTGAAATTTTTTTTGTTGTATAGAAGCCAAAGGTTACTTAATCTGCCTCTTGATCAGTTGAGAGCTCCCATATAGGAGAAAGCATCACAACAAGCAGGAAGTACTTCTGGTAAAGAAGTAGAAGGAGCTGATCCTATTTTAGGGAAAAAGGATGACAACAGTAAAGCTGACACTGCCAAAACAGAAACATCTTCTCAAAAAGATACACAGAAGCCTTTAGTACAAACAGAAAAAGGGAACACTGGCACTGATGCCCAGGTACATATTGAAAAGGGAAGTATAGAAAGTAAAAACACTGAACAAGAACCCAAGAATGATGCACGTTCTAAACTTGGAGGACAAGTAGATACTGAATTGGTTGTTTCTTCTCATTTTCTAAATTAATATCAACAATTTGCACAGCAGATAGGATTGCAAAAAAATCCTCAAGTTGACGATCCCAAAGATCAGGATGTGGAAATCATTCCTGAAAACCCGACTGGAGAAATCATGCTAAATATAGAAGAAATCCCGCCTTTAGATATATTCTACAGTCCCAAACATAGGGCTGTGGTAAGAAAACAAATGAAAAGGAGGAGAACAAATCAAGATGCTCTTTTGGCATCACAGGAGGAATTGCTAAATGTTGTTTATAAAAATGCTAAGGTGGATCCATCTGAGGATCTCACCAAATTGTCTCAGTATGCTGGTGCCTATAATGCTGCCACTATAGATAAAGCTTCCGAAGTTTCACAACCAGTAAAACAAAATGATATGCAAATTGCTATCTTTGAAGAACAAGTTGCAAGTGATCACCAAAAGATTATTCAGTTGGAACAACGGGTACAAGATGCAAAACTTGGAGCTAAACAACTAGAAGAGCAACTCAGCCTTGAAAAGAAAAATATTGATGAACAAGCCTTGGGCAAACAACAGCAGTTGACTCAAGAAGTAGAAAAGCTACAAAATCTTTTACAAAATGAGAGAAATTCAAAGGTTGAATAGGAAAAAATGTTCCAATCAGAAATGGACAAGTTCAAGGAGTATCCCAAGCTGGCTCAATTCATTATTGAAGCTCTTGAAATCAACAAACTACTATCTCAACAGTTAAATGAATTTTGTTTAAAGTTGACACAAATTGAGCCTTTGTGCGAAATTACATCGTCTTTGATAGATAAATTAGTCACTCTTAGGCAAGAAATTGAAGATGTTGATGATAAAATTTCCGATTTTCTTTCATGGTAGGATACAAAGCAAGGAAGAAAAGCTAACCTTCCTAGAATTGAAGAGAGACACAAGGAAATTCTATTTATGGAATGGGAACAGAATTTAATGAAATTAGAAAGAACCACATCAAGGGCTAAAATTTTAATGAATAATACAACACAATTGATTAATGACAGCCTGTACGCTACCAATTTGATCTCAGATTGTACCCCAGGCGATTTATCTAAAGTAAAAGAAGCTGATTCTAGGTGGAAGCAAGAGATAATCGATAAAAATCAAAAGATTAGCAAACTTCAAGGAATTTCATGGGATAATATGTGGTCTTATGTGATCAAGCCACACAGCCAACATATGGCCATAAAATTCCTTTCAAATACTATTCAATGTATCATTCCGGAATTCTCTGATGCTACATACACTGGACAGTTACATTCAAAAATGAGTCGGCCAACAGAAGTCCAAGATATGCTCAATGTCTGCCACCTTCGTTCATCCACCTCAATCAATGATTAATGAGCCAGTCTACTACGAGCTTGCATTTTAGTTTAAGATATTTTATTTTAGATAGATTGTAGGAATAATTTTAGTTATTTTGTTTTATTGAGTACCTATTTAAACCCCTTTCATGCATTTAGAAAGGGGTCCTTAATTTGTAATATTTTTTGACTTGGAGATTACATTTTTGTGCTCCATTTACTTCTATATTCTTTTATAAAGGGTCACATCTAGTGATTATATGTGGAATTATTTTTTAAGAGTTGCATTTCTATACCTTGGATTTGATTTTGCATTGGAATTGCTAGATTAGAGTATCAGATTTCATTTTAAAGCCTCAAGATAGATACAGTCTTTCTATCTATTCACTGTTAATTTCTTTTGTCATATGATATTCTATTTTAAATTTGATATTGTTTATGTATGCTTCGTTTTACAATATTTCTTTATATATATCATTTTTGAGTATATGAGAAATATTTATCTTTCATAAGTGTATGTAAATGATATACAATGATGAATACAATATGCTAATATAACTCCGTTTAATTTCTTAAACAGAGTTATCTTTATTCGTTGTTGCACATTTCAATTAAGCTATAATACATTTTCATGGTTACTGTTCAATTGAAATAATTTTAAGTTGTATTCACATATGATACCAGGGTTGGTTTTAGAATTTCTTTATCAGTATTTAAATTAGATTAGCTAGTATTTTCATTTCAAGTCATTGAGTCCCATTTCCCCCATTCAATCATTCCATAGCCAACCCATTCAAATTACTAGGAAACTAGTCCTACAAATCCAGTCGTAGCCACCATTCCAAACAGAAAAGGAGTTGTCTTAAGGTCCTGACCGAGTGGGTATCCCCTGATGTTTGAAGCAGCGATTTTCAAGGCTTCAACATTTTTGGCGCTAGAAGGAGGGCCAAAGCTATGAATGGCAGATAAATCTAAATCCAAAAGCCATTCTAAGAGCACATCACCCTCATCACCTTCAATTTCTTCCACATCTCAAATCACAAGAGAATAAATTGAGAAAAGTATTCAAACACCCACTACCAAAATTTTAGAACAATCAGATAATCCAATTCCTGAGTCCCCTGAAGTTGAGGCTTTGACCCATAAACTTCAAAGTTTCTCATTATCATTAAAAGAGTCGGACTTATTTGAAGGTAGTGTCACTTCACAGTTTTTTTCTTCTAGATCTCTTACTAGATCACAAAGTAAAAAGCTTGGAATTTCCCCAAAAGAATTTCCTATTCCTAGCAGGGTCAAATCAAGAAAAAATCCACCGGAAACAGAAAGTGGTACCAATTCTTCATCGCATATTCAAACAATTGTTTCCCAAGCTCCAAATCAAGAAATTACAGTACTCTCATCTACATCTTCTCAACCTTCCTCCTCTGCTGAGACTACATCTCCTCAATCTTCATCTCCTCAAACCACATCTACTCAATCGTTAATTGTTTCTTCTGGTACTTCAACAGTTACTACTAATATACCAGTTATCCTTTCTATTTCGTCTATTATCGTTACAAGAATGGCACAACCAGCACAAAGACCATGGACCAGACCAGGAGCTGTGAATATGGCTACACCTTTGTATGATCTACCTGATCATCCTGAAAAATGGCTCCCAAAGTTTAGTCCAGATAGTGGTATATCAGCAGAAGAACATATCAATAATTTCATGCTCGCTATAAATCTGAATCAAGTGGAGCATGAAGATTTTTTTGTCCGATTATTTCCCTATACTTTACAAGGAACAACAGGATCCTGGTACTTTTCCTTACCTGCTGATTCTATCACTGATTGGGATATGTTTGAGGAACAATTTTTAACTAAATATGGAGATGATAGATTAGTTGCTACCTTGGTTAACGATCTTTCCAATTTAAAGACTCAATCAAAGGAACCCATTAAAGACTTTAACTCACGATTTAATAAAATCTTGAACAAGATCACTACAACATCTAAACCAAGTGAAAAAGTTAGAAGTGAATGGTACATTAACACTTTACCCTCAAATATAGAAATTTTCGTAGACAGGGCTACAAAGGAAACTCTAGCTGAAAATATGAAGGAAGCTATTTCAGTGGAAAAGCGGATGATAGCTCTTGATAATAAAAACGCTGTTGACGAAATAAAATCAAAGAAAGTCACTTTTAAAGACGATTCCAAGAAAAATACACCAAGAGATCCATATGACATGGAAGGTTTACAGAAGGTCCTCAAAACCATGTCTAATGAAATGGTTGAGATCGAGAAGTAGGTAGTAGAAACATCTACAAATTAACCATTTAGAAATTTCAGGAGAAATCAAAGTGAATCAAAGCCTCCCAATGCAATTTCCAATGCAGAATCAGAAGATGAAGAAGAAGAAGACATTCCTCTAATATCAGATGAAGAAGATTAAAGAGAAGAAGAAGTTGAATTAAATGGAATGTGGGATTTCATTCTCCCCAATTCTGATAGTGACATAGAACAGGAAGCTATGCCTATAAATATGAGGAGAAAATCTACATCGAAACCTGCTCAAACTGTTCCAAAAAAGAAAAATACAACACCAAATACCAAGAACAAAACTCCTGCAAAAAAGACTTCTTCATTACCCACTCACAATCAACCATCGTCTCCTAATCCTCCCACATCATCATCCAAAACTCTGGTAGTATCAGATCCGATGGATTATAATATTGTTGAGGACATGAAAAAGACTAGATCAAATATCTCATTACATGAACTCAGCAAACTCAAAAATCAACAAAATCTGTTGTTAAAGGAGTTAAATGCTACACCTATTGCTCCTCTACCAAGTGGTGTAGTAGCTAAAGTAGCTAAAGGAACTGGTAAGCCATTAGACAAAGTAGATGCATCTGACATTGTTCTTATTGGAGAAAGATCAGGTTCCCACACACCTCAATTTTTTCTAACCTATGAAATCTACAATAAGAATTTGCATAACTGTTTGATTGATTCGGGAGCATCTTCCAATATAATGCCTTCTTCTGTTTGTGCTAAGTTGAATATCAAACCTCAGAAGTCTTTTGTTCATATTGTACAATTGGATCGCTCCAAGGTTCAAGTTATTGGAGAAATCAATTCAGTCACCATTAGACTAGCCTCTAATCCTAGGATTGTTCAAAGAATTGATATTCTAATTGCAGATATTCTAGAATTCTATGGGTTAGTCTTAAGCAGGGACTGGTCTGTGAAACTTAATGCTTATATCTCAACCGATTATTCACGTATGTGGCTTCCATACAAATGGAAACGTAATAAAATCAAAGTCGAATGAGAGAAACATATGACACACACTGTAATTGAATTCGAGCTACAAAATGAACCTGTAGCTTTCAACAATAATATTCTTGGAGGTTATTTTGCCGAGTCTTTTCTTGGAAATTTTGCTGCACCACAATCACCATTCTTTGTAAATACTTTTGTTTCTCAAATTGAGAATTTTTCGCAATCCGATTCTTCCAGAATTGTAAATATTTCTGATTCTCTTGTAGATAAACCCATAGATAGAAATTTATTTTGGTCATTATATTTTGATAGATCGAAATCTAATGATGGAGCAGGAGCAGGATGCATCCTAATTGATCCAAAAGGAGAAAAAACTATGTTATTATGTAGATTAGAATTTGAGTGTACTAATAATGTTGCTGAATATGAAGCCTTGATTCAAGGGCTTTATAAGGCCATAGGGTTAGATGTAAAATACCTAAAAGTTTATGGAGATTTCGAAATTGTCATAAGACAAGTGAGGAATACTATCCATTTTTTTTTAGGACATCTTAAACACTATCAAACCCTAGTACAGGATCTTACCACTCAATTTATAGCATTTAATATTTCTTCGATTCCTAGGAATCAAAACACATCAGCTGACTTGTTAGCTAATGTTGCATCTAAACTCCTTCCTGCTGAAGATTACAGTCCGGATAGATTTTCAGTAGAGTTAATTTTTCGCCCATCTGTCCCAGATAATATTACTAACTTGAAAGTATTTTTCCGTGATCAAGATATTTTGAATTTCTTAACTTCTAAGAAATCATATGATGAACAAATTATTGATGAAAATGATCATGATCTGCAAATTACTTCAAGAAATAATGAAAATCCAATTCCCAAATCTGTTGTGAAATTAGAAGATCTTTATGATATTAAAGACAGATTCAAGAAAGTTACTAATTCCAAAATTCAACTTAGTTCAACTTTGAAGTTTGAATTAGTCAATCTTGGTTCTGATTCTAAACCTCAGAATGTTAATCTAGGTCTTAATTTAAATTCAGAAGAACGATCTTCTTTCATTAAATTTCTGAGTAAATACAAAAATGTCTTTGCTTGGAATTATGATGATTTAAAGACTTATGATACTTCTGTAATTCAACACACAATTCCAATGCTATCTAATGTTCAGCCTGTGCAATAGAAATTGAGAAATATTCATCCAAATCTTTAAGATCGAATCAAAATAGAGCTCAACAAGATTCTGAAAGCCAAAATCATTTTTCCCGTAAGGCATTCCAATTGGGTTTCCAATATGGTACATGTTAGGAAGAAAAATGGTGATATTAAAATCTGTAGTGATTTCAGGAATTTAAATAAGGCATGTCAAAAGGACAATTTCCCATTTCCAACTATGGAGCAAATTCTCCAAAAGGTAGCTGGTTCTGAACTTATGTCTTTCCTTGATGGATTTTTAGGGTGTAATCAAATTCTAGTACATCCAGATGATAGGCTGAAACCACATTTAGAACCAAATGGATAACCTATGCTTATCATAAAATGCCTTTTGGTTTAGTGAATGCAGGAGCTACTTTCTAGAGAGCGATAGACATAGCATTTAAGGGTCTGATTAATAAATCAGTTGTCATTTATCTTGATGATATAATAGTTTATTCAAAGAAAAGATCCAATCATCTACACGATTTGAAACAAATATTTGAAAGATGTATGAGATTTGGTATTTCATTAAACCCAAAGAAATATTTCTTTGCTCTTGATCAAGGAAAACTCTTAGTGTTTGTTGTATCAAAATATGGTATATATATTGATCCTGATAGAGTTAAAGAAATTTCTGACATTTCTTTACCTCACAATAAAAAGTCCATGCAATCATTTCTAGGTCATATTAATTTTGTGAAAAGTTTCATTCCAAATTTTTCTTTAATTGTTTTGCCTATGCAGAATATGATTAGGAAAAACTCAGTATTCAAATGGGGTCATAAAGAAAAATAAGCCTTCAATGCAATCAAGAAGGCAATTATTGATGCACCTGCATTGAATACTCCCAATTTTTCCAATAATTTTCTTCTGTATACTTTGGCAATTGAAACTTCTTATGTTGTTGTTTTAACACATCTCAATGATCAAAAAATCAAAGCACCGATTTCTTTCTTCAGCTCAAATTAGCAAGGAGCTGAGCTGAATTATTCTGATCTTGAAAAACAAGCTTTCGCTGTATTTAATTCAATCAAGCATTTTATGCCTTTTCTCTTAAAAATGCACACAAAAGTGATTGTTCCTTTCTTAGCAGTAAGACAATTACTAATTCAAAGAGAAGTAGGAGAAAAAAAGGCTAATTGGGTAACAGCCTTGCAAGAATATGATATTGACATTAAACTAGCAAAGATTATTAGAGGACAAGGTTTTTGCCGATTATTAGCAGGAGCTCATAATATATCAGAAAATCAAGATCCAGAGAATGCTATTTCAGTAATTCAGATAAGTGTTACAGATTCTGAATCTCAGTATGTTGATCTGATATTTTACTTGAAAAATGGGTATGCTCCTTCTAATCTCAACTATAAGAATAAACGTGCTTTAAGATTAAAATCTACTAAATATGAAATCATTGATAATGTGTTATTCAGAAAAAATTATGATTCAATCTTACTAAGATGTCTTAAAAAGACTGAGGAAAAGAAGGTTTTGCAGGAACTACATGATGGACCAGCAAGAGGTCATTTTGCAGGCAATACCACAACCCACAAAATCATCCATGCTGGATATTATTGGCCTACCTTTTCTAAATATTCTCATGATTATGTGAAAAAGTGCAAGATTTTCCAAACTGCTAGTGGAAGGAAGAGGAAGCCAGCTTTTCCTCTACAGCCAGTAAACATTGAACAACCATTTGAGTAATGGGGGCTTGATATTATTGGTGACATAACTCCTCATTTTTCCAAGTAGCATAATTACATTCTCACAGCAACAGATTACTTCACAAAATGGGTAGAAGCAATTCCTCTAAAGGTAGCCAACTCTGACGCAATTATTGATTTCATTGATCAATTCATCACTACCAGGTTTGGTGTACCTAACGCTCTAGTCTGTGATAATGCATCTTATTTTTCTGGTAATAGTATAATGGAATTTGCATTTAAGAGAGGTTTTAAATTGAAATATTCAGCTAACTATTATCCACAAGGTAATGGTTTAGCTGAATCTACTAATAAAAATCTCCTCAAAATCATTAAAAGGACTATTGATCAAAGCCAAAAGAATTGGCCCAAGTCTTTAATCTTTGCATTATGGGTTGATTGTATTACTCTTAAACCTTCTATTGTAACTTCACCTTCCAACTTAGTTTATGGTAAAGAAGTTGTAATGCCATCAAATCTAGCTCTTCCATCATTAGCCCTGGTACAATTCATTGAAGAAAATCCTTCCTCATCCATTCAATTGAGATTTGATCAAATCCTAAAATTAGAAGAGGAAAGAGAAAAAACAAGAATTGTTCATGAAAAACATCAATAGCTTATTAAATACTCTTTTGATTCAAATTCCACCCGCTCAAAAAATTTGTCAATTGGTGATCTTGTTCTGAAATGGGATAAAGCACATGAGGAAAAAGGTAAGCATACCAAATTCCAAAAGATGTGGCTTGGACCATTTCAGATTTCTGAAAAGATAGGCTCATATACATTCATACTTCAAGATTTAACAAGAAAGAGAGAATCTCTTCATGTAAATGGGCTTGTCTTAAAGAAATTATTTTCATGAGGAGGTAGCCCCTTCTTACTTGTACATATCCCTTTCTGCAATTTTCATTTGTTTTTGTAAAATAAATTTTGTTAATAGTCTTTAATTGACTTTTTTACTACTAGAAAATTGTCTTAGAAAGAATGTTATAAATACTTATTTTAAGTAAAATAATTTTTTTTACGGAATTGATTACAATTTTTATATAGTTTAAATAAAATGTTAAACTTTGAAAATTTTCTTAAAGCATTTGCATGATAATATGAAACTTTGTGGAAAATGTAAATCATTATAAGTTTATTAAGAAGAGAAAGGTTATCTTTAAAAAGTAAAGACTTTTTCAAGCTTTGGCAAACAAAAACTCTGAGAATTTTCATCCATTTACTCTTAAGGATACAACTATTTCACCCCATCCATTTCGATTGTGATTTTTTAGAATGTAATTCTAAAGAAATTATATGACCAAATTTAGGAGATAAGAGGTATCATCAGGAGCCTACTTACCATGATCATAGGAAGTAATCAAACTGGCATTACCAATACTGCATACCAAAACAGGGTAATGGCTTATAAATTAATACAAGGAGTCTCATCATGAGCTAGCTTGTTCAGTTTAATTATAACTAGTGAATGGCATTGTTACTAACTGGCTACCAAACCAGAAAAATGGCTCTTAAATTAAGAAAAATAAATAAAAGACAAAAATATGAGAAAATATATCTTATGAATTTATTTTTAATAAGTCATAGTCTTAATTGAATGGGAGAATGAATAGTTAATGATTAAAAGGTAACCCTATCGAGACTATGAACATTTGCTGGCAGCAGAGGCAATACTTGTGACAATAGAGTATATTACATAAGCTAAACTTGAGAAAATCCACTTACTTTATTATTATGAACCAATCAAAGCTTGAGATAACCCAAAAAATGTTTTTATCCTTGAAGAGTTAGAAAGAAATTGTAAGTGATTTTTATTCTTTTTCATAGTTAGATTTTATTTGAATCATCTTAAGAAAAGTTTTCATTATCTTTAGAAATTTTTACTTACTTGAAATATAGTATTCATTTCATTTTTTCAGAGATAATTGTTTCTTCTAGTGAATCGCCAATTGTTGTACTGTACAACAACCCTCCCCATTTTTAAATTTTTAGAATAAATCCCATTTAAAAATAGGTCCCCTTTTTATATATTTTCCATAAATAAAAAGATGCATATCACATTTTATTCACAAAGTTTACAAGTTTTAAAAACTTTCCGATCCGATGAGTTAAAAGACCTTTTAACATATTTTGAACATATTAGAAAAAATTTATACTTAGAAATATGTTAAAATGAATAGTAAATCGCAATTGGAAATTCAGAAAAGTTCTTTTAAAGAGTTGTTATTGCTTTGAGAAGTTCCAATGCAATTGTGCTCAATCGCAATCACATTTCGGAATAATATTAAGTATCACACTTTTTCTATTTATAACAATGCGATGTGATTTATCGCAATCGCGTCTCGGGAAAAAGATTAAACATTGCATTCCTCTCATTGCAAAATTCCGATGCAAATGCACTCAATCGCAATCGCATTTTCAGAGGTAGATTATAACAGTCCACTTCATTTTAAATCTCCGATGCGATCGGGATTTGGAAAAAACGTTTTCACTCAAACAAATTGCAATGTGATCATCGCAATCGGAAAATCGGCATGAATCTTATTCTATTTATCTTGCGCACCATTGAAGACTTGCGATGCGATTGCTATTTTGCCTTTATATTTATTCATCACATCGCAAAAGATCAAAAGTGAATTTTAACATTTATTACAAGGATTCGCCGATCTCCGATTGCTACGTGGCTTCTCCAAAAGTTTATCGCACACATTATAAAAATACCATTTAATACCTTGTGAGCATGTGATATACCATTACGGTTTTGTAAGATCATCACTATTGAATGGAAAATTCTGAGTCAATAAAATGATTCCCGATACAAGATGCGTCGTTGGCCTAGAAAATTGTTGAAAACAAATGAGTTGAATAAAGTTTAATAATTTAAATTGCCTCGATGTATTTATTTAACATTTTTCTATAAATATTTGAGATTCTATGATATAACATTACACAACAACAGTGTATACAAGCAATAACAGAGAATGCAATTATAGAAATTTAAAATTTAAATTAAATTATGTTCTAAATAAACTTTATCATTTTTGTATTATTATTTATTTTAATTATAAAACTTTAAAAAATTATTTAAAAAAAATTAATTGTAAAAAATTATTAGGATTGAAATTTGTTGAAATGTTAAATAAATCTAATACAAATAATAATACTTAAAATTGTGATTTTTTAAAAATAATTTTAGTAATTTGGATTATGTTAAATAGTTATAGTGAATAATTCTTATTTTTCTAATTCAGATTCAAATTTTCACCAATTACATGATAAACATTAATGTGTTGATGATTATTACTTAAATTAGTTATATTTGAACTAACCTATACCATTTTTGTATATATGTAGATTAACTTCACAGTTTGACAGTTTTCGAACTCCACACCTCTGAGATATTTCAGCCATGAGTATTAATTGTACTATGGGTAATTATATCAATTTAATGGTTTTGATATTTCTTGGGATCTTATCTCATTAAGCGTTTCGTGCCAATTTTTATGGCTCTATTAATTCTGTTCAACTTGCTATTTTAACTAATTCGCTTTCTGTTTCCTATGCATAGAAATGCATGTGAGTCTGGGCATCTCACTCTATTAGTGTTGTACGGAAGCTTGTGCATGGAAGGTTATAAAAAATTTCAATTAATATGAGATTAACAACGTTCAAGTCTTACCACATTAACTTTACCCTTCAAATATGCTTTATTCTGAATGTAGTATGGTTGAAACCATAGGTAATAAAGATAAGGTTATAGGGCCATAGGTAATTATATAAATACTTTTATCATAAGTCGAGACGAGTAAATTAAGTTATGTTTGTACTATATATTATACAGTGACGAAGGAAGCTGATCCCCAAGGTACTTGACATTAGTGGTGAACTTCTCTAGACTGACCCGCGGTCATATATAGCATTACTAGGTACACATCAGCCACATGCTAATAAGAACATCATAAATAAAATTGTGATGCATGGAGCTTTTATTACTTGTATGATTAGAAGTTGCAAATAGAACATATGGATAACACTTTAAAATTGGAATCTATCACGTTTAAAATGTTCAACCATAGATTAACTAATTATAAGTATATTATAGTTAAAAAAAATAAGTTTTTATTTATGTTAATTATAATTTAATACTCAATAAATATATATATAGTAGATATTTATTTTGTTCAATTTGCCACTTCTCTTTAAATGATTTGTGCTAATAGTTTGTTTATTTATTATTTTATATTATTATGTTTATTTATTATTTTATACTATTAAATATTGAACTGTAATTGCAAAATACTCTTAATTTATATAATTTTTATTAATGTAAATTTATTGAATTACGATAAATAAATATAATAAATTATTTTTTAAAATAAGTTTCCACTTAAATTATTATTATCAATAATTTTTTGTATAATATTTAGGTATGATGAAGTTCTTATAAATTTAATTTGCATAATATTTGTACATCTTCTATACTATATATATATATTTTTAAATAAACATTCAATTTTATTTTTAGTTCTTGCTACTTAGTTTAATTTAATTACTAATTTATTTTGTATTGTTATTATGTAATTAGTATTGGTTAAATGTAATTAATATTTAACTTGTTTAGCACCGTTGTTAAAACACAAATTAAGCTTAAAAAATAAATTAGGTTGGGGGTGTTGTTTAGTCTCCATTAAATTATAAATATTCATTAACATATTTTTGAATTTCCTATCAAATTTGATTGAAAATGCTTTTAAGAACCATTGGATCCAGGTCATTAAATAATTTATTAAAAAACATAAAATACATATTTATCTTTGTCTGATTCGAGGATTACATTAAAGTAAATCCATATCAAATCTACATGCTGCTACATGAAAATATCTAGTTGACTGATCCCATGCATGGAAATAAGGGTCAGACCCCATACAACTTAATCATTAGCAATATATTCCTCTAGCTAAGTCACTATGTAGGCATTGAATCTTATTACAGGGAATTAAATGGCGTAGAATAAATATTTCAATTTATTTAAAGAGAATTAAATGGTGTAGAATATGAACTCAATTGAATTTCGGTTTGTGGAGTTGTTTCAGTTTTCATCAATTTGTAATGTTATCCACATAGTTTTGACTTGCCGCTCCAAATTATTGAATTTTGGTATGTGGAGTTGTTTAGTTTTCATTAAATTATAAATTAGTTATTAATATATTTTCTACTGGGTTGAAAATACTTTTAAGAACCATTATATCCACATCATTAAATAATTTATTAAAGAACACAAATTACAAATTTATCTTTTCTCCCTTTGAGGATTACATTAAAGTAAATCCATGTCAAATCTAGATTTATCATCATTCATTTCTTGATTGTAAAAATGCTCATAGCTGTCCACCTATTATGCTGCGAAAACCATCATGAAAAAATAAAACTCAAATTTCAATGTTATTAATTATACATAGAATCATTATTAACAATAAGGTTTTCCGCATCGAATATGTAATTTATGATATTCATTATGCAAGTGCAGATCTGAGTTGGAGGATCTAGTCGATGTAATAGACATCCCATGTAGATCTCTTGATATCAACAACCATTAATTCAAAATTAAATAGCATAAAATTATGGCAGTTGTACCAGTTTCTACTTTGCAGTTGTTATTTTTCTTGAAGCTCTGTGAATTTTATTTCCGCTCTTTAGATTTTCTTTTCTTGACTGTTGAAATCTGTGTATTCTACTCAACACATCTGCAAGTAGATTTATTATGCGACTTGACACTCTGAAAGCAAGCTTTCGCAAGTCAGGCTGAAACTGTGCGCCTCCAGTTGCAAGGTTTGCTAAGCATAATTTCTCTTACTATTTCATGTAGGTCCACATATTAAATTAAATTTATTGCTTTGATTTTGAGTGCAAAGTGGATGATATTCTACCTCCAATTTACATATTATGGACTATGTTTTTAAATGATAGCCGATGGAACATTGATGATTGCAATTCCATTCGAATTTGATAAAGTTGGTACGTCCTACAATTCTCGTTTCTTTTTAACAAATTTACAAAGTTCCTAGAAGTACTTCTCAAGATTATATCATACAGAGAAAACATAGAAAACATAATCTTGTTAGGTCTCTAGCATGAGAATACCATTTGTATCAGCCTCGGAGGATTCAAAGTCATTTCCCTTGGAACGACTTTGTTTACTAAAGCCTTTGTTCATTAAAAAATGTAGATTATTATCATCATCATTTTCTGAATCAATTTCCACTTCATTTGTAGCTTTGGTGTTAGCAGATCAAAAACTATGTTCTTGTTTGACTTAAAAAAAAAATTCCATAATTTTAATTTTCAAAAAGATAAAATACTTTTTGTAATTTTAATTTTTTTTAAATTATTATTTAATTAAAAACTACTTCGTTGTAATTTTAATTTTTTCTAAAACCTTCAATATTACGTCACAATTTTACTTTTCAACAAAAATTACATCACACAGACTATATGTTTTGAAGTTTGTTTCGATTTTCAACAAAGATTAGATCGTAATTTTACTTTTCAACAAAAAAATATATCCCAAAGAGTGTATGTTTTGAAGTTTGTTTCCATCGCATTATTTTATTATTTGATTGAAGATTAAAATATATATATAATTTGATATAGAATAAATTTTTTCATCCTATAAATCCTTGCCTGACTGGATTCTATACCATTTATCTAGCTGTCAAAATGCATTGGCTCTGCATTATTTGGCTCCTCTTCTTTCTTTTTTTTCAATTTTAACTAACCTAGACAGTACAGTACTGCTAGGAAGGCGAGTTTGAGTGACATTTTCTGACAAAATAATCTTTTGTTCTCTTAAGCTTTCGATTTTGTCAGAAAAGTTTTGATTGAGATTCTCCAAATTCGATGTATGATCATGCTCTTGAAGTAATTCCTGAGTGATCGCTACAGTCCCGTTCTCTTAAGCTTTCAATTTTGTCAGAAAATTTTTTATTTAGGTTCTCCAAATTCGACGTATGATCATGCTCTTGAAGTAATTCCAGAGTGGTCGCTACAGTTCCGTTTCTTGCATCTACAATCTATGATAAGGTTCATAGTTTTCCAGTTCCCAATCTTTATGTGTTTAGCTTGATTCTTGAAATATCGTCTGAATCTCATGTTGAACTTCCTGTAATTGATTCTGAGAATTTGAGATAGAAACTTCATGTTCCATCTCTTTCTTTGCAAGTTCTTGTTTTTTTTTTTTTTGTAATACAATGTAAATATACATGTTATCATCATATTGCTCAAAGAAGCAAGCATTTTTTTTTTTTTTTTTTTTTTTTTTTTTTTTTTTGCATCTTTGATTTTGATTTCAACTTCAAATTGTGAACTCATTTGAATGCGATTTTCTGAAAAAATAGTCTTTCCATGTTTTTAAGCTTTTGATTTCATGAAAAAGGATTTGATTTGAGATTATGCAACTTCGACATCTTATCATCTTCGATCTTGGGGGAGTTCCCCTCCTTCGAGGAAGTTTATCCATTTGCAATATTAACGACTTTGTTTACTAAAGCCTCCGTTCATTAAAAAATGTAGATTATTATCATCATCATTTTCTGAATCAAATTTCACTTCATTTGTAGCTTCCGTGTTAGCAGATCAAAAACTATGTTCTTGTTCATAGAACAACATATTAGCATGATTATTATCATTTCTATCTAAAAGCACTTCGACCTTGACTTTATGATGAAAAATTCGAAGGTCTAGCTATTGCATCGTTTCCTAGTTTTTGCATTTGATGGCCAATGGCAGAGTTGCTAGATGTTAAATAACATCCAAAGTCGTGCAAAGTCGAAACAAATATTAAATGTGATGAGAGAAAAGAAATACTTCTATTCCTTGACAATAAAAACTGTTGTTACAATGTCTTCCTCTCACAGAGGGTTTTACAAAATAGTGACTGCTGCAAGACACAGTGCACAAAATTTGATTCTGTGTCTCTGAGTTCAAAAAATAATAATACTGTTATGTAAACCTATTCTATTTTGCACTCTGCTCTACTTTTTAAAATAAAAACATATGACACTGTTACAAAGACTCTCGGGCCTTTTACATGTGGCAGCACATATTACACTAAAAATAAAACTAAAGCAATACGCCCTTTCGGAGCCACCCAAAATGAAGGCTCATATTAAAAACATTGAAATGTTTTAACATTAGCTCTTATAACAAAGCACTTTATAAAAAAATTGTCGTGCATATAAAACATATTAAAATATTTGACATAAAACCTTTGCATCGGGCGATGAATGAAAACAAAACTTGGCCAGATTTCAAAAGGTGATGAACCAAATTGCATTAACACATTTCGCATTACAAATCTATCCCTGCTGACATTCCGATTGCGATGAACACATCCGAACTCGCCACATCAACAAGACACTATGGGGACCACCGAAGTTTAAAAATAAAAACATCTGCGTTCATATAGAAATCAAAATGATTATGTTCATTGTGTTTAAAATAAAAAGTACTCTGTTTCACCCAAAATAGAGACTATCCCCGAACACGAAAAAAGACTGTTTTTCAAACGCAGAGAACTAGTGCTGATAATCAAAAAACTGATTGTTCACCATTTTAGAAAGAAGTTGGAACACAAAAAATTGGAGATAAAAAATGGAACAGTGAAAACAGAAGTAGCTAATAGAACAGATGCAAAGCCAAAGGTAGTTAAGACAGCCCCAAAAACAAAACTCTATGAAATAAATCAAAGTTCAAGCTATTTTGTGGTCATTGGTATCCTCCAAGAAATTATTTCATCTTGTGCATATTATGGAGGCAATAAAATGCAAGCACCTCAGTTGAAAGTTAGTCAGAATTAATCTTTAAACAATTGCTTCCAGAATACAGGACATCTAACAAGAGTCATTAGTTTAATTGATCGAGTAAAAGCAACACTAGGAGTAGTCAAAACAGAAGTAGCAAATAGAATAGGTGCAAAGGCAAGGGTAGTTTATAGGTTATGTAGTTATAGCTTACTGAGAATAGTACTTGTTACACCATAGTCTAGAGATTTATAGAAAATTAGAGTAGCTACCCAAATAGTCACATTAGTCTTATTGCTATGGACCTATGGTGGTGGTAGTCTTAGTCCCATGCCCTAAGTTATTATTATAGGCTCTCAAAGATTTCATATAGTATAAATCATGATTGTTCTATGTCATCTATTATCCACATTATCCTACACAAGTTACTATGTCTCAACTTCTGGTATTGCTCTTATTCTTCAGTCAGTTGATACCTTTGGATAGTTAATTTGTTGTTTTTTTCTTGATGTTTTAACAAAGTTAGGTGCCACTTGCTGCATTGAATGGAATATATAAATTTAGAACGATGGAATTTATTGACATGCAACTTTCAAAGACGCTACAAAAACTAATAGGAGAAGAAGACACCACTAATATCAAAATAGACTGTAGAAACAAGGCAACGAAGAAAACAAGTGTTGGATACTTTTCATGTAGACCTTGTAAGAAGTGGTTTAGCTGCAGCTTCAAATGGTGCAAATGTTGTTGTTGTATGTAGTACATCTTTTAATATGCAAAAAATAATAAGCAGTTGTCAAAGATCAACACGAAGGAAAGCAAAGAAAAAAATAAATAGTCAATAATTTAAATCTAGATGTGGTACCAGGTCGTATATATACGACTTCATATGATCCAAATGTTGTTTTTCTATACACCATCATTGTTAATGTCCATAGAACAATGACTGGTTGTTAGCAATAATCATAGAATACATTTATTCGTCATTGAAATGAATATTTTGTTTTATCACAAAAAGTGGTGTAACCACCAAATTTTCAAAATAAAATTATAGAATTAGTCCATATTATGTTGACCTATCTTGTCCAATATTTTCTACATTGACTTGCAAGTACATGCTTTGGTGCAATAAAGTTGGGACTTGCATAAGGGATGAATGCTTTGTAATAACTAAGTCGATTCTCACGTTTAGTTATTTGTATGAAGCATATTGTTGCCTTCAAGATGCTATTATGCTACAGTGCATATCTAACTGTACATACATATTCGTAATTACAACTATGTTGTTTACAACTAGCAAGATTAGCTTTACTAATCAAGACACATACAATCAGTATTTCATGCTTTCTATTGTATACAAAAGTGAATTATTTCTAGAATACATAGCTTGTATGTGAGATTCATGTGTTCAGAGACAATAATCAATGTTGCATCTTCTTTGTTTTGCAGTGATACTTTTGAAATACAGAGAGATGCAAAATAGGAACTAGTTACTTGCAACTTTGCTTCTCTTACTTTACTGTTTTGAAATCAAAGATACAATATAATAGTAAAATTAGTATCTTGTGCTAGTAAACATTATCATAGAGATATATTCAATAAAGAAAAAAATATTATAGAAGCTCTTCTCATCTTTGAGGAAAAAAAATCTAAGATACATAGTACCTAGTAAACAAATCACCATACGAATCTGAAGAATAAATACATAGAAAAAAATGGTTGAAATCATAGACATTGAAAACTACCTTCCAGCAAAAATACATTGCATAGATACTAATATTGATATCTTTTTAATGAACCATAGTCTCTTTAGACTACAACAATTTGCATATACTCCTCGAGATTGTTTGTTCAATGCATTTGAAGTGCTTCTGCACTTTCGTTACTCGTCTATTGAACTGTGCAATGGAATAATAGACCATTTTCTCAATTGTCTACAGCAAAATGACACAGAGGCAAAAGAATCATACCAATATGAACTAGATCCTGTCATGTTATATCAACTTCATGGAATTCACGATGTTGACACATACCTTCGTAGAATGTTTTTTTCTACATCTAATAGCAATTTCCAATCCGAAAGAGGCCTACGGGGAGACACATTTCACATATGGTGGCTATCAAAGTGGTTGAACATACCAATTGGAGTCTATTCGCTAACAATGAAAAAAAGGTATTTTTTCTTCTACCATGATCTAGATACAATTCCACTAAACATTTTGTTTCATGATACAGATCCCATTAGTGGACATTTTGAACCCCTATTATACAAACAATTATGTAGATGAAACTTTTTACCAATTTATTCCTTGTCACTTCTTTGAAAATATCTTTAAAACCATTATGAATCCGTTCTTCATGAAATGAAAATTCATGGATTGCATATAGAAAAAACAACTATGTCAAAATGTGCTAATAGCATGTTTAGTGCAATTTGTCATTTAATAGCACCTGAATTTGATGAACAATCTTTCAGACTCTACATTGTCCAATCTTTTTGCAATGCACTAATGGCTAGGAGCAACGATGCATTAAATTGTATAGAAAAACACTTAACAAATGAAACTATACAAAGTCAAACAATGCTTGTAGGCTGCAACAATACCTAATTAATATGGCAATGCCATATGAAAAAGGAGGAGTTGAGGGAACATCATTTTGCTTCCAATGGACATCGATCATATTCAAAGTAAACATAAAAATATGGTCATTTACCAGTAAAACCATTGTGAATTACTACCAATAAAAAAAAAATTCAACCAAACGTAAAACATATTATCATTTGAAACAAGTACATCACACATTCATTATGAACCATTACTATCAAATCAAAATACAAATCGGTGTAATCTGTAACATAGAATAGTACAAATGCACGAAAACACCAACAATAGAATAAAATTGTGCAAATTGAAACAAATGATACGTACAAATGACCCAAATAAAATTGGACAAAATAGAAATAAAATAGCAGATACAAATTGTTCATCACGAAAAAGTACTCCCATAGAAATTTACAAACGACAAATTGAAGACACACCAAAAACCAAATGTCCAATATGTAAGACATTGCAATTTCAAAAGAACATCTCAAGCATTGGACTTGAATTAGAAAAAATGTACATAAACATATCTGAAAAATAGAAGACATTGCATTTAAATATCATTTGTAGATCTTGCAAAACAACACTTGCGAATGAAAAGTTGCCTCACTTTGCAACACCTGAACAAATAAGACGTAGCAATCCATTGCAAACTGTAACAAGACTTTCAGAGCTTGAGGAAAGACTTGTTGCATTGAGAATTCCCTTTGCAAAAATAAGACAATCTGGGAAGAAGCGATCACAAATGGGCTTAACTGGTTCAATAATCAATGTACTTGTCCAGATGGACATTGTCCAAAAAGCATTCTAGATGTACATTGTCCAAAAAGCATTGCCAAAATCCATAAAAAATACAATCACAATTTCTATTGCATTAAAAAGGCGACTAGAATACAAGAATGCATATCGAACAGGAAAAGTGCGTGTGCATATTGTCATGAGAGCACTTAAAGAACTATGTTCTCAAAATTTGTATAAAACTGAAAACATTTCCATTAATAGCAATTGGAATCATATACTTGAATTGGACAATAAAGGTAATAAATCTGACGATGACAACATTGATAGCAAAAGTTAAACTGATATCATTTCAGAAAGTGAAAGGCCAACAGAAACCTTGGTACATGGATTCATAGCTTCAAAATGAATTCATGATTTACAAGACAAGATTATTGAAATAGCACTAGCTGAGGGACAATGACCACTTGGGATATTCAAAGACAAACATGCAGAAGAAATGATTTTCCCAACACTATTCTTTGGAAATCCACGTGACGATGATATACTACAAAGATTTCGTTACCAAGAAATAGTAAAATGGGAACTAATCCATAGCAGTGGTCACTTTTCCTATCACATCACAAATTTGTTCTTCAAGACAATGCGAATACTCATTAAAAATGTCCTGTCATGCATCTCAGTACAAATAAGAAAAGGAAAATTACAAGGAATAAAGTTGTTAGCAAAAGATGTTAAGTACAAGCCCAACTTAGAAAAGTTACTAAAAAGTCACATTGGATACATAGATTTCAAACACGTAAGAATTTTTCCAGATTACCATCAACAAATGCAGAAACATATATTTGCAATGATACGACAACTAGGTCCTCCAACTTTCTTTGTTACATTTACAAGTGCAGAGAATCTTTGGACACCACTAGTACAAACTCTTACTAAATTACATAGCAATAGAAATAAAGAGAAACACATTGAAACAATTGAGGAATGCAACATTGATTATCTTGTCAGAAAGGACCCAGTAACATGTACATGTTACTATAGACATAAGACAAATGCATTGAAGCAATTGATCTGTCAAGATAGCACATTTTTTGGCAAAATATTAGATTACTACTTTGTAACTGAGTTCCAAAATAGAGGTAGTGCACATGAACATGCTCTTATATGGATAGAAAATGCTCCAGTATATGGAATTAATACTAACTTAGAAATTGAAAAATTCTTGGATAACTATATAACTTGTAGCACAAATCACCTTGATTTAGAACTAGCAAAGATACATGAACATCATCATACCAAAAGCTGTAAAAAAAGAAAAGCATCATAGTGTAGATACAAATTTCCAATGCTACCAATGAAAAGAACAAGGATTCTTGAACCAATTACTTCGGTACATGGCTCAATAAATGAAAACGTTTTGTCCTTGCAAAGCACCTTAGAGCAAAAACACTATGACAAATCAACTAGTCATGAAGATTTCTTAGATGAATTCCAGTTAACAGAAACTGATTACATCAAATTAATACAAAGTAAATTAACACAACCAATGGTATTCTTGCAATGAAAACCATCAGAAATATGGAATAATAGCTTTGCATACAATATGCCACACCTATGGAATGCAAATACAGATGCTCAATATGTTATAAATGCATATGTTGCAGCTTCATATTGCACTTCATATATGACCAAAGTTGACAGATCTATGACAAATGCATTCAAAAGAATACGAAAAGAACATGAAAAGAGAAAAATTGATGCTATTCAAATGATACGGTCTCTAGGCAATGCTTTGCTTAACCTTCAACAAATTTCAGCTCAACAAGCAGTCCACATAGCTCTATCACTACCATTGAATCATAGTTCAAGAGAATGCAACTTTATAAACACAACATCAATAGACGAATGCACATTTATACTTAAACCAACTACTCTTCTGAAACAAATTCCTGACAACTCTGAAGATGTTATGTGAAGTTCTATAATTGATTACTATATCAATAGGCCTAATGCTATTAAGCATATATCTTTAGCCAAATTTGTATCAAAGTATAGGAAAGATGGCAGACCAATATCAAAAATAAAAAAATAAAAAGTAATTCGATTCATTAAATACAAAAAAACACATTAACTATGAAAGCTATTACAGAGAAAAACTTTTTCTATATGTTCCATTCGAAAACAATGAAAATGGACTACAGCAAGACTCCTCTACATGGACGAGTGCATACATGTTGCATAAGAACACAATAAAGAACAATGAAGCTAAGTTCACATATAACATGAACAAGAAATGGGTGATTTGGAAGAAGCAATTCAAAAAATCGATAGCAGCACTGCAACTTCTAATCATACAATAAAAAAAACCTGAAAATGGAAAATTTTAGGGGCTAATATTCGTAGGTGGGCTAATTTTCCATGGTTTTTCCAAAAAAAAAGATTCACCAATTTCTATTTTTTTTAAAAAGTGATTCGCCCAAATTTTACAATATAAAATTATTTTACCTTACAAATCGCCAACATTATATAGAAAATATATATAATATCATTATAAATTTGAGTAATTTTATAAATACATCAATAAACATTTTATATTTTTCACGTTAGGGACTAGTGAGATTCGCTAATTTTTTAAACTTCAAAATAATTTTCCATCCTTAAAATTTTCCCTACTAATGATGTTACTAAGAAGTATGGCTTGGCTAAATATTTGCAATTTCCCCAATGCAATGAGAAAAAAATACATCTTAACATTGGTTTTCAATTTACATAACATCCATTTATGCTTAGCAACGAAGAATACTACAAGATTAGGAGAATTCTTAATAAAGAACAACAAGCAATACTCAAAGACATTGCAATGAAAAAACAAAAGAACATAGAGAAACCATACTACTTATTTTTGACTGGACGATCTGGTACTGGAAAAACATTCACAGCAAAAGCAATATTCCAAATGCTCAAGCACATCTACAATGAACATTACAATACAGACCCTTTGAAACCAAAAGGTTTGATATTAGCATATACAGGTAAAGCTGCATATAATGTAGGTGGAGTTACAATTCATTCTGCATTTCTAATGCCTTTCAACAAATCTAGTTTTATTCCACTTAGCAACGATGTATTAGACAAATTAACACAACTGTACGAAGAATTAAGGGTTGTTCTCATTGATGAAGTATCTCTAATTGGAAGTTGTTTTCTATATCAAATTGATGATTGACTAAGAAACATTAAGCACAATCAAACAAAATATTTTGGAAACATTGATATCATATTTTGTGGCGACTTGTACCAAGCACAACCTATAAAAGATTCACTAATATTTGAACAACCTACAATAAGAAGGCAACCAATAACATATGACTTTTGGAAAGAACATGTAAAGTACTATGAATTGCACATTGCAATGCATCAAACAAATGAAAAATTCATTAGCATTTTGAATAGGATGCGTTTAAATAATCAAACAGAAGATGATTTGAATTACCTAAATAGACATTGTATTCGAAATGCTCCTAATGAACCTACTTTCCCCTATCTATTTTTTAGGAATGAAGATGTAGCATTACAAAAAAAGAAAATGTTGTCTATTGTTCTTGGTGATGAAATTGTAATTAATGTAATTGATTACAAAGAAGAAAACCATGGACACATACCATCTCATGCACAAATAGCAACATTGCCTTCACAAATTGTCCTAAAACTTAACGTGCTAGTTGAAATATATGTAGGAAACTATGACTTACAAGACATTATAGTCAACGGTGCAGATGGTATCATTAAAGCACATGTAAAATTAGAAAACTTTGATGTAACATGGATCAAATTCTATGATGAGCGTGTTAGCCGTCAACAAGCACATAAATTTGTTTTTCTATATAGCGGAGAAATTTCTAGTGATTGGACTCCCATACTGCGCACAACAAAGCCAATTTCTGTATTAGCAAAAATAGGCAACTTGAAAATCAGAAAACAATTCCCAATCCAACTAGCATGTGCACGTACAATACACAGATCACAAGGCTTGACACTAGACAATCTTGCATTTGATCCTTTAGGAATACGACGCCATGGATTAGTATATACAACTCTTTCTCGTGTGAGAAACATAGAATCATTGTATTTGCTTAGTCCACTTAAGAAACAAAATTTCTGTTGAAATGGAACATTTACACAAAAACGCAAAGTGGCAACTAGACTACAACTATTCGTTATTAGAAACAAAAGCATACATTTCAATTCTTTCTCTAAACACTCGCAGTTTACAAATACATATTGATGATTTGTTAAATGACTATGATCTAATGCAATCTAACATCATATGTTTACAAGAAACACATTTGAATAATTCAATGCTACTAAAAATACTTGAAACATTCATGCATATCAAATCATAGTAAACATGGTTTGCTAATTTGTATTAAAAAGCATATAAAGATCTTTAACCGTATTCATTTTGAAGAAAAAAACATTGAAGCTACACTAGCAAATATGCTTCTTCATGACATGGATATTATAGTCATGAATGTCTATGTTGCGCCATATGCAACATTGAAAGATACATTGGATCTTCTTTCAAAAGCATTATGCAAAATACATTCAAATCAAACAATAGCAATTGTCGGCGATTTCAACATTAATATGCTTGAAAGCGACAACAAAACAAACAAACTAAGATCGTATATGCACAATTACAACCTTCATTTTCTTTTAGAGACAAATAACAATCAACAATTATCAATCATTGATCACATATGGTCAAACATAACTTGTAGCTATAATAATTTCAAGTTAGATACATATTTGAGCGACCGTGATACTATTTGTCTCATCATTGAAGACAAAAATGCAACACAAACATAGTGCAAATGAAAGTAGTCTAATGCTTTTTTCTAGTCAATAGTATTAGACTTGCATACTCATGTCCTTATTATACAAATGAAATCAATAGTGAGCATTATTACCAAACATACCTTAATTTGTTTCTAAAAACGTCTTTGAAAGTTGCATAATAGCCTTTTAACTACTATGACTTTGAATTCTAATTGTATGTCTTGCAAATTACTATAGCTTTGTACAATGAGTCAAATAGGCAAAGACAAGTCACAAAAAGAAATAAACACATCCACGTACACTAAACTTACTTACCCTTCAATGCATATGTATAGGGATATCTCTATGTTTAACTGTTTATTTCTTTATACAAAACTATTGCAAGACCTATTCTTATATTACTAGTGCTGACTTCTATAGAACTGTTCTTCATATAGAATTATACTATGCATCAATGATTTATTTCTCAAGCATCACAGAATTCATTTTAATTCTTGAATTTGTCTTTTAACCCATTGTAATATTTTCATGCACAAATGAGACACGCCCCATTACAAATTGCAAACTATATATAACCACTTTGGAGTTATCTAACAATAAACACCACAGAATACTGAATCTTATTCTCTACAGTATTTTAGCACTACGACACAATTTGTTTCCCTTTTCATCATCTCAATAATGTTCCGTGCTTAAACTTGACAATCATCACCAATTTCTTATTTACATCAGAACTGTTACATGCATAATTCTATGAATCCCAGTCTTCTTGTTCTTCTTTTCTTGTCAACCTTTAATTCCTTTTCCTCACCCTTCCTCTAGAAACTTGTCAAGCTTCCTGTTCACTTTACATTTGAACCCTTTTTCACTAAGATCTCCTCCAATTTCCCATGTTGCTTCTTGTCAACCTCTAAATTGCAATAAAGATAATATCAAATACAAATTAAATTGCTTCCAAAATTATAACTCTATTTCAGTTACATCAAACTAAATTATTTCATAATCCATATGCATCTTAATTCACATTATGAAATTTGAAAAAAAATGTTTCCAATCTCATCATTATTTCTCTTAATATCCCTATTATCTTTGAAATTTTATCTATACCTTTTTTTTTTGGTTTCTTTTCGCCTATGGTGTTTCTATGTTATTTTTCGTTGGGTAGTAGAACAAGTTCAAATGACATATATCTTTATCAACATATTTATTGTGTAAAATGCCAACCACCCATAATAAGTAACAACATTGAAGAGTGTGCTTGATCAAGAAACACATCCAGATTTTCTTATTACGCCCAACTTACTTAGTCTTTGATGCATATGTAAATGTTTTCATGCCAATCAATAGTACCTGAACTTTCATACATCTATACTAGATGCATTTACACGTTTCTATAGTACTGGAATTGAATCATTTTTTCTCTCAGCCAATTTTTTTTTTAATATTTGCAACTCAGATCAGTATATATCTCTATTGCACCAATAGAATTTTATGAATTTAATATTGTATAGTTTACAAGTATTCCATTATCGAAGTTTTTAAATGCAATTAATATTTCTTTCAATAACTAATATTCAGTTTCCTGTACAATATACAATAAGCTTATACTTTTATTTTTATTTTTAGTTATTAAAATTTACCAAACACTTTGTGGTCGCGTTCAAGCGCACCATTCAGTGACGTTGCATCTTTTTCATCTCGCAGTTCTGGACAACAAGCTAGAATAGACAAAGAACAACAAATATCAAGTGCAACTGAATCAGACAAGTAAGTAAATTTGAAAAAAATTCTTATACGTACCATTCACATAGCATTCATATTTATCACCAATATATTTTACTTCTAATTGTTTCTTTTGCCACATCAACATCGTCAATACACAAATCGAAAGCAACATATTTAGTTCCAATTACCATTGAGGAACTAAACATTCGCAAAACTGGAAAAATGTTCAATGGAGATGTTATGGTTATCTATAGCACATATCTTGATAAAGTCCACAAATCACGACAACTACTATGTGCAGATTTGACAAATGCCGAAGGAATCATGACAATCACATTGTCCATACCAACTGAGCTTATTGAACAACATGGACAAGAAATATCACCAGGAAAAGCAGTATCTATTACAAATTTTAAATTTCTTCCCAAAACAAATTATGACCGCGGTGATTGTGATTGGATTCTGCTGCTAACTGAACTAAGCACCATACATAACATAGCAACAATTTGTAAAGAATACAAATTCATTCCAGATACAACAGTAAAACAGCTTACAACAAATACAGAAACATATCCAATTGGAACAATTGCAGCAGTTGTCACAGCTGCACGGAAAGTTGGTTTCCAATATACATTGCAAATTAAATATGGAAATTTCGATGACAATAAAGAAACGATAACATAAATTAATTTGCAATGTTTTTATATTGCTAGTTCCATCCTACATTTCAATTGAGTTTCTACAAAAAAAAAAAAAAAAAACTTTCTATGTTCTTTTGTAGTTGAAATTATTTGAAACATTTGCACCGCTCTATGATGAAATTGAGCAAGAATTGCAAAAAGGCCATCTTCCAATTATGTTATTCAAAAACATAACAAACAGGAAAGAACTGAAGGATAGAACACTTCGAACAACGCAAGCTACATTCATCACAAAATTGAATGCAGAAGCAGCAGAAGAACTTAGAAAATTGAACCCTCCAACATTCTGTGTAAGTACAAATGAAGCAGTACCTCTACTACTCAATATGCAATTGTTTCTTCATATGTTTCTATTTTGACATATACTACTTTTCCTCCTCTATGAAAAGATAAAAGGAACATTGACAATTGCAAGCATTTACTCTACACCATTTGAACCAGTTTGTGTTGAATGGAATTCACCAATACCAGCCTCTACAATGATAGAGGAGAATATAGTTGATTGCCTAAAGTGCAATAAAAATTCGTCCTTTCCCTATTCACAGTGTCTTAATTGCATAATCAAGTCCAACAACACCAATTTGCAATGTTGCATCCAAAGCAAATTCCTCTTGAAACAGTTACTTCCCAACCTAGCGCATATGTTTTTTCAAGACTATGTTAAAAGGAAACAAGCAACAATGTATATGCTACGTGATTTAAAAATCAATGGTACATTTACAATCAACGAAGACAACGAGATCCAATCTATTGACAACAACGGAAGCCCTACCAAGGCTAAGTATACTTATAATTATTCTTCATCTTTCAACAAAAAATCAGATATATGCAATTTAAATTATGCTATAAAAAATAGCAAGATTTGTACTAATTTTTCCCTTTTCTTTGCAGCACCAGCACTTCATCAAACATTGGCTACAACAGAAACACATAGTAATCCAGAAATCAGTGCAAAGTTGTTCTCAATTTTTGTATAAGATTTTACTGCTCAAATTTTCCTTTCTCAAAGTGCAGTATCTCTGCAACATTTTGCCAGCACAAGAATGTTTTCATAGACAACAAAATTTGTTGTTAAAAGAGTTAAATGCTACACCTATTGCTCCTCTACCAAGTGGTGTAGTAGCTAAAGCAACTAAAGGAACTGGTAAGCCACCAGACAAAGTAGATGCATCCGACACTGTTCTTATTGGAGAAAGATCAGTTTCCCAGACACCTCCATTTCTGCTAACCTATGAAATCTACAATAAGAATTTGCATAATCGTTTGATTGATTCGGGAGCATCTTCCAATATAATGCCTTCTTCTGTTTGTGCTAAGTTGAATATCGAACCTCAGAAGTCTGTTGTTCATATTGTACAATTGGATCGCTCCAAGGTTAAAGTTATTGGAGAAAAAATATAGCTTTTACATTTGACATTTACAAATGTTTTTAGATTTCATACATATATGTTCAATGAATAGAACCTATCTTTACAATCTGACATTATATATATAAATGTTATAAATCTATTTAAAAATTTCTTGAAAAAAATATTTGTGCAGACATGATCCCTGGGCTACTTCCAGTCTTCTGTCTTGTTATTTATTGGTTTTGCAAAAATCATAGTTGACATCTGGAACATTAATTCATCTCTGTAAAAGAGGCAGAGGCACTAAGATTATTTGTCCATACGATGTGCACTACAATTAGTCGCCTCTGTAAACGAAGCAAGGACATTAATTTTTCATATATTCTTATGTATACTTTGAACAGCATCTCTCAATTTGGGCAATATTGTTATGGTAACAGAAATAGTAAATCACCATTTCTAAGTTTATGCTTCCTTAGCTTATAAGTTGATATTTTTTTTTTTGAAGATTCCTATATTCACTGTTAATAGTAATGCACCAAATTCTATGTCTAAACATTGTACTAAGACTAAAGTTAGTCTTATCTTCCCTGCTCTTCGCCTTTGTTATAATTATCTTTACAATATGATTCTTCTTCACCTGCACTTTACGACTGAAAGCTTATATATTAAGCATTATTGGGTCATTGATATTTACTTTGTTAAGTTCTTTTTCTACTTTAATATTCAAATACTCTAGTCTTAGCTTTTGATAAGTATTTGTTTAAGAATTTTCACTAAATCTTTGATTCCATGAGATAATATATATAATCAATAAACTATGCATGTACAGTGCGGATGCCACAAATGGTTTGAACAGTATTTCAAGCCAAGAATACAAGTCTCCTTAAATAGTAGAATTTTGGTTTTTGTTTTTGTTGTATTTAATTGTTTTGTATTTAGCAAACTTACTCTACACTAATTTCTTGAACTGGCAATTTAATTATACCTGTGATTTTTTAATATCTCAATCAAAGGACTTCATATGAGGCTTGGCCACATAACTGTTCATGCTTTTTCCAGTTCCGCCTTTCTCCCTCACTCAGGGTTCTGCTTCCCTCTAATTCGCATACAATTGCACAGCAACACAACCTCACACAAATACTGATTCAAGCTATGGAGGTTTGCTTCCATGTAAGCTTTCTTTTACACAGAGGTTAAGTCACTATATGATGCCTCATACACAAGGTCGAGCCTCCAATCTTGTCTTCTCCACCCAGATGGCCGCGATGAGACTTCACGGATATCGCTCAGTGAGCAAGGTTTCTGTCTCAACTAATATTGCTACAATAACCAGAGGGTTCAAAGTAGGTTCAAACATATCAAACAATCAACTACTCATATCATTTGGGTTCTTGATAAAACAAATTGGCTGGCTTTTCCACATATGATACATTGGTTGAACAGGATCAGACATTTGGGTGACTCTTTTAGCCAGACTGGCATTTTCATGTCTACAGGAAGAAAAACTCTATGGCTGATCGACTGTCAAAGCTAGGAGTTGAAAAAGATTTTGGCATCATGTACTATTACAGTCACAGGGTTCTGTTCTACTTCACTGAATATGAATTTGGTTTACATCATACTTCTGGTCTCTGTTATTGGGCCATTTTGGTATACTAGTGCTTCACTTTTTTTTTCTCTTTTGATACTTTCTGATCGCTGGTGCTCTACTTATATTCAGATTTCACTATGAATCTGGTACTTTGTGTACCTGCACGCACATATGCCTTTCTGAACAATATTAGTTTCTTTTTGTGTAGTTGAGATTTTACAGTATTGTTTGCTGTGATTGTTTTCGAATTTAATGGAGAAACATGTGAGAAATGTAAAATTAGATGGTACGGCACGGCATAATTTACCTTTTGTTTGACCCATAATTTTTTTATTAAAACTCTTCTTAATATGTCACCTTTATCCAATCCAATAGGGCATTATTTTCTGATTGTAGATCAAAATATACGTAGTGCCACTATACCACTTTTTCCATATTTCCACTTTGTTGTTTGTTATGAATTTTTTTATTTTGAGTCCCTACTGACGACACTGCTACTTTCTTTACGTTTTTGGCTGTTTCCAATAGTCACTTTATGTTATGGAATTTTTGAGATCTTCTCTTTAAAATATCTAGCAAATTCAGTTATTTCTGAAATCTGCTCTGACATTGACTGACTAATTGAGTTATTTTTACATATGCTCATACAATAAGTGACTCACTAATTGAGTTATTACTACAGTACAGAACTTGTAACATATGCAGTACAAAACTTCGAAAGTCATTTTAATACAATTCACATTTAAAAAAATATTAATTCTAACCTTAGAGGGATTTTTGAATCAAATTATTATTTAATTATAATATATATTTTTTAATTTATTTAATTTTAGATTTTTTTAAACTTATGCATTACAATTATTTTTTAATGAAAATGATCAGTAACACTGAGCAAAACATTTGACCACACTTGATCATGACCGTATTTTGCCGTCAGGCTCACCACAAAATAATGAAAAAAGCAATACACACTATGTGTATAGACATTTCCAACATCACATTGCAACATTACTATATTTAAACTAAGCGGCAGGTAGTCGGTACCTTGTAGTCTTGTTTAACTAGTAAACTCACACCCCATGAATACAAAAAATGTGGAATAAAGTTTTAGAAGGAGTATTATGGGTTTTTTAGACTAATGAGTTTTTCAACCTAAAAAGTATTGATCTGTATATTTTTTGCACTAAAAAAGTGAGGACTTGTACACTTTTGGAATGTGTACTCTATCTCTTCAAAGATTTAGCAATTTTTTTTTTTAAATTATAGACTTTTTGTTCTTAGCTCTTTTCTTATTGGCTCTTCACACCCCACAGATTTGATCATTTGTCAACTTTTATATCAATTTATTAAAAAAATATATAATATAAAAAATAAAATAACACAATCATTTGACACACTAGTTTAAACTCTTCTATTAATCATACCCAATATGTCTAACTCTACATGCTACAATTAATCAACTATTTTAACAATTGTAACTTTTCAAAAGATTATTTAGTAAAGATACCCTTCTTTTGAATATTTATTTTGAAAATCTTTTGAATGTTATAGATAAGAGCGAGGTCAGTGAAACTATAGATATTATTTTTATTCATCAAATTTCAAAATATTTTCTAAATCAAGAATGAAATTAATTTCAAACCTTTAACTACACATTTAATTATTTAGTCGACAGCTTTTCGATCTGATGGTACGAGATATACCAATACACGAGCCTTATTTCCTCTGCCATTTCCTTTATGTGGGCCAAAGAACGATAAATATTTTCAAAGATACAATTAATATCTCTTGGATAAGACAAGACTGTCAGAGGTGAAATTAATATTGAGCTGTACATATTTTATATTATTATCAGGCCGTGATAGTTGACAACTTGGCAGTTTCGTCTGGCTGCATGCCGTCTCCTCTGCTCTTGAGATCTGAAAACAAAACAAGAGCTATTATATTGGTATAGGCTAGGTTTATTTGCTTTGCTATAGGCTCATAAATGCACTTAGATGGAAAACGCCCGTGGTCAGATTAAAATTGTAGATCACCCTGCAATGGACATTTCCTGGCTGAGCGCATTTATGAGCCTATGGCAGAGGAAATAAAGTTCAAATAAGGCTCGAGAGTCTTACCTTACCTTATTTCCTCTGCCACAGGCCCATAAATGAGTCCAGGCAGGAAGTTCACGTGATTTTGTTTTATGTTCTTGAAAATATTTATCGTCCGTTGGCCAACCTAAAGTGTTTGCTACATGCTAGATTCACATGATCAGTAGCGCCCGGAATGGAATTTGACGGGGAAAGTCACATGGTCATTGCCAGTCAAATATGGAAATCATATCTAACAGGCTATCCATTCCGGGGTAAGTCACATGGTCATTTGCCAGTCAAATATGGGAATCAATATCTAACCAGCTATCCGCTCCGGGGTTAGTCACATGGTCATTTTCTAGTCAAATATGGAAATGTAACAGGCTATCTATTCCGGGGTAAGTCACATGGTCATTTTCCAGTAAAATATGGAAATCAATATCTAACAGGCTATCCGTTCCGGGGTTAGTCACATGGTCATTTGCCAATCAAATATGGAAATCAATATCTAACAGGCTATCTAGCAGCTGATTCCATACAGTTTGTAAGTTTGTATACCTAGGTTTGATTTTACTAATAATGTACTGCATTACAATTCATACCAGAGACAAAAAAAAAAAATTATATACTGCATACATTTTATAAGTTTGTATACCTAGGCTTGAATTTACTTATTATGTACTGCATTACAATTCATAACGGAGGACAAAAAAAATATATATCATATCAGTTCATTTTATAAGTTTGTATACCTAGGTTTGAATTTGCTAATTATGTACTGCATTACAATTCATAACGAAGGACAAAAAATTATATATCAGTTCATTCCATACATTTTATAAGTTTGCATACCTAGGTTTGGATTTAGAAATGGTGTATAGCATTACATTTCATACCACATGACAAAAAATTATATATCAAGCAGTTACGAGAAGACAAAAAATTATATATGAAGCCGTTCATTTCATCCCACATAACTTTCGTCGTTTATTTTGTCAAATTTGTATGTTCGATGTAAAGGTTGCTCTTATTCATGTAAAGAATCAATAAAGCTGCAGATTCATGGCCTTCAATGTATTCAGACATAGACCTATCCAGGGTCAGAATTTCAAAATAGATCCACTCTTAAATTTTGACACTTTTCACACTTTCTTAGAATTTCAAAATAGATCCACTCTTAAATTTTGACACTTTTCATACTTTCTCAACTGGTCATATAATTTCAACAAAATATATTGATAATTTTGTAAATTGTATTTGAATAGCAAAATTTGCTTTTAATTCAAATAAAAGATCAATAAAGGACGGGATTGATGAGAATGCATTCAGGTATAGACACATCGACTCACGATTTCAAGAAAATATATTGACAATTTTATAGAATTTTAAACTGTATTTCACGTTATTCAAGTAAAGGATCAATAAAGCCACAGATTCCCGGCCCTCAGAGTCAAGACATGAATGATGAAAATGCATAGACATATCCCGAGGTGAACAGCAAAAAACTACAAGCGTGAGACTAATTATTGATTCCGAGTTAGTAGGCAATTTCGTAGCATGGGCATGCATTACAGTGAGAAAAACAGATATTTAAATGACAGTCCGACGTAATAGTGTTCCAACATAGTCCTGAAAGGAACTATTTCCCTGGTCAAGCAAACGGCTTACTGTGTGCATCCAGGCAAAGCGAATGCCGTCCACTGATCGGAGAGAGATCAAATCGTTATATAGATGGAGAAAATTGGAGAAAATTAAGTCAAAATTTTATGTAATAATAATAATTTAAGTTTAACCTAATTTCTTTGTTTAATTAGGTTTAACCGGAGGCTAGCTTGTTTACTGAATGCAAGGATGGATAGATATCTATTATTAGGATGGTGCAAGGTAGTTTGGAATAGTTTTTTCTAATTTTTGAAAAGATGGTATTTAATTCAGATCCTGAAGATCATGAAGCTGGTTAAATTAGATAATAAGTTTTTTAAATATTTATGTTAATTCAATTTTTATAAATTTTTTTAAAGAAAAAGACATATTGTTTTATATATATATATGGTATTGTTATTTTTAATAGTTGGAAAAAATGATGGTTATCTTTTCAACATTTATTCAACTTATAATTAAATCTTATATATTTACAATTAAAAGATATAATTCTTACTTCAATATCAGACTTGAATAAATTATTTAAATATCTATGTTAATTAATATATATATATATATATATATATATATATATATAATAAAAACTTAATTGAAATTAAAATAATTCAATGAGACCAATAAAAATAATAAGAAGTAGACTTGTAATTCATTAGTTTTTTAATAAAAAAATAATATATAACATTTCAATAATAATAATAATAATAATAATATAAAAAAGTAATTTAGATAATAAACAAAATATTTTAATATATAAAGTTAAATAATATTGACATAAAAATTTGTAAATTGAATAAATCTCAACTCTTATATTAACGTTAATATTAATTATATAAATTATTATTAAAAATAATTAATCTTTTGTTTTTATATATATATATATAGCTAAATAAGAAAATAGTAGAAATTTTTTATTATAAAAAAACTCCAACACTTTCTCACATAGCTATGCATCACTTTTACAGTTAACAAGTGTGGAAGTATGATCATCATACTCTTAACAACGTCAACATCATGTTACATCATACTCTTAGCAACGTCAACATCATGTTAAAGGAAGGCCGATATTCACACTCAGAGAACAGATCACATTTGATACCTTTATAATACATTTCATTTGGCAGTATAATTGATAGATGTAACTTTGATTTTGGAATCTCTTACTTTAAAAAAAATAACAGAATGATTTAGAAGCTAGCAAAGATTTTGAAAAAATCTGGTAAAAATTTTATCAGAATTTTGTTTACAAATGTTAAACTTCAGTATTTTCGGTGTCTTAAAAATTTTTGATAGTGTTGAATCCATTTTCCTATCAAAATACAATTTCCTTATCAAAATACAATTCAAACATTCCAAATACCTGATTTTTTAAATTGCATTTACCAGATTCCAACAAAAACACTGCCTTCCTAACTATTCTGTATGCTAGATAAACAACTTCTTTTGAAATTGTTGGGCAGAGAAAATAAGATAGCAATGAATATGCCAAACAGCGACCAAAATAATACAGTTTACAAGACATAATCCTGACATTAGCAATCAACCTGCCAAATAAGGACAACAATATCAGTAGGATGATTTGCATCTGACAAAATTGTTGGAATGTAATTTCCAAGCGCGCGGATCAGCTGCAGGCGGCAGCACGACGCATGCATGAACAAGGGCAGAGAGTTATCGCGGGGGCAAGTTTGCAGCAATCGACCGTGTGCGGGGGGTCGAACTGCGAGGTGGTTAACGGGAGTGTACCCCCCGCAGTTGACCACTTGATCGCACGTTGACTCATGATCAACGGCTGTAGTTTATTACGGGGGGTCACCAAATTGATGGGTACGGCCAGAACCATACCCCCCGCAACCACCAGTTTGAGGTGGCTCCGCCACATGCGCTCAGCGCGCCACCATTCTGCCACCACCGCGGGAAATTCATAAATTTCTGCCACGTTCAAAATTGTCATCAATTCGATTTTGAAGCGGTGAAGCCAGAATTTATGGCACCATAAATATTTTTCCAAGCGGTGATAATTTGGCAATTTTGTCAACAAATTGCATTAATTATTTTTAGATATTTTGTTTATATATAGAAGAGAGATATAGTGTAATTTTTTTTTTACACACAGACAGAGCAGATTTTTTATATACGCACAGGAGTGCAATTGTTTTAAAAAAAAGACAGAGAGAGTGCAGAATTAAAAATATACACAGCAGAGTATTTTTTGTAAAACAGAGAGCTGTTTATTTTTTGATAGACAGAGACAGTGAATTGGAAATTCACAGCAGAGTTTTTTTTTAAGAGACAGAGAGAGTTTTTTTTGTTTTTGGAGCTGTGCTTAGAAGCAGTCCAGCAGTTGTAAATCCCTCTGGGGAAGAGGAAGAACTTGTAAACAATTTTATGGAATAAAATTTGTGCTATAGAGTTAAAATTATGTTACTGTGAGTGCAAATTTTAAATATTTCTCTGTGTTAAGGAAAGGGATTTTTATTGTTTTGGAATTTTCAAATTTCCAACATGGTATCAGAGCCAATCCAGGCTATTTGAAGGTCAAATAAGCTGAAGGAAAGGAGTTTTTCATTGCAGCAGCCTCTCCAGCAGAGTGAAGGTTCAGACAAGAAGAATTCGAAGGTATTTCTCTATATAAATTTTGTGTTACTGTTGCAGTACAGTTGGTTAGTTTTAAACACACAGTCAAGTGTTTTTATCATAGTTAGAAGTGCAGAATGGCAGGCTCCAGCACAAATATGAGTTTGGGAAATATCCATCTCCCACAATTCAATGGAAAGAATTATGATTACTGGTCAATAACTATGAAAGCTTTATTTACCTCACAAGAATTATGGGAATTAGTTGAGGATGGCTTTGAAGAGCCAGCAAATGAAGCAGAGCTTTATGTTTTAACTCAGGCAGAAAGGGAGTCACTGAAGAACAATAAGAAGAGAGATGCAAAGGCTCTTTTCTTCTTGTATCAAGCAGTGCATGAGAGTGTGTTTCCAAGGATAGCAGTAGCTGAGAAATCCAGTGAAGCATGGGAAACTCTCAAAACAGCTTATCAGGGCATGGAGAAAGTGAAGACAACAAAACTTCAGTTGCTGAGGAGAGACTTTGAGACTCTCTGCATGAAAGAGTCAGATAACATTCACTCATTCTTCACTCATGTGATTGGAATGGTCACACAAATCAGATCTCATGGAGAGACTCTTGAGGACAAGAGGATTGTTGAAAAACTCTTGAGAAGCTTACCCTCAAGATTCGATGTGATTGTCACCACCATAGAAGAGACAAGGGATCTCACAAAGTTTTCAGTGGATGAACTTCATGCATCACTGATGACTCATGAACAGAGATTGGGTAGGAGTGAAAACTCATCTCTTGAGCAAGCCTTTAAGACCCAGATGTCTTTCGGAAAAGGAAGAGGGCAAGGCAAAGGAAGAGGAAGAGGCAGAAGCCAGAACAGAGGTGGAAGGAACAGTCCAGCAAATGCTCAAGGAAGGGGCAGCAATCCAAATCAGCATCAAGGCCAAGGCAGCAGCCAGCAGAATGCACAAGGACAAAGGTATGATAAGTCCAATGTCCAATGTTACAATTGTAAGAAATATGGTCATTATGCTAATGAATGTAGAAAGAAGAAGCAGAATGATATGAGAAGTGAAACTAGTGCAAATTTCACAAAAGAAAACAACAGTCAAAGTAATTTGTTCTTAGCTTGTAATATGGCTGAAGAAAAGAGTGAAGACTTATGGTTTCTAGACTCCGGTTGTAGTAACCATATGACAGGAAATATAGCAATGTTTTCTATGTTAGATGAAAGTGTGCAATCACAAGTCACACTAGGAACTGATAGCAAAGTTTCTGTTATGGGAAAAGGAGATGTAAATGTTTTAACAAGATTAGGTGCAAAGAAAACCATAGCAGATGTTTATTATGTTCCAGGAATGAAGTGTAACCTCTTAAGTGTTGGACAGCTTGTCCATAAGGGGTATAATGTTTTCTTTGATAATGATGTTTGTACCATCATGAATAAACCACCCAGCAAACAGTGTATTGCTGAAGTGAAGATGACAAGGAACAGGATGTTCCCTCTCAGAATGAGAGCAGATTTAAAGAATGGTGAAGAGAAAGCAGTAGTTGCACAGGAGACTTACCAAAGCGAACCAAGGATGATAATTGGTTATGGCACTTGAGATTTGGTCATCTCAACTTTGGAGGTCTTAATTTGTTGAACAGAAAAGGGATGGTAAGTGGTTTACCATTGATAGAGAAACCAGACAGCCTTTGTGAAGGTTGTATTCTTGGGAAACAACACAGAGAAAGTTTTCTTTCCGGGAAAAGCATAAGGGCAAAAGCACCCTTAGAGATTGTCCACTCAGATGTGTGTGGACCGATGCAAACTCCATCACTTGCTAACAACCACTATATCTTAACATTTATAGATGATTTTACAAGAAAAACTTGGGTTTACTTTTTGAAAAACAAAAGTGAAGTGTTTGAAAAAATTTTCAATTTCAAAGCACTTGTTGAGAAACAAAGTGGGCTGCATATCAAAGTCTTAAGGACTGATAGAGGAGGTGAGTATATATCTAAATATTTTCTACGTTTTTGTAGAGAAAATGGTATTCAAAAGCAGTTTACAACTAGATATACTCCGCAACAAAATGGAGTAGCCGAAAGGAAGAACCGAACCATAATGGACATGGCGAGGAGTATGTTAAAGGCAAAGCATTTGCCTAATGATTATTGGGCTGAAGCTGTACATTGTGCAGCGTATATTTTGAACAGGTGCCCTACAAAAGCAGTCATGAACAAAGTGCCAGAAGAGGCATGGAGTGGCACAAGGCAAAGTGTCACACACATGAAGGTTTTTGGATGTGTGGCTTATGCACACATTCCGGATTAGCTAAGAAAGAAGTTGGACAGCAAGGGGGAGAAATGTATTTTCATTGGATACAGTGAGGAATCCAAGACATACAGGTTATATAACCCATCCAGCAAGAAGTTCATTGTGAGCAGGGATGTTCAGTTCATTGAAGAGGAAGCTTGGGATGGAAGCATAGAGAAAACAGTGAATGTTAAACACTGTTTATCTCATGATGAGAATGATGATGAGGTGGCTGAAATACATCCCCAAACAACAACACCAATACAAGGGCAGCAAATTACACCTTTGAGGAGAAATGAAAGTGCTTCTCCAAGCACACCGCAAGGAGGAAATTCAAGTGCTTCTTCAAGCATTTGTACACCTACTGAAAGAGGTAAGAAATTCAAAAGTTTGAGAGAAATTTATGAACAAGATATAGCTAATGAAGGTATCAATTCTTTGTTTGCTTTATATTGTCATGTTGATGATCCTGTTCATTTCGAAGAAGCCATCAAGGATGAGAAATGGATAGAAGCTATGGATGAAGAAATAAATGCCATAGAGAGGAACAAAACTTGGGATTTGGTTGAACTCCCAAAAGATAAAGATGTCATTGGTGTTAAATGGGTCTACAAGACCAAGAGTAATGCTGAAGGCAAGATAGAGAGACACAAAGCAAGGCTTGTTGTCAAAGGCTATAAGCAGAAGCATGGCATTGATTATGAGGAAACTTTCGCACCGGTTGCCAGAATGGAAACCGTGAGAGCAGTGTTGTCCATAGCAGCACAAAACAAGTGGAAAGTTTACCAAATGGACGTGAAGTCAGCATTTCTGAATGGAGTGTTAATGGAAGAGGTTTACATTGAACAACCTCTCGGCTATGAGAAGAAAGGCCAAGAGCACAAGGTATGCAAACTGAAGAAAGCTCTTTATGGGCTGAAGCAAGCGCCAAGAGCGTGGTACAATAGGATAGATTCATATCTACTGGAAAATGGTTTTGAGAAGTGTGAGGGAGAACCCACCCTCTACATCAAAGAACAAGATAGTAAAATTTTGATTGTAGTCTTGTATGTTGATGATGTTATTTTTACAGGTAATGATGATTGCCTTATTGAACATTTCAAAACAGTCATGAAAGAAGAGTTTGAAATGACTGATATGGGTTTGTTGAGATACTTCTTGGGAATAGAAGTAGAACAAGATAAAAATGGGATTTTTATCTCACACGCAAAGTATGTTAATGAGGTACTTGAAAGATTTAACATGCAGGAAAGCAAATGAGCGATCACTCCAACAGTAATGGGATTAAAACTCAGCAGAGAGGACAGCAGTAAGGATTTTGATCCTAGTTTATACAAGAGCATAGTTGGCAGCCTCATGTATTTGACTGCAACTAGGCCGGACATAATGCATGATGTTAGTTTGATTTCCAGGTTCATGGAAAAGCCAAAAGATACACATTGGCAAGCAGCAAAAAGAATTTTGAGGTATGTTAAAGGTACTAAAAGGTTTGGTATTTTTTATACTACTTCAGAATGTTCAAATTTAGTTGGATACACAGAGAGTGATTGGGCTGGAAGTGTTGATAATCGGAAGAGCACTTCCGGTTATGTTTTTCACATGGGTTCAGGAGCCATTTCATGGGCTTCTAAGAAACAACCCATTGTAGCATTGTCTACGGCAGAAGCAGAATATGTGGCAGCTACAGCAGCAGCGTGTCAAGCAGTTTGGATGCGGAAAATGTTGAGAAGCTTATGTCAAGAACAGGTAAAAGGGACAGTGATATTTTGTGACAATAGCTCAGCTATTGCATTGTCTAAAAATTTTGTTTTTCATAAGAGGACAAAACACATTGACACCAAATTTCACTTCATACGTGAATTGGTTACCAATGGAGAAATCGTTTTGCAGCATTGTAGAACGGAGGATCAGTTTGCTGATATCCTCACAAAGCCACTAGCGCAGAAAAGCTTTGAACACTTGAGAAAATGCTTGGGTATGCAAGAAAACCCAGCAGTGGAAATTAAGGGGGATTGTTGGAATGTAATTTCCAAGCGCGTGGATCAGCTGCAGGCGGCAGCACGACGCATGGATGAACAGGGGCAGAGAGTTATCGCGGGGGCAAGTTTGCAGCAATCGACCGTGTGCGGGGGGTCGAACTGCGAGGTGGTTAACGGGAGTGTACCCCCCGCAGTTGACCACTTGATCGCACGTTGACTCATGATCAACGGCTGTAGTTTATTACGGGGGGTCACCAAATTGATGGGTACGGCCAGAACCATACCCCCCGCAACCACCAGTTTGAGGTGGCTCTGCCACATGGGCTCAGCGCGCCACCATTCTGCCACCACCGCGGGAAATTCATAAATTTCTGCCACGTTCAAAATTGTCATCAATTCGATTTTGAAGCGGTGAAGCCAGAATTTATGGCACCATAAATATTTTTCCAAGCGGTGATAATTTGGCAATTTTGTCAACAAATTGCATTAATTATTTATAGATATTTTGTTTATATATAGAAGACATATATAGTGTAAATTTTTTTTTACACACAGACAGAGCAGATTTTTTATATGAGCACAGGAGTGCAATTGTTTTAAAAAAAAGACAGAAAGAGTGCAGAATTAAAAATATACACAGCAGAGTATTTTTTGTAAAACAGAGAGCTGTTTATTTTTTGATAGACAGAGACAGTGAATTGGAAATTCACAGCAGAGTTTTTTTTTAAGAGACAGAGAGTTTTTTTTGTTTTTAGAGCTGTGCTTAAAAGCAGTCCAGCAGTTGTAAATCCCTCTGTGGAAGAGGAAGAACTTGTAAACAATTTTATGGAATAAAATTTGTGTTATAGAGTTAAAATTCTGTTACTGTGAGTGCAAATTTTAAATATTTCTCTGTGTTAAGGAAAGGGATTTTTATTGTTTTGGAATTTTCAAATTTCCAACAAAAATTTGGATACCAATATAATATATATCATTGGACATCATAACCTCTTACAATGACAATTACTCAGATGGAAAATGTGTACTAGAAATAGACTTTATGCGCATGTAATTGTTTTCTGAAAATGGCTTCAGTTAGAACGCGTAAGTATGAATTACCAATGAATAAAAAATAAAATTGGCGGTTTTGCAATTTTGATTTTAACTATGCTATTAAAAGAAATTCTTAAAAACACTTTTAGTTATATTTTTCACATTATATCGATTCATGGAGCTTTGGCTTGGAATTGTAGATTTACTTACTGTCAAGACACTCTTTACCATCATCACTGATTTATATCCCAGTTGTTATCCCACCAAAAAATATTTTTGCCATCGTATCAATTTTTTTTATATGCGTAATTTGAGATTAATATTGGGCGTACGGGAAATCTTGGCCTTTCAAAACTTACAACATCTAAAAGCAAATACAATATTAACGACAGAAATGCATCAGCATGAACAAGGCCCAGTTTCTGCATTAAACATGGTTGGGTTCTTTGCTGTGCCATTTCATGGTTCTTTGCTCGGATAACGTATTTGTGAAACGCAGCAGCTGCCGTAGCTCCAATTAGAGGACCAATCCAGAAGATCCACTGCAATGTAAAATTCAAAATTTAATTCCATAAAAATTGCAATACCGACGAATAGAAAAAAAAAAAAAAACAGAAATAAAACCTGCACCATTGTAAAAAAACTAGGAGACTATTATCTTCTTACAGCTTCTTACATGGTCATCTCAGGACTTCTTATGGCCATAAATCACCGCTGCTCCACAGCTTCTGGCAGGATTGATGCCCGTCCCAGTGATGGGAATGGTTGCCAAGTGTACCATGAATACAGCAAATCCAATTACAGTAGAGCCAAAGCCTGAGCCACTCAGTAAATTAACCTCTATTAATGAAGATGAAAACCTGACCTGTTCTGATTTATGCTCGAGAGGTACATGCTACCATGTTACTTTATTTATGTAAGATAGCGTGTTACGATACATTTTATGTAGAATTGTCATTATATTATTATAAGGTCAGCTTTATTTTTTATTAAGATATTATTCATTGATGTATTTAGTAATGATGTGTGTACTCTTCAACTAGTATATTTTAGTAATGTCACATCACTTTTTTTTTCGGTAAAGATGCAAAAGTATGTACCCTAAGTTTTTTTATGGATATGTTTTAGTGGTACATGTTACCATGTCATTTTATTATATCGCATCACTTTTTTCTTTGATTGTATATTAATTTAAATTTGACTAAAAAAGTGCAAATTTGCAATAATTTAAATTTAATCAAAAAATATGTATATTTTTCTTGCATATGATCAGTTCACATCGTTCAAATTTTTAAATGATGATGGTCTCTTATGCTTTGTACTCTTAAACTTAAACTAGTATATTTAGTAATGATGTTGTGTACTCTTAAACTAGTATATTTTAGTAATGTCACATCACTTTTTTTTCTAAAGATGCGAAAGTGTATACCCTAAGCTCTTTTATGTGGGTTAAGCTCTTTTATGTACATGCTTTAGTGCTACATATTACCGTGTCATTTTATTATATGGGTCGTATTAGGTATAACGCATCTCATTTTATTATATGGGTAGCATTAGGTATAACACATCACTTTTTTCTTTGATTTTATATTAATTTAAATTTTACCAAAAAAATATATCTTTGCAATAATTTAAATTTGATAAAAAGATGTATATTTTTCTTGCATATGTTTAGTTCACATCATTCAAATCTTATTTTTAAATTATGATGGTCTCTGCCGATCGTACCCTGCAATGATGCCCAATTTGTTATTTCTTTCGAGAGACTTTTTCGATATAAGCTATCGTTCTTGCTTCCTCGGAGACTTCATTTTATTAGAGCAGAGTATTGTGTTGGCTTTTTCTCCGCTGAAATTTTATTAGCAGACTCCAGAGTCATTCAATTAGATGGAGGGTGACCATTTTTGTCATGAATGAATACACAAATGTCAAGTTACATGATTTTCTTTTTGCAATTACTACAAATTTTATGTTACAAATACAAGGAATGTAGAGTTTATTTTATGTTACAAATACAAGGACGGTAGAATTTATTAGAGTTGTTTACGAGATCAGTGCAAATCACATTTACTTTCACATTTTTTCTGAGCATGTCTTCGTATTATTGTTGCTTCAATTTCAGTCTCTGTCAACATATAAATTCCTTATCCCACAACTTTATTATAACATTAAAAATAAATTTTAATATATTATAAAAATTCATTCAACAATAAGTCATTGTACATTCCTTTAAATTAATAAATTTACAGATCATAAATCAAAACGTTCTTCTCTATATATCCGTAAAAAAATATTCTTTATAAAAAGGTTAATATAAAATTAAATCAAAATAATGATTTATAAGAAAATAAATTTACACTAATGTTAACTTAACTGTTAAATTTACACAAACATTTCAAGGTCATATACTCTATTTTAGAGGGGTTGCTTTGGATTTGGAATCCAATGCTGAACTCTATTCACTATTATAGTGGATCAATTTTACTTACTCTACCATTAACAAGTCATTGTATTATTTAAAAAAAATAGATGGACATGCACTTCTTATTAGAACAAATTAAAACTTGACACATGCCATCTCTCAAATATTTAAATGCCTTATTTTTACTTAGTTATAATGGATTTAATTATAATTGTATATTATTATTATTTTTTAAAATTGATTATAAACAATCAATTTTAAATTTTATAATACTATTTTTTTCATAATAGAAAATGATTATGTTATTTATTTATTTATTTCATAGTAGTAAAGTTTATAATGATATTATTTATGGAAAATTTATTATTTACCAGTATAGGTATTTAACAATTCCAAAACCTGTAACTTCTATAATTGTAAATTGTACTTTTAAACAAAATCCCATGCTCTACATATACTAATAACATTTACAAGCTTTCCAAATGATCTACTATTTATTATAAACCTTAAAATTAGCTTGAATTCAATATTTGTATTTTAATTTATCTATATTTAGACTAAAAGGCACCTACTATGTAGCACTTGTTTAAAATATTGGTATTATACATTTTATGTAGAATTATCATTATATTATTGTAAAGTATGTCATGTTATTTAATTTATATTAGAAATTTATAGTAAATTTTAATATAATAATAAATTATATGTTAATTTAGAATAATATATCAATATTAATAATATTAATTACTGTTTTGAGAGATATATTTTAAATATAACAAAATATTTTAAATGTAAATATAATAATATATATTAACAAATATAACTAGCACAATTACATTAGTAAATGTGCTTGATATGCACGACATCTTCAATCTATTACATACATACAAAATCTATTTAAATATTTCATAAATATAAGACAAATTAAGGATAATTAATTCAAACTCTTTTTATTAAACTCTTAAATTTTTTCGAAATCTACTATTTTTAAGTATTCTAGAATCCACTATTCTAATAAAAATAAGAATAATCCTTTCACATTAAACTTTGAATGGATTTAATTATAATTGAAATTATTATATAAGAAAAGATGTGACAAAATAATTGTATACCTAGTTTTCTTATTTCAATATCAAACCTCGATCCTTTTAAAATCAAATATACACAAAGAAAACAAACATCTACCAAATAAAATAAATAAATCACTTAGGGAAATTTTTTTTTATAATTTTTAATTATTTTTGATTTATTGTTAATTTAAATAAATTATTAAAATATATTATTATTGTTGATATTTTTTTCATAATTACCTTTAAATTTATATTAAATATATAATAGCACAACCACATTTACTAATGTGGTTTATATAGGCACATAGGCATATATGAAACACATCTATAACCACATTTATCAATGTGGTTGATACACGCCAATAGGTATATATCCTCCACCCACCATATTAATAACCATTAGGTGTATTTTGTTAAAAATAACTATTTCTCATTATTAATAACTATATAAATAATAGTAGCCATATTATTTTTTATTTATATATTTATACTTATTATATTAACATTATTTTGTATATTAATATAATATTAGTTATTACATAAAATTTGGTAATATATTAATAGTTATATGTAAAACTATTATATAATTCACATTTAACATAATAATAACTTTGAGTTATATTAATAATATTGATTTATCCCTACCATTATATTATCATCAATAATTATTATATATTTCTTAATATAATTGTGAACATATTTTCTATATTTACTTGGTATATATTAATGATATTAATTATATATAAACTTATATTAAAGTAAAATATATTATAATATTACTTCGAAATTATATATATATATATATATATATATATATATATATATATATATATATATATTATATATACTAATATATTATTTTAAAATATAATATGTAATAATAATATATCATAAAATTTAAACCTTGTATAAAATACCCCGAGGTTTAAAACCCTCATATATTAAACCTTAGAGTCGGGTTTGTTAATCTTTTGTGTTTTAAATATTGTTCTCAAGATATTAATAACCATTAGGAATTGGTATTTTAAACCAAAGGGATTAATAAACCTAATGGATTAAATTGTAAACAGAAAGAATTATTAATATTGTAAATCAAAGCAACTAATAAACTCAAGGTTTTAATATTATAAACTTAATGAATTAGTAACCCAAGGGAAAAATATTATAAACCTAAATAATCAACAAATGCAAGGAATCAATATTAAAAACACATGGAATTAAGAAACCTTAACAATTAACATTTTAAACCCAAGGAATTAATAAACCATAGGAATTAATATGTTAAACTCAAGCGATTAATAAACCCAAGAGATTATTAATATTATAAACCCAAGGGACTAATAAACCCAAAAGTTTTATATAAACACCAAGAATTATTAAACCCAAGGAATAAATATTATAAAGCTCAACGATCAACAAACCCAAATGATCAATATTAAAAACACAATGGATTTCTAAACCTATGGATTAATACCCAACTGATTGATAAACTCACATGCTTATAGATATTATAAACCCCAGGGATTAATAAACCTTAGAGATTGTTAATATTATAATGTAGTTGTAATGATATAAATCTAATATTAATCATAAAATTAATATTATTAATAAATATTATTAATAATTAATTAATTATTATTATTATTATTATTATTATTATAATATATTAAAAATATATAAATATTGTTTTTTTTAATTATATTATTTATCGTTAATAATAATAATAACAACAACAATATTGTTAATTTAATAATAATTTATTAAGTTTAAGTAATAAATTAATAATTATTAAATAATAATAACAATTAATTAAATAATAATAATAATTTATTTATTTATTTATTATTAATAAAAGTAATTCATTATTACTATTTATTAAGAAAATATAGAATATTGTTTTTATTTTAAATTTATATTAATTACTGTTAATTAATTTCACCCAAGTGATTGATGTTATAAACCAATGGGAATAATGAACCCAAGGGATTAATAATAAAAACTCAAGGGAATAATATTACACCCAAGGGACTAATATCATAAACCCAAGTTATATAAATCCTAAGGTAAATATTGTAAACCCTAGAATTATGATGGTTGATCATGGTTGATCATGGTTGATTTTTGTATTGAGACAATATTTGTGAAAATGCGACGTTGTACCATGATTGACCACAATTTATTTTCATATGCCTAAAATATTTTTTAGAATGCAACGTTGGATCATGGTTGGTTTTCCTATTGAGAAAATATGTCACAATGTGGTGTTGGGCCATTGTTGACCCTGATTATAAATCAAGGGGATTTATATTAGACCTAATGATTAATATTAAAAACCCTATTAATAATATTAAACCTTAGGAATAAGAACTCTTAGCTTAATAAACCAAAGGGATTGATATTATAAACCCAAAGAAATAATAAACCAAAGGGATTATAAACCGAAGGGAATAATATCAAACCCAAGGGATAAATATTATAAACCTAATGTATATAAATTGTAAGATGAATATTATAAACCCTTAAATAAGCATTGTTGACCATGGTTTACCATGATTTATTTTCCAATTGAGGCAATCTTTGGCACAATGTGATATTGGACCATGGTTGAACAAGAAAATTTATATTAGACCCAAGGATTAATAATATAAACCATATCAGTAATATTATACCCTATGAATAAGAACCCTTAGGTTAATGAACCCAAGAGATTGACATTATAAACCGAAGGGAATAATAAACCAAAATGTTTAATACTAAAAATCCAAGGAATAATATTAAACCCAAGGGATAAATATTTTAAACCGAAGGTATATAAACCCTAAGATAAATATTGATACAGGAAAATGAATGGATTATAAATGCACGAGAAAAATATTTAACCCAAGGGAATAAAATTAAACCGTATTGAATAATATAAACTGAACATATAAAAAGTGAATGTATAAACTGAAGGGATTAGTAAACCCAATGGATTATTAATATTATAAATCCAAGGGATTAAACTATAAACCTAATGAATTATTAATATTATAAATCCAAAGGACTAATAAATGCCAAAGCTTAATTTCACAAACTCAAATAATTAGTAAACCTAGGGGATAAATCTTATAAACCTAAAGAATCAACAAACCCAAGGGATTGATAACATAGTTGAAGAAGAGGATAAGTGAAAAAGAGAAAATGTCGTTGTTAGGGTTTTCGAAAACTAATGAAGCGTCGACGCAGAGGTTTGTGAAGATTGCGGAGGAGAGATGCTAAAGGTGGGAGGGTTGTCTTCCTCATGCTGGAATGTTCCAGAAATCAACCAATCACCTAGTTTTCATCCATTGAAGAACCCTGAAACTGATTGTCGAGACCAGAAATTACAGGCAAAAGGAGGTTTCGACCCTTGTTTCAAATGGACGGGCCTCTGTTTCTGAGGGATTATTATGGAATCTAGAACTCCTGATCTTGTTAGTGAGGTAGATGGGTTTATACCTATGGCACCCTTACAGCCTTGGGAACAAAGTAGTGACTTCAGGGATGTTGGTCCTTTCCTGCGGTTTCTCACAACACTGCTGGATTCTGGCCTTTCGGTGCAGCATTGGTGAACTCAGGCTGTTGGACAACGACCTCTATTTTCCGGATTTTGAATCTTAGACCATCTACATGGTGGGATTGCATGGTATATGTTCTAGGTTTGGAAACTGATGGCTGGCCCTTTTGTTCGGGCATGGGATGGGGGAAAATTCCCTCTTCAAATCTGCTCCTGCACTCGAAAACCTAAGGCGTGTCGGGGCTCTCACTCCTTTCCATCCTCATGGAGGTCGTTTCTATCTGCCCCATGTTTTAGTATTAATCCTCAATACATCTCTGAATCATATTTCACTTCAGACCCGAGACATGGAATAGAGTGAAGACATCACAACAGTTTCAGATTCTGTGGAACAGGTAATCCCCTCCTGTTTTCAGAATTTTATTAGGTCCCTTATGGGAAAATATTTTTTTTATTATGGGTATAAGACTCCAACAGAATGTTCCAACTGAAACAAAAAATCTGGGAGTTGATGGGTTACCCTATTCAGCTGCAATATTTGTTTAGTGGAGGTCGGTCTCTTCTGGACTGTTGATTTATGAAGGACCACTCTATTATTTCAGGGGCAACCATCACCCTTACCCTCTGCCTGAGAGGGGGTGTTGTGGATCTGGGCACTTCTAGAGCTGTAGGGGGTGAAAAGGGGAAGAAACCCTCAAATTAGGAGCAAACAAATGGTGGCCTATCCTACAAGAATATCTTACAGGGGAAAAAAGTTGCAATAATACCTCCAGAACAAGTTGGAAACACTCAAGAGCCATACATAGTAGAACAACTAGGTCAAACACCAGCACTAAAAATAGACAGTCCAAAAACATAGGAGTATTGCACAACATATGAAGCCCAAGTTTTAATATGTCACTTTAATTTCTTTTGGCCTAAACCGATGGAGCTTTTCCATAGGATTTTTACACAATGGACCACAAACTGTGAAATCCACCTCTGCTCCAAGGGGTTTCTTATTGTAAAATTTCAATTCTTAAAGGACAGAGATATCATTATCCATGAAGGACCATGGTTTTGGGGATCCACCGACCTTTTCATTACCCCATGGTTTCCAAATTTTGACGAAAACACTATGGAAGTCACTAGAATGATGGTATGGGTCAGATTGTACAATTTTCCCCTTCACTTCTAGAATGACCAGGTTTTCGAAGGTATTGGGAATAGTATTGGGTGATACATAAAAATAGATATAGAGAGACTGGAGGATAATATCTACACTTTCGCATGTGTCTGTGTGGAAGTAGATCTCAACAAAGGTTTACCGGAGAGTATCCTAATGATCTACAAACCAAAAAACTGGTTGCAGTCCCTATACTATGAAAATACTGCATTCAAATGCAGAATTCATAAGTTGAAGGGAAATTTACTAAATACATGTTCCAATGCCAAAAAAGGAAAAGGAAAAAAATTGAAGAGTGGGAAAGAAAAAAAAAGTTAGCAATATCCCCCACCTGAGTTGGAGGAGGATGAGGCAGAAGAAGAGGAAGAAACTATCCCTCTGGAAAACAATCAGAATACAAAGGAACCGGAGGGACAAGGGAATATTTCAACTGATCATATTGATCCACAAACTCTTCCGAATCAATTAGACATGAATCAACAGGACACAGGAAATTGTGGGAATAAACAACATCATTCATCAGATACCTCAGACTCTGATAAGGACAGTGGAGCCCTCGTAGCATATCTTTATATTTTCCTTGCCACATCTATTCCATCACAGGGTGAATGGTGTAAGGTAGAGAAGAAAAAAGGCATAAAAAATTGATTTGCATGACTTTCCCCCATTCAGGTGCCTGGGAATGTTGTGTGTTGTTTGTCTTTATTTCTTGCCTCTTCTCCTTTTTTGTGTTGACACAACTTGTTTGCTTGAGTCTGACCTTGTTTCAGGTTTGATTTTGGTCTATTTGACCTGCCACCCCTTGGGGCATTGTTTCATATGGAATATTGTGGCATCTACGATGTAACATTTTACTATTTATAAAAAGTTCGATTTTTTTCCGTGAACATATGATAAACCCAAGGTATATAAATACTATAAACCCAAGATATATAAATCCTAAGATAAATATTATAAACCTTTAAATAAACATGGTTTACCATGGTTTATTTTCATATTGAGACAATATTTGTCACAATGTGACGTTGGAACATGGTTGACCATGGTTGATTTTCATATCGAAACACTCTTTGTCACAATGCAACGTTGGACCATGGTTGACCATGGTTGGCAATGCTTTATTTTCACATTGAGACAATCTTTGTCACAATGTGACATTGGAACATGGTTGACCATGATTATAAACCCAAGGGATTTATATTAAACCGTGGGATTAATATTATAAACCCTATGAACAATATTTCATATTAAGACAATCTTTGTCTGAATGTAACATATTTATAAACCCAAGAGAATAATACACCCAAGGGAATAATATTACACCCAAGGTGTTAATATTACAAAATGAAGTTATATATAAACCCTAAGATAAATATTGTAAACTCTATAATTATCATTGTTGACCATGGTTGATTTTCATATTGACACAATATTTTTGACAATGCGACGTTCCACCATGGTTGACCATGATTGATTTTCATGTGCAGGACAAACATTGTTACAATGCAACGATGGACCATGGTTTATTTTCATATTGAGAAAATATTTGTCACAATGTGACATGGACCATAGTGGACCATGATTATAAACCAAGGGGATCTATATTAGATTGAAGGATTAATAATATAAACCTTATGAATAATATTAAACCCCAGGAATAAGAACTGTTAGATTAATAAATAGGAGGATTGATATTATAAACCCAAGGGAATTTTAAACCAAACGGATTAATACTAAAAACCTAAGGTATTATAAACCCAAGGGAATAATATTTAACCCAAGGGAAAAATATTATAAACCCAAGGCATATAAACCATATGATAAATATTATAAAACCTCAAATAAACATGGTTGACCATGGCTTATTTTCATATTGATACAATATTTGTCACAATGCTACGTTGGACCATGTCTAACCCTATTTTAGCATGGTTGGTTTTCAAATTGAAACAATATTTGTCACAATGCAATGTTGGATGATGGTTGATCATGGTTCACAATGCTTGATTTTCAAATTGAGACAATTTTTGTCACAAATATGTCAAATTGGAACATGGTTGACCATGTTCGGCCACTATTATAAACCCAAGGAATTTATATTAAACTATGGTATAAATATTATAAACCCTATAAGTAATATTTCATATTCAGATAATCATTTTCAGAATGTGAGGTTGGACCATGGTTGACCATGGTTGATTTTCATATTGAGACAATCTTTGTCATAATGCGACGTTGCACCATGGTTGGCCATGATTGATTTTCATATGGAGAAAATACTATTTACAATGCGGTGGTTGACCATGATTGATTTTCATATAAAGACAATATTTTTCAAATGCGATGATGGTTTATTTTCATATGGAGAAAATCTTTATCACAGTGTGACATTGGACCTGTAACACCCCAAGTTCTATGCTTTTTAAATTGACATTTGAACAAAATCCAAAGGGGAAAGTGGACCCCAATGGAGAAACATTGTGTGGATTTTATTTAATTATTTATTAATGAGAAACGAATAGAATATTTATGCCTGCACTATGACTAGAAGAGATTAGAGATCATAAATCTGATCCATGAGGATATGGACCAGGTAAGACTTTCCCAAAAACCTTTCAGAAAAACCTTGGAAGGAATATTTCTAAATTAGATTGGGAGAGAAAATTCTAATTCCCCAATGAAGAGGAAAGTAATTGGGAAGAGGTGGAAAAGCTGGAAAAGCGGAAAAATATAGCTTTAAAGGACCCTAGTGAGGGCAGCCTAGGCAAAAATAGGAAGAAAGCATCCTAGAAATTCTGGATGCAGAATTTAGAAACAGGCTTGGGGAAAGAAAGGCTTAAGTAAGATACTTCAGGACAGATTGAGGTTAGTTTGTCACTGGAGGATCTCAGCTCGGGGGTGAGTTCAGGAGAGAAGGGGACTCAAAGTTTGGGAGGACTAGTCTACTAAATTGGTGAGCAGACTGTACTATTATATTTTAAATTGCACAATCTTCTTGTATATATAAATCAAATTCAAATTTAACTAGTAAGTAGAATTCGATATACTATTTTAATCGTTACCCATACATTTAACAGATTTTATGAAGTAGAAATACTTCATATTTGTCATAGTTGTATGAGAATTATCTGAAGCAAACCATCTGCAAGAATGTCTAAACCAATAATAATTTTAAATCTAGAGATCGGTATCTACCTCAGAGATAGTATTAGTTTTATGAAACAAGAAAAAGTGATGTTATTATTGGCTTAGATACATACATATAGAAATACTAAAGAAAGAAAATATACAGAACATAGGGTTACTATCTACAAATAAACTGCTGATATAAAATCTTTATCTTCTACTGTTATCATTCTGTAACAGAAATTTCGGTACTCAAAATGTAAGTATGTATAAGTCAGATGTAGACAGTAGAAAACTAGTCTATTGAAAATTTAAAGAAAAAGAAGTGCAATTTTGTTCCAATCAATGCATTTTAAAAATTGTTATTCTATTGTAGGAAATTCCACTCATTTAACATAAATGAAGTAGAATTACTCAAATTCTGTTTGGTTGTGTGGAGTTATTCTGAGGAGGGCCATCAACTAGAATCTCTAAACCTGTAACTGGTTTAAATCTGAAGATAAGTACCTCTCAGAAAAAGTAAAATTTTTGAGATAAGAGAAAGATCCCAATGTAACTATAGTTATTTAAACATGAAGAGATAAATGTATGAGAAAATTTAACATGAGATGGAACAGAAAATTCTTTTTACACAAGGGTATTGTCGTTAAAATTTTATGATACAAGTTAGTGACATTATATTCCTAAAAACATACTTTCCATTTTGTTAAAAGTACACACTTGAATTCAGCATAATAGAAAATTTAAGTCTGTTGTAAATTTATAGATAGAATGTGAAAATAAGTTGACATAGTTCATGTACAAAATTAACTATGTAGTAGGAGTATAAGGCCCATTATTATCAACAGATTCGGTATCTAAAATAATTCAAAATAACTAGAAGTTGTAGCAAGATTGTCTATTTACCATGCTAAATTAGATTTATGTAACATGATATAAAATATAATAAAAAAATTTCAAGTATTATTAAAATGACCTCTAAAATTATCCTATAAGACAAGTCAAGATATTTCAGTTTAATGGTAAACTGTAACTAAACTCTGCGGAGAGAAATGTCAAAATATAGAAGTATATTTAAACTCTCTAAGGAATACATAGAGCCGAACAAGTTAACCTATATTAAATTCAGTACATGGAAGTCGATATAAGAAGAGTTTGAATATTATCATTACACAGTAAGGTTTCCATTAGCGAAATGAAACCACATAATGTCGATATTCATACTAATAACAGCATGGGAAACTATGCATCATTTATATAGACCTCTGTCTGAGGGGTACATATATACATGAGTTTAAAATACATAAGCCGCAAGTGAAATTGTTTGAACTTAAACACCGGATTGAAATATAAAACAGAGAATATGGGACTAATATTGGGAAACTGTGAGAAAATAAAAACTAGGCTAAAATCAAAATAATAATATATATTCCATATGCATCATACTGTGCTATAGCCACGCTGGGCAAAATAGATTAAAAAAAAAACCTATCTAATCTCCCTTAGACTAGCCAAGAGGCTACAAGGAAATAAAAGTTTAAAAAAAAAAACTCAAGATCGATAATACATTCATAGATCCAACTGTAACAAGAGCAGTGTTACAGTGGGTGAAGATCATATAAATTGATCTGTGCAACGAATACTAAGTTATAAACGAAGAGGATTAAGAGGAAACAAACAGAGTGCAACTTCTGGAAAGGAGAGGTTGAAGGGAACCAAAATTATCACCTGCACTTCCAACCATATAAACGAAATTTTAATTTCAACTTTCACCGAATAAACAATAAATTAGATATACTCACTGTGTATAATAAATAGAAAGGTAATGAAGTTACCTATAAAATCAAAATGATTCAAACCCTTGTGGAAACAAGTGACGCCTTCGAGCTTGAGGCTGGGGCTGTATTATCTCAGCTACACATTATTAATAAACTAACGATAGCATGAGGGGTGAAACAAAATTTAATCAAATTGAAAATTTAGCAAAGGGTTTTTTGTAAAATCACAAGAATAGATAGTAAAACCAAAAAATTCAATTCGCCATATATCTGGAAATTCTTTACCATAGTTTCGTCAACGAACGGGAAAGCCTTCAAGAAGTTGATGCGTAACGTATTCGAAATTATCCCAATCTACCATAGAGGCAGTATGTGGAAGAAAAAAATTTACGCAGGAAACCAAAGATATATAGAAACGCGTGAGTATAAGGAAATTAAAATTTAAACTATAGAGAAATGAAATCAAAAGCAGGTGTGATAAACTAAAATTGTGTGAATGAATTCCAGAACAATGAATGAAATTCTGCAACGAAATTATCAAGATACCAAATCATACACAAAAAAAAATAGAGCTAAGGGAAAGCTGAAAGGCCTACCAATAGTGATTGATGTGAAATCCTAAAGGGTTGGCCATGAATAAATTTCATCGCAAGGGGGAATGAATTCAGGGAGGAGGGGACTTCTTCTAGAAAAACCACCACGAAGAAATGAATCATGAATACATTAAAGATCGTCTTAAAAACATAGTAAACTGGGAAGAAACCCTAGAACATCGCAACCCTACATATGGCAAAATCTGAGGAATTCATATACATTGAAATGACCCATAAGCAAAAGGCTTGAGACAGTGGATTCCATACAAGTTTAATTTATGCCAAAAATGAATGTCATTTATAATCCTTACCAGTGCCAAGTACATAAAAATCTCGAGAAATGAAATAGTGGTTGAACGTTGCGTGTTTTCAATATCGTTTTTAAATGGTTACCAACTCTGCCGTAAGGAAAATCCAAAACGATCTAAAGTATCATGTACTGGGAATCCAAAGAGGTCAATTCATGAACGGATAAAAAAACCTCGAGCTTTGGTGGTAAGTTAAACCCAAAACATAAAATTCGATAATGTTAATGATCTACACTTTTAATTTTTCTTATAATATGGGACCAGATGTAGTCAACGTACCATGGGGACATCATATATATATATATATATATATTGTTCATTTCTCATTGGGAGAGGGTTTAATAAATTGGATAGGATTTAAATTTTGTAAGCCTTATCACAAAAGTTTGGTTATAAGATAATCCCTACCATGATAATAATTATTATATGTATTGGGTATATGCATGAGATGCATATAATAGATATTGTAAAGATAAATAATTGTATGGAAGACCACAAGTAAGGGTGGTTGAAATTTTAAGGTGCAAGATATGAATGAATACGTATAAGCTTATGTCTATATGAAAAAAATTACAATCAAGGGACTTATTCAAGTTAAAATAATTAAAATGAAAAATTAGTATTGGGACAACAATACTATAATTGGACATATACATAATTAACCCACTTATATTATAAAGAACAATAGTATAGTGGGAATTAAGAGATATATGAATGTGATAATGATTCACAAAGGGATATAAATATCATATTGCTATAGAAAAAAAAAAAAAAATTGGTAGTGAGGGACGTTACAAATGGTATTAGAGCTCTAGTTGGAAAAATGGGATGTTTAGGTGCTCACTGCTATGATTTATTATTTTTTTGAATTTAGAATTTTTATTACTGATGTTGTATTGTTGTACAGTAAAAAGGTACTAAAAATAACAACTGCAAGACAATGAATGATGAGGATGGGCTCTACGTCAATCTGGGTGGTGGAGAGAACACACCAGATCCTAATGCTCCTTTGATGGCTATGTTGCACGGGATGCAACGTGAAATGTCCCAGCTAAGAAGCCAGAATGATAAACTATCTTTAGCTAGTGAGGAGCAGGAAAATTTTATAAGAGAACTGACTTCGCGTAACAGCCAAGAAGGTGAAGGTTCTGGAAGGAAGAGAAAGGGCAGGGTCAATATCTTAGAGGAATCTGAGGAAGATGATGCCACTAGATAGCAGTATAGACGGAAGAAGGAATTACAGGGTGAATTACGGAAAATAAAACCTCCCTTCTATGATGGGGAGAAGGAGGAGGATGCTGACGCATGGTTGCTGAATATGATTAAGTACTTTCAGGTCTATGAGTATGAAAGAAAACTGAGGGCCAGATTAGCCATCTACCAACTGTAAGGAAGGCTACCTTATGGTGGGAAGACACAAAAATGGTTCATGCCATTGATGAAAAAACAGTGACTTGGGAATATTTTCAAGTCAAATTCAAAAACCGATATTTGAATGAATGCTATTATGATGACAAGGCAAAAGAGTTTCACGAACTCGGATTGAGACAACTCACCATAGATGAGTTGGTCACCAAGTTCACAAATCTGCTAAGATATGCGCCTTATATCCAAGAGGAGAAGGCAAAGGTACAGATATTTCTGAACTATTTGCCTACTGTGTACAAGGAGAAGATAGAGTTCGATAATCCAAAAATAATGGATGATGTGGTGAGGAAAGCCAGATTATGATACCAACAGTTTCGGGGTAAGGGGGAGCAAGGAAAGAACTGGTCAAATAAAGGTGATTCCAGTGGAAGGAAACAAAAACCAGCCTACTTGAAAAACTTTGGTAGAAACCATTAGAGAAAGAAATTTAATAAAACAAATGACAACCAAACTGATCAATCTCAAATTGGTTCCAAACCACTAAATGGAAATAATAAGAAGGAAGGAACGGTGCAAATGTGGGAGCCATTGAAGTGTTGGGGCTGTGGAAACCTCATTTTTTGAGGGACTGTCCACACCAAAATATTCAAATGGTTCTGAGAGATAGAGAAGTTAGCACAGTGAATGATGTAGCGAGGAATATCGCCACTATTAGTGCAGCCTTGGAGAACCGACAAGAAGAACACCAATATACTATGGTCGAGATGGAAGGTAAGATTTCTAATCAATCTGTTACATTTTAATTAACTCGAGTGCTTCTTTGAGTTATATTAGTCCACAAGTTGTAGAAAAATGTAAACTCAAAACAGAAAAGTTTCAACAGTCTTGGTTGGTCTAGTTAGCTATAGGAACCAAACACAAGGTAACTCATAAGCTACCTAAAACAGCTATTAAATTGAATGATTATCAGACAGAAGTAAATTTCAAAAAATTTCCATTAGGTTCCTATGATTTACTAATAGGAATGGACTGGTTAGAAAAGAAAAAGACCATGCTGAATTGCTGGGACAAAACTCTGCACTGCATAGATGCTGAAGGAAAACCATTCATACTAAAGGGGAAACCGAAACTTATTTCTGTAAGGAAGATCTCAGCCCCTCAATTAAAAAGAACTGCTAGAAAGGGGTATCAAGTATATGCTGTACATGTTGAAGAATTAGAACAGAAACTAGAGGAAAATCTGTTAGACACTTTACCAGTGATCAGAGAATTTAAAGAAGTATTTCCACATGAGATTCCTCATCTTCCCCCTAATAGAGAAATCAATTTTTCAATCGATTTAGTGCCAGGGGAAATACTAGTTTCTAAAGCCTCTTACCGGATGAGCCCCCCTGAAATAATGGAGTTAAAAATGCAATTACAAGAATTTTTGGACAAAGTTTACATGAGACTGAGTGTATCCCCTTGGGGAGCACCAGTGCTGTTCGTTAAAAAGAAGGATGGTACCTTCAGAATGTGTATTGATTATTGTCAACTGAATAAGTTGATTATCATAAATAGGTACCCATTACCCAGAATAGATGACCTTTTTTATCAGGTTAGAGGAGCTTCAGTATTCTCTAAGATTGACTTAAGGACTGGTTATCACCAGCTCAAAATTAAGAAGGAAGATGTTAGTAAAACAACCTTTCGAACCAGGTATGGTCACTACGAATTTTTAGTCCTGCCCTTTGGTTTGACAAATGCGTCTGCCACTTTTATGTGTTTAATGAATAGCGTCCTGAATAAATATTTAGACAAATTTGTACTAGTATTCATAGAAGACATTCTAATATATTCAAAAAGTGAGGCAAAGCATAAAGAACACCTTAGAATTATGTTGCAGACTCTTAAGGAGAATCAGTTATATGCCAAGTTTAGCAAATGTGAATTTTATAAGGATAAAATTCAATATTTGGGGCATATAATTTGAGAACAAGGATTGGTTGTTGACCCTGAGAAAATAAATTCCATTAGAGAGTGGTCTGTACCTACTGATGTCTCAGTGGTAAGATCATTTATGGGGATTGCAGGGTATTACCGAAGGTTTGTAGAAATATTTTCTGCATTAGCATACCCCATAACTTCACTACAAAGGAAGGGTACCAAATTTGTGTGGACTGAAAAGTGCCAAAATAGCTTTGAGAAATTGAAACTGAAACTAACTACAACACCTACACTGAAGATTGAAGATCCAAGTCAGGAGTTTGCGGTATGTAACGATGCGTGTGGAGAAGGGTTAGGGGGATTTTTGTTGCAAGAAAATTCTGTTATTGCTTCGATGCGTGTGGAGAAGGGTTAGGGGGAGTTTTGATGCAAGAAAATTATGTTATTGCTTATGAGTCTCAAAACCTTAAGAAACATGAACAAAATTACAGTGTATATGATCTGGAGTTAGCTGCTGTAATTCATGCTTTGAAGATGTGGCGACACTATCTTCTAGAGAAGAAATTTATTTTGATGACAGACCACATCAGCCTAAAGTATTTTTTCACTCAAACAAATTTGAATGCTAGACAAGCCAGATGGCTGTCCTTTCTGAGTGAATTTGATATGGAAATAAAACATATCAAAGGAAAAGAAAACAAAATTGCTGATGCTCTAAGCAGAAATGGTTGCCAAAACATAAGTAACATTGGGAGTAGTGCCAGTTTTGACTTAGAAGGATTAGTAAAAAGGGTAGCAGATCAAGATCCCAACTATGAGAAAATGCAAATTCAAATGCTGAAAAAAGAAATAAAAGGGTATACACAAAATCAGAAGGGACTGATTTGTTATAGAGAAATATTGTACATCCCCAATGTAGACTCTTTGGAAAAGGAAATCCTAGATAAATATCATAAACAGCCTTATTCAGGACATCCTGGATATCAGAAACTACTTACAGCCTTGAAAAATAAATTATTTTGGCTAGGAATGAAAAAAGGCATGGCCAACTACTTAGCGAGATGCATGGAATGTCAACTAGTCAAAGTTGAACATCAACATCCAGCTGGCCTTCTAAATCCCTTACCAGTTGCAGAATGGAAATGGGACATTGTTTCTATGGATTTTATAACTGGATTACCCAGAAAAAAGTACCAGCATGACTTAGTAACGGTAATGGTAGATACTTTAACAAAGGCTGCACATTTCATACCTATGAAATCTACTTTTGGGACAGCCCAAGTAGCCAATTTATTCATGAAGGAAATTGTAAGGCTACAGAAAGTTCCTAAAATTATTATTTTAGATAGAGACACCAAGTTCATAGCAGCCTTTTCGAAGAGTCTATTTGGAGGCATGGTCACTAAATTGAATTTTAGTACTGCCTATCATCCCTAGACAGATGGTCAAACAGAGAGAACCAATCAAATACTGGAAGATATGCTTAGAATGTATGTGATGGATCGACCAAATAAGTGGGAAGACTATTTAGATTTCGTCGAATTTGCTTATAATAATAGCTACCAATCCTCCATCAAGATGAGTACATTTGAGGAACTCTATGGAAGAAAGTGCCACACTCCCTTAAGCTAGAGCTAACTTGAAGATAAGTTAGTACTTGGGCCAGATGCTCTGCAAGAAATGGAAAGGATTGTCAACCAAATACAGAAAAACATCAAGACCACTCAAGATCGATATAAAATTTATGTCGACAAGAAGAGAGTTCACCAAGAGTTCAATGTGGGTGACCATGTATATCTCCATATTAAGCCCAAAAAGAGCAATTTGCATACTAGAAGTTGTGCACAATTAGCTCCTAGATATTGTGGGCCTTTTTAAGTCTTAGAAAGCGTGGGACCAGTGGCTTATAAACTAGCCTTACCCCTCTATGTTAAGGTTCATGATTTGTTTCATGTTTCTCTATTAAAAAATATGTACATGATGCTGCTCACATTGTTGATTGGAATGTGATTCAGGTGGAACCAGAAGGGGAATTCCTTCCAGAGCCACTTCAAATATTGGAGCAGGAAGAAATTGAACTGCGAAATAGAATAGTAGCCAGAGTAAAAGTGTAGTGCAAACACTTTATTGCTGAAGAGGCTACATGGGAAAGAGAAACTGAGATGATGGAAAAATATCCATTTTTATTTTCAACATGAACTGTTTAAATTTTGTTGACAACACCAAGGATGATGTTTTTTTTTAGAGGGGGAATGTGTAACACCCCAAGTTCTATGCTTTTTAAATTGACATTTGAAAAAAATCCAAAGGGGAAAGTGGACCCCAATGGAGAAAAATTGTGTGGATTTTATTTAATTATTTATTTATTTTTTCTAAATTATACTAATTCTATTTATGAAAACATACTGTTACAAAACTGCCTCAGTTCAACTATGGGAGCCTGAAGACTGGGCTTGATGTCCATGCTTTAAAAAAATAAAGAACTACCCTGAGAGGTAAACCAGTTTTTTTTAGGGGAGTTTCACCACCCTTGAGAGGGAAACCGACTCATTTTTCATTGCATACAACATAAAAAAACAAAAAATACTAGAGTAGCATACAATTGTTGCTACTGTAGAAAACCAAAGAAAATCAGTGAATCTCCCAAAACGATAGAGCAAATGTACCATGTTGAATCAAGACAGACGGGAATTACTGCTCGTGAGCTGGAGAAGGTGGCTCCTCCATTATGCGACACCCATAATCGTCCTCTGAATCTTCGACATCTTCATTCTATTCACCATCCTTGCTTGTGGTGCCCACGGCCACCTGCATGGGTTGCTTACCTAGGTCAGAAGGTGTTGGACGTGGGGGCGCGACCGGTCTCTCAGGAATATTCGCAACCAGGGCAAGATTAAGACCAAGGGGAGGGGGAGTTGGACCGGGCATAGGAGGAAGACAGTAAGGCATTTCTTCTCTCAGGGTGAAAATAACAAAGGCAGTGACAATGGGCTGATTGAGGGAGCATTCAAAGCTGAATTCTACCTTCTGAGAGGTCTGGCGCAGAGCGTGACTGTCAGAAGCATGAGAGGCAGGGGAGAGAGGTCTAGGAAGATCAGCAAAAGTAGGTGGGGAGGGTTGAGATATGCAGGCATTGTCGGGATCGCAAGCGTGGCCTCTGTGGCCGCGTGTGTCCGGATAACGCCCCCATGCAACGTCCTCAGAGGAGGTCTCTGCATCTGAACTGGTAGAGGGACGTGAGCATACAGACCGGCCTCAAATCGCACCACGACAACACCGCATTCGGTGATGGAGCCTTGGCATGGCCAAAGAAATTGTTTGAAGCTGTCTGAGACAAATAGAACAAGAATAATGCAGAGGAATCCCATAGTGATTGACAAGATGAGATTTCAAATAGGAATTGGAGCAGAAAAAGGTGCTCTGCGAGAAATGATAACCAGGTGTAGTTTCCAAACAACTCAAAAGAGAGAAGTGTCGCCCCATTTGTGTGCGAGTGCTTGGCTCGGCATAAGCAACAGGGCAAGCGCTCCACAGGGGAGGCAGAGAGTGGCAAGTGGAGCAAGAAAAATCTGGACTGCTCGAGAAGAAAGCCATTGTTAACCAACTGAGAAGGACGGGAAGAAGAATACGCCGGTGAGGGAGAGTAAATGCAGAGCAAGTTGGCGGATTAATTGCGAGGTTAATGGAGCCGCAGGGGGCCATATGGCCACCCCATGCGAGCCTCCTCAGGATGTGTCCGGGGATTGACGTCCCATCAAACCGCGCTACTATCCGCATCCGGAACTGGGCGATCATTGTGCACCAGCTTGATGCAATTCTGTAGAAGATCTCTGTCATAGATGATTTGAAGGGGGCCATGATGGAGCGTATTGATGCTATCGGCTCCTAGATTAGCTAGGAGATCTGCCACTTTGTTACCTTCCCTTTTTGTGTGGGTGAAGGAGATTGCCTGGTTGTTTTTCAACCAATTGCTTATTCTTTCAATTCTGGTAGCCATTCGCCAACTTGTGGCTGATTTCGCTGAACTGTTGCCCTGAAGCAGCTGGTTGGCCATATTGATGAGAATCTGGGAGTCCCCTTCAATGATGGTGTGGGAGAAGTTGTAGAGATGAATTAAATTCAGCCCTTACCAAAGCCCTTCCAGTTCTGCTGAGTTGTTGGTGTCCCATCCTATGGAACCGAAGTAGACAACGAGGACATCTCCTTTGGAATTTCTGAAAATGCCACCAAATCCAGCTTATCTCGGATTACCTTTTGAGGCTCCATCGAAGTTCATCTTGATGATCCCTGGTGGAGGAGGAGTCCAATGTAACAGGGTATCAGGAGTTTTCCGATTGTTAGAGATGGAGATGGTCGAGATTTTGAGCTGCCAGTTTTTCCATATGGCTATTTCCTTTGGCTGTTTGGGAAGGTCCTCTTCCTACCAGGAGTGGAGAGCAAGAGACTATTGGAGGTTATTACTGAAGCTGTTCGAAATGGTGTCTAAAGGAGTGGTTTGATTTTTGAATATTCTCTTGTTTCTCTCTTTCCAAAGAGACCAAAAGAGAAGAGACAGAATGATTTGCCAAAGAGTATTGAGAAAAATACTGTTGTAAGGATGCCTGGGCTAGTTGCGTATGATGTTAGTTAAGTCCCCATTTGACTTACTTTTTTGACACCTGAAACAGATTTTCTCCCAAAGAGTGCTAGCTAGCTTACATGAGATCATGAGGTGTTGAATTGTTTCGTTACTTTGTTTGCAATTTGGACATTCAGAAGGACCAAAGAAACCTCTTTTGAGCAGGTTGTCCCAAGTGAGGATTCTTTTGTGACTAAGTAACCAGAGAAACGTTGAGACTTTTGGCCAAGTACCAGGTGCCCAAACAAATTTCCACAACGGGTCACGGGGGAGAGGTACAGGATGCATGAGAGAGTAGGTTTCTTTTGTAGAGAACATGCCCCTGGTCGAGTATCCCCATCGTAGAATATTTGGGTCCTTCGAACATCTTATTTTCATGCGTTGTAGTTCCTCACTGAGTGCTTCCCATGTATCATCCTGAGTGTGAGGAATGATATGAGTCGGGTGCTTCCATTGTCTGAATTCATTGCAGCTTGTGGGAAGCTAGAACTGGCTGACCTTGAATTCCTCAGGTCCAGTGATGCTCCTGTCGTTGGTGAAGGTGAGAGTATCAATTAGCTTTGGGTTTTTCTCCCAGGAGTCTACCCAGAATCTGGCTGTGTGCCCATTGCGTATTTTCCAGAAGCTATGTTGCTGTATGAGAGAAAAATGTTGTTTGGCTACATTCTAGATAAGGGAGCTAGTGTTTTCTGGGGAGAGCCTAATCAGATCTTCATGGGTTCTATTATTATCATACTTGGCTGTCCAAAGTTTGGCCTAGGGCGTGTGTAGATTTGAGATCCATTTCCACCAAATACGAGCTCCCATGACTTTGTTGTTGTGAAGAGGATTTATGAGCCCGAGTCCCCTTGCTTCTTTTGGGGAGCATACCGTGTTCCAGTTGACTAAGGCCCATTTCCAAATTTGGCTAGAAGACCCCCAAAGGAATCTACGTTGCAAAATCTTGATATGTTTAAGAACCCATTTCGGAGCTGCAAGAACAGAGAAGAGATAGAGGGGCATGGAGTGCAACACAACTTTGATGAGAATGAGTCTGCTTGCCAGATTAAGAGCTCTGAAAGTCCAATAAGAGAGTCGGGCTTCCAATTTTTCCAAGAGAAGGTTCCAAGAAGAGTGTTTAATGGAGATATCTATGAGAGGCATGCCCAGGTACTTGGCAGGGAGGGAAGTGATTGAGAAACCAAGAATTTAGGAAATGTTGGCTTGGGTTTGGGCAGGAGTATTAAAGAAGAAGAGTTGGGATTTGGATTCATTGACAGACATACCTCAGGCTACAGAAAAAAGGTTCAAGATGGCTTTAAAGGAACGAGCTTCTTGGGCAGAGGGGTATCCAAAGAGCATATTATCGTCTACAAATTGTTGATGGGTGGTAGTGGGAGATTCATGAAGGGAGATGCCACGTAATTGTTGGGTATGGATATCATGATGGATAAGTATACTGAGGCCTTCAGCCATGAGAACAAAAATAAATGGGGATAGGGGATCCCCTTGTCTAATGCCTCTAGACGGGGAAAAAGGAGTGGAAGGGATACCATTGATGAGGATGGAATATAAGGGGGTTGTGATGAGGCTCATTATCCATCTTATCCACATCTGATTGAAGCCAAAAGTGCTCAGGATGTGCTGAATGTAACACCAACATAATTTATCAAAAGCCTTAGAAAGATCAATTTTAAGGAGCATACCTAGCTTCTTGGCACTCTTTAAGGAATGAATGACTTCATGAGTTAAAATGATGCCATCCATTATTTGACATCCTTCCACATATCCAGTTTTCTTAGGCGATATTAGAAGCAGAAGAAGAGGCTTGAGTTGATTGGCTATGACTTTAGATATGGCTTCGTAGATTACATTGCAGAGAGCAATGTGTCTATATTTTTCTGGAGTACTTGGGTGCTCTTCTTTTGGAACTAGTGCTATGAAAGTTGCATTGAGAGTGGGGAGAAGCCAATGTGAAGCTCTTGATTCCTCTACTAGCTGCCAGACTTCCATTTTGATGAGATCCCAAAAATGATGAAAAAAGTTTGAAGTGAAACCATCGGGGCCTGGAGCCTTGCCTTCCTTAGATTGAGCCATCGCTGTTTCAACCTCCTGAAGGGAAACTGGGCGCAATAACATCTAATTTTTCTCGGCTTTGACTAGCTTGGGGATCAGCTGTGTTATTTTGTCGATGGCCAGTTGCCTATCTATAGTGAGATCTTCTTGCTGTATACTTTTAAAGTGTTCCAGAAGCACTTGCTCAATCTCCTCATGTTGCTCCACTTGTTCTCCTTGCTGATTGGTGATGTGGGTGATGCGATTTTTCATTCTTATTTGAACTGTGGAGTTGTGGAAGAATTTTGTGTTTCTTTCACCTTCCTTAAACCAGCGTATTCTAGATTTTTGTCTCCAAAGGATTTCCTCTTGCTTGTGCCTCTCCTCCAGCTGCTTCTGTAGGTCTTATTCTTTGGAAGCCAAGAAATCTGTTCTTCCTTTGTGGATGCTTTTTTGTTGAATTTCTTCCATTTTGTTCTCGAGTATCTTTATCTCCTGGAATATATTCCCAAAGACTGAAGAGTTCCAATATTTGATGAGGAATTTGAGATGTTTTAGCTTTTGCTGGAACTGGAACATATTTGACCCTTCTAGTGGAGTGAAACTTTTCTAAGCAGCATTGACCATGGATTTGAATGAGGGATGAGAGAGCTAGAAGGCCTCAAATTTGAAAGGCCTTTTTAATTGGGTGCCAATATTTTGCCAATGAAGCGAAATAGGCCAATGGTCCGAACCTGCCAATGGAAGTATCGAAGCAGAAAAGTCCACCCCCAAATAGATGGCATTGTCCGAGATGAGAAAGCGATCCAATTTTGAGGCTATATGTTGATTACCTGTTCTTGTGTTGTTCCAAGTGAAGGAGCCATTTGAGAAAGGAAGGTATATTAGCCAACTATTGTTTATAAAATCTTTGATGTGGGAGCATTCTGGATCCAGTCTTGGCCTTCCTCCAGTCGTTTCTTCCAGCTTGGTAATCATGTTGAAGTCCCCCCCTACAATCCAAAGAGGATAAGTTCTATTGGAGTTTAGGACTTCCATGGTGTTCAAAAGCGCTATTTTCCTGGCCTGATCCTGGGGAAAATAGACATTGGAGAGGTGCCCATGGATATTTGTTCCAATAGGATGAAAATTAGCCTGAATAAGGTTATGCACTGCATGAAAATTTGCGAGCATTATGGACTGAGTATCCCAAGCTATCGCAAGTCCTCCTGAAGAATCTGAGGCATCAACTGCTACCGAATTACAGTTAGGCCATGCTTTGGATAATATTGAGCCTAGTGTTGCACTATTACACTTTGTTTCTTGAAGAAAGTTAATATTAGGTCTTTCTTTCTGAATCATGTTTTTGATCATTTTGTATTTCCCAGGGCTAATGAGCCCTCTAACATTGCATGAGATGAGCTTCATGGAGAACTCTTTCCAAGAGGTTTAAAGAACCGTGTTAGCTTGGGGTATCGTCCTGAGTCCACCAAAATTTCCCCTAAAGTGATGGTGCACTGCCAATCTGGTTTTCGACCTCTCTTCTTAGATTCTTTTATGACTTTCTGGCTGTCCCAATGGCTGCCTAGCTGAATGCCCAATTTCTTTAGCTGTTGGACTCTTGTTAAGAGCATTTCGAGTTTGTCAATTTGACGTGGATTGATTTTGTCAAAATCATTTCGTTTGCAAGCATCTTCTAGTCCTAGGATATCAAGCTCCCCAAAGTCGATACCATTTGAGTCCGCTTCCATGAGACTCGATTGGCTGCTTCCAAGATTCTCCTCATTTTTTGTTTTAGGATTGGCTTTTGGGTCATCAATGTCCATGATGATGGGGTTCCAGGTCAGGAGTTTGGTTGCAGGGGAGGATTTGGGCTCAGAGGCTTCACTTAAATGCTTCTCATTCTGAGTCAACATGGGGGTAGGTTGATCGGGAATGCCTGAGGGAATAGAGGGTTTAAGGGAGGGATCAGGGGAGATATGGTTAGTCTCAGAAGATGGATCCGAATTGGAGAGAATGGCAAAACTATTACTGGTGGAAGGAGTATTGGAGGAGGGGGGTAGGTTTCTTCCCAACTGCTGAGGGTTTCTTACTATGCTTTCTGCAAGAGGGAACCTTGGTGAAGCCATCTGGTTTCGATTTATCTTCGGCTTCCTTATTTAGAGACTGAGAGTTGAGAGGGCAATCTCTGAACAAATTCCCATGAGCATGAAACTTGCGACATCTGAATGGAACATGTTCATAGTCTAAAGGTTGAATCCATTCAAAATCATCATGATACAAACTTACCACATCTGGTAGGGCTTTTTCCAAATGCATGTAGACACAGATTCTTGCATAGGAGGTGTATCTGCAGAGTTTTGTCTCTTCTGCTATCTTGATAAACTCTCCTAATCCTCTGCCAATTTATTAGAGTGAATCTTCATCACAGTATTCAAGCGGTAGTGAATATAGGCGTATCCATACTGGTGCCCAGTTGAAATTTTCTTTATCTGGGTTGAATCTTTCAACCGAGTTTCTAAGATACAACCCTGCTGAATTGAAGAAGTAGGGTCCTTCGTCCATAACCTTATTTCGGTCCTCAATGCAGTTAAAGACGACGGTGAAGAAGCCTTTCAGTCTAAGCTGGAGAGTAACGTGTCCCTTGGGCTTCCATTTGGAAGCGATCCACCCTTGCAGATCTTTTTCAGTTGGCCAGAAGCGAATAAATTTCCCTATGAGGGCATGATCCCTCATGTACTGGATTCGAGCATCTATATGATGGCTTGGTAAGTCGATCTTGGGTCTTTCAGGAGCCATAGGCTTGCATGTGGAGGATGTGGTAGCTACCGCGTCCTGCCGATTCTGCGTGGTCGGCATCTGAGGTGCTTCCGTACCCTGCTCTTTTTCAGTGGCTTCAACATCTTGGTCAATAGTAACACGGATTTCTTCATTGTTTGTATGGGGGGTTGGCCTTCCCCCCCCCCCCGAACTTGTTTCCATGGCTGGTCACTATACGTTGTGCGCGTTTTGGATTTGCACTATCAAGGTTGAACAGGTCTGCAAGGACATTAGGGTTTCTGCAAACCCGTGGGAGAGTAAACCCTAGCAGAGCTTCTCATTCTCCTCTCCGCTTTTTTTCGATTTTTTCATCATTGTCCCTTATTTAATTATTTATTAATGAGAAACAAATAGAATATTTATGTGTGCACTATGACTAGAAGAGATTGGAGATCATAAATCTGATCCATGAGGATATGGACCAGGTAAGACTTTCCCAAAAACCTTTCAGGAAAACCTTGGAAGGAATATTTCTAAATTATATTGGGAGAGAAAAATCTAATTCCCCAATGAAGAGGAAAGTAATTGGGAAGAGGTGGAAAATCTGGAAAAGCGGAAAAAGACAGCTTTAAAGGACCCTAATGAGGGTAGCCTAGGAAAAAATAGGAAGAAAGCATCCTAGAAATTTTGGACGCATAATTTAGAAATAGGCTTGGGGAAAGCAAGGCTTAAGTAAGCTACTTCAGGACAGACTGAAGTTAGTCTGTCACTGGAGGATCTCAGCTCGGGGGTGAGTTCGGGAGAGAAGGGGACTCAAAGGTTGGAAGGACTAGTCTACTAAATTGGGGAGCACACTGTACTATTATATTTTAAATTGCACAATCTTCTTGTATATATAAATCCAATCCGGCTTTAACTAGTAAGTATAATTTGATATACTATTTTAATTGTTACCCATACATTTAACAGATTTTATGAACTAGAAATACTTCATTCTGTCATAGTTGCATGAGAATTATCTGAAGAAAACCATCTACCAGAATGTCTAAACCAATAATAGGTTTAAATCTGGAGATTAGTATCTACCTCAGAGATAGTATTAGTTTTATGAAACAAGAAAAAGTGATGTTATTACTGGCTTAGATACATACATATAGAAATACTAAAGAAAGAATATATACATAACAGAGGGTTATTATCTACAAATAAAATGCTGATATAAAATCTTTATCTTCTGCTGTTATCATTATGTAACAGAAATTTCGGTATCTGAAATGTAAGTATGTATAAGTCAGATGCAGACAGTAAAAAACTGGTCTATTGAAAATTTAAAGAAAAAAAGTGTAATTTTGTTCCAATCAATGCATTTTCAAATTTTTTATTCTATTGTAGGAAATTCCACTCATTTAACAGAAATGAAGTAGAATTACTCCAAGTCTATTTGGTTGTGTGGAGTTAGTCTGAGGAGGGCCATCAGCCACAATCTCTAAACCTATAACTGGTTTAAATATGGAGATGAGTACCTCTCAGAAAAAGTAAAAGTTTTGAGATAAGAGAAAGATCCCAATGTAACTATAGTTATTTATACATGAAGAGATAAATGTATGAGAAAATTTAACGTGAGATGGAACAGAAAATTCTTGTTACACATGGGTACTGTCATTAAAATTTTATGATACAAGTCAATGACAATATATTCCTGAAAACATACTTTCCATTTTGTTAAAAGTACACACTTGAATTCAGCATAATAGAAAATTTAATTCTACTGTAAATTTATAGACAGAATGTGAAAATAAGTCGACATAGTTCATACAAAAAATTAACTATGTAGTAGCAGTATAAGGCCCATTATTACCAACAGATTCGGTCTCTAAACTAATTCGAAATAACTAGAAGTTGTAGCAAGATTGTCTATTTAGCATGCTAAATTAGATTTATGTAATAGGATATAAAATGTAATCAAAACAATTGCAAGTATTATTGAAATGACCTCTAAAATTATCCTACAAGACAAGTCAAGATATTTCAGTTTAATGGTAAACTGTAAGTAAACTCTCCAGAGAGAAATGTCAAAATATAGAAGTATATTTAAACTCTCTAAGGAATAAATAGAGCCTAACAAGTTAACCTATATTAAATTCAATACATGGAAGTCGATATAAGAAGAGTTTGAATATTATCATTACACAGTAAGGTTTCCATTACCGAAATGAAACCACATAATGTCGATATTCATACTAATAACATCATGGGAAACTATGCATCAGTTATATAGACCTCTATCTGAGGGGTACATATATACATGAGTTTAAAATACATAAGCCGCAAGTCAAGTTGTTTGAACTTAAACACCGGATTGAAATATAAAATAGAGAAGATACGACTAATATTGGGAAATTGTGAGCAAATAAAAACTAGGCTAAAATCAAAATAATAATATACAATCCATATGCATCATACTGTGCTACAGCCACGCTGGGAAAAATAGATTAAAAAAACCTATCTAATCTGCCTTAGACTAGCGAAGAGGCTAGGAGGAAATAAAAGTTAAAAAAAAAACTCAAGATCGATAATACATTCATATATCCAACTGTAACCAGAGCCGTGTTACACTGGGTGAAGATCATATAAACCGACCTGTGCAATGAATACTGTGTTAGAAATGAAGAGGATAAAGAGGAAAGAAACAGAGTGTAACTTCTGGAAAGGAGAGGTTGAAGGGAACCGGAATTATCACCTGCACTGCCAACCATATAAATGAAATTTTAATTTCAACTTTCACTGAATAAACAATAAATTAGATATACACATTGTGTATAATAAATAGAAAGGTAATGAAGTTAACTATAAAATCAAAACGATTCAAACCCTTGTGGAAACAAGTGACGCCTTCGAGCTTGAGGCTAGGGATGTATTATCTCAGCTACGCATTATTAATAAACTAAGGATAGCATGAGGGGTGAAAAAAAAGTTAATCAAATTGAAAATTTAGCAAAGGGTTTTTTGTAAAATCACAAGAATAGACATTAAAACCAAAAAACTCAATTCGCTATATATCTGGAAATTCCTTACCATAGTTTCGTTAATAAATGGGAAAGCCTCTTAGAAGTTGATGCGTAACGTATTCGAAATTATCCCAATCTTGCATAGAGGCAGTATGTGGAAGATAGAATGTTACGCAGAAAACCAAAGATATATAGAAACGCGTGAGTATAAGGAAATTAAAATTTAAACTACAAAGAAATAAAATAAAAAACAGGTGGGATAAACTAAAATTGTGCGAATGAATTCTAGAACAATGAATGAAATTCTGCAACGAAATTATCAAGAGATAAAATCATACACGAAAAAAAATTAGAGCTAAGGGAAAGCTGAAAGGCTTACCAATAGTGATCGATGTAAAATCTTGAAGGGTTGGCCATGAAGAAATTTCTTCGCAAGGGTGAATGAATTCAGGGAGGAGGGGACTTCTTCCAAAAAAACCACCGTGAATAAATGAATCATGAATACATTAAAGATCGTCTTAAAAACACAGTGAACCGAGAAGAAACCCTAGAACATCACAACCCTACAGATGGAAAAATATGAGGAATTCGTATACATTGAAATGACCCATAAGCGAAAGGCTCGAGACAGTGGATTCCATACGGGTTGAATTTATGCCGAAAATAAATGTCATTTATAATCCTTACCAGTGCCAAGTACATAAAAATCTCTAGAAATGAAATAGTGGTTGAACGTTGCGTGTTTTCAATATTGTTTTTAAATGGTTACCAACTCTGCCGTCAGGAAAATCCAGAACGATCTAAAATATCATGTACTAGGAATCCAAAGAGGTCAATTCATGAATGGATAACAAACCTCGAGCTTTGGTGGTAAGTTAAACCCAAAACATAAAATTCGATAATGTTAATGATCCACACTTTTAATTTTTCTTATAATATGGTACCAGATGTAGTCAACGTACCACGGGGACATAATATTTATATATATATGTCGTTATTTTCTCATTGGGAGGTGGTTTAATAAATTGTATAGGATTTAAATTTCGTAAGCCTTACCACAAAATTTTGGTTATAAGATAATCCCTACCATGATAACAATTATTATATGTATTGGGTATATGCATGAGGTGCATATAATAGATATTGTAAAGATAAATAATTGTATGGAAGACCACAAGTAAGGGTGGTTGAAATTTTAAGGTGCAAGATATGAACGAATATGTATAAGCTTATGTCTATATGAAAAAAGTTACAATCAAGGGACTTATTCAAGTTAAAATAATTTAAAATGAAAAATTAGTATTGGGACAACAATACTATAATTGGACATATACATAATTAACCCACTTATATTATAAAGAACAATAGTATAGTGGGAATTAAGAGATATATGAATGTGATATTGATTCACAAAGGGATATAAATACCATATTGCTATAGAATTTTTTTTTCCCTGGTAGTGAGGGACGTTACAGGACCATTGTGGACGATGACTATAAACCAAGGGGATTTATATTAGACTTAAGAATTAATATTATAAAATCTATGAATAATATTATACCCTAGGAACAAGAACCTTAAATTAATAAACCCAAGGGATTAACAATATAAACCCAAGGGAATAATAAACCAAAAGGATTAATACTAAAAAACGAAGGGATAAATATTATAACTCCAAGATATATAAACCCCAAGATAAATATTAATACAGAAAACCGAATGGATTATAAACACATGGGAAAAATATTTAACCCAAGGGATCAATATTAAAACCTATCGAATAACATCAATTGAATGTATATAAACTGGACGTATAAATTGAAGGGATTAATAAACCCAAGGGATGCAATTATAAACCCAAGGGACTAAATTATAAACCTAAGGAATTATTGATATTATAAATCCAAGGGACAAAGAAACCCAAAATCTTAATATTATAAGCCTAAGGAATTAGTAAACACAATGGATAAATATTATAAACCTAAGCGATCAACAAACCCAAGGGATCAATATTAAAAACACAAGAGATTAATATTACCAACATAAAGAGTTAGAAGACCTAAGGGATTAGTCTTATAAACCCAATGGAATAATAAGCCTGAGGGATTTTTAATATTACAAACACAAGGGATTATTAATATTATAAACCCAATGGATCAATTTTGTAAACCCAAAGGATTAATAAACCAAATGGATTATTAATATTATAAACCCAAGTTATTAATATTATAAACCCAAAGTATTAATCTGATAAACCTAAAGTATTAGTTCTATAAACCAAGTGGATTAATCTTATAAAACCAAGATATTAATAACCCCAAAGGATTATTATTATAAATCAAACTGATTATTAATATTATAAACCCAAAGGATCAATAAATCCAATGAACTAACACTAAAAACCTAAGGAATTAATAAACTCTAGGAATTAATATTTTAAACCCAAGGGATTAATAAATCCATGGGATTATTAATGTTATAAATCTAAGTGATTATTAATATTATAAATCCAAGGGATTAGATTCTAAACCTAATGGTTTAATATTATAAACCCAATGAATTAATAAACCAAAGGGATATATATTATAAACCAAAGGGATCAACAAGCCCAAGGGATCAATATTAAAAACACAAGGAATTAACAATGCGTGAGAATTAATATTTTAAACACAAGGGATTAATAAAACCATAATATTATCAATATTATAAATCCAAGAGATTAATCAAATATGTCGGTTGTTAATATTATAAACCCAACATATTAATAAACCCAAGGGATAAACATTATAAACCTAAGGGATCAATAGTAAATCCTAAGAATAATTTTAAACAATTGGATTAAACCCAATATTATAAATCAAAATATTAAATCCACAATTTTTGCATTGTCACAATGCATGATTAAATAAATTACAATTCCATGTATCATTGTGACAATGATATATATTCAACAAAACCAAGGGATCAATATTAAAAACATAAGGGACTAGGGTAAAAATGTGAAGGTGGGTTACACTTTTCTGAGAATCGTGGGCGGAAAAGTCATTTTCCCAACAGTTCGGCCGAAATTTCGAAATTAGTTTGGCCGAGCTAATTCTTCCGTTTACATTGACGATGTATTGACGACATGGGAAAACATATTTTTGGTCAGAGATGGGAAACCTATAGCCAAATTTTGGCCGAACTAATAGTCTTGCCAAACTAATAGTCCGGCCGAAATATTAGTCCGGCAGAAATTTTAAAATAATTTGGTCGAACTTTTTCCTATAAATATACCGGCCTGCAAACCTTAACAGGTTTCGGGCTTATTACCGTTCTTGCATCTGTGTGGCATCTATCTATGTGTTTTTTGTGTGATCCGTGCGTCATCTGTCTCATGTCTGTCTATTTGTTGTGTGATTTATGTGTCATATGTTTTTAGGGGCTTGGTGTTGCGTTGCGACAACGAGGTGAGAGACTTGTTGCTTTGTTTTTTTTGTGAATTTTTTATTTTTATTTTTTTTCGTTGATTTTAATTGTATGGCTCTATTTTTTGTTCGTGGGGAATTTGATCTGTGTCCTCCACGACGTCTTTGGCAATCTCCCACCTCGTCTTCTCGTTGTGGCCTCGTCCTCTTACCGTCTCCAAATTTCCAGGTATGCGTCGTCGTAACCTCTAGTTTTAGCACATACACTTTACAATTATTAAAAATATTTTAATTCATTACATAAGGGGGTTTTGAATATGAAATATCTTATTACAAATTCACCCATATATTTGTTGTTAGAATTCGGTAAAAAAAATTCAAAAATTCAAAATGTTAAAATGTTTGAATGGTTTTTTATGGTAAAAATAGATTCACCACCATAACCTATGTGACACATAAAATTCTAAAATTTTACTACTGTAATTCATATTTTCAAAATTTTCTACCAAATTTTATTATATCTGGCCAAAATTTCCATTATTTTTTAAGCTAATTAGTGATTCTTTTAAAGTACGCTCTTACCAAATATCTGCTAAAAGAGAGACCCAATGAAGATTCGATTTTCATTTATTGTAAAGTCTGTCAGCTTTGTCATTTGTACGTCCAATGTTGTCTACTGAAAAGTTGTTTGTTTTGAGTACCTGGAAGATTCCTTGTACAATATATTCCTGGGTGATCGGTCATCATACAATGAAGTCTCACTAACTCGAGGTCATCCCAGATTTGACGACCAAATATGGAGATTCATGCCTGGTTCAGCATTCACTTATCTTGTTTTTTCTGCCCACCTTAACTGAAGACTCCACTCATGATGAAACCCTCAAATTATATAACAATGTCTCACTAACTTCTACTGTTTTTACTATTCATATTGTTAAACAGTGTGGGTCCAATCAGCAAATATTGTAACAGTAACAGTAGCTTTGTCATCCTTCATAGAATAAGATACATGGTACATTCAATGTATTTATATATAGGAAACATGATATTCTAATTGGTGGAGTTCATCTTAGTTCTGTCCTTCGGGAAAAAAACGTATTACATTCTTTTTCATACAGTAATTTACAAATTTTGCTTTAGAGGTCCCTCCTTCTAGTCATGTTCCTTTTCTCTTGATCCGAAAAATTTCCTTTTGAAGTGGAACACAAAGATATCGAATATCTTCAGCATGTCATTCCAACATCTGACATGGCTGTAAATTACCCATCATGTCCATATATATTAAGAAATATAAAAAATAATATTTCTTTTATCAAATCATATAGGAACTTAGGAATACCTGCAATATTATCCTGTAGATCTCTAGCTTCAACAGAATCAAGAATATTCTATCTTATTTATGGAACATTCAGCACTTGATGATAAGTCCTCTTAATCATGTGTCCAAATGGCATGATTCTCAATATCCTCTTTGATTTGATTAGAAGCCCCATGGCATTGGTCCAAGCTATATGATTATCAATTTGCTTTGATAATCATCACATTCCTTGGTACTTACAATATTTTGGGCTTTTTAATACTTTTTTAAGTCACTTCATCATTGGAAACAAGTTCAAATATTTTTGCAAGGATCAATAAATACACAACAGTGATTTGCTGCAAGAAGCACTTCCCATGCCATCATTTCATTCTCCCCTAACCAAATCAGTTACATTCCTAAGAAATACACAACAGTGATCTACTGTAAGAAGCACTTCTTGTGCCATCATTTCATTCTCTCCTAAAAAAATCAGTTACATTCCAATTTTATACCAATTGTTCCACAATCATTGTATTTCAACTATTAACAAAATAAATCAGTCCTCTTAAAAATTTAAGGGATTTTTTTTGCATGTAGGAATTAATTTTTTAATTGCTAGATGGCCAAGAACTATAATTCATGGGATTTTCTCAACTTCTTGTTCTCAAATTTGTTTCTATTTATTTAATTAGTTTTGTGTTACAAGTACCTAGTTCAAATATTAATAGCAGTTGCTTATGCTAACAAATTTACTATAAATACCACAAATGAATGTGGAGATACATCAACCTTTATGTATTGAATCCTAATGTTATATGAAACACAACTAAAATGACGTGAGAAGCAAAGATCAAGATTAATATATAAACAACAGCTAGTATGCTCAAATGCCAATAATGGGAAACAAAAGAAGCATTAGGCATTTCTCAATCTTCCCCAAATTTTCTATTGCATTTCAAGCTGATTGCTGATTTTCTGGACTGGTATAGCTTATTATACATACGAGCAGATCAATCATCTCACGATGGATTAAGAAGATCATATATTCCAATAACTCACCATGCATGTCATGCATTTCCTCTAAATTGTCCTTTACAATATTGGTCCAAGCTATAGATCTAGCTCTAGTACCTTTGTTATACAACTTTGCTTTTTAGAAATGTATTAGCTCAAAAAAATTACTGACCCAAACAATGCTATTTGATTGTTGTTATTTGTATGCAATATCCTCAAATTTTTTCATAGATTAGACCTTCAAAATGTTTTGCAAATTCTGAAATAATCCACCCTCCAATTGTTGCCAAGAAAAATGTTTCTTAACATTCTCTTTCGTGTTAAGAATAAAGGAAATAAATTGTGAATTTATATCTCATGTTGTACCTTGAGTACCTTCTTTCTTAATTGTAGCTTTATCACTGGTCTCTGCTTCCTGTTGTAATATTTAAAATTTTCTTGTAATATTTAAATCATCCCAATGTATTTTATTAATGTACCTAAATTTACACCTTCCATGATGCTTCTAACCTTGTAAAATGTTAAAAGTGGAGTGTTTTATGACGTAATGGATATTAATAATCTAGATTATGTACAGTGATATGATGATAGTGTAGGTTGATGTTCAAGTTGTAAAATTTTTGTACATATCAAGGATTATTGATAGTACAAGCCAAAAATGACATTATTATAAATTATTAAACAATGTGTTAGGTGCTAAATCATACTTCTTATTAAGGACATAACTAATGCAAGTTGAAAATTCCTTTTAAATGTTCTTAGCCTATTTATAGATGTCAAAGTAAAGGTTTTTAGATTTGATTTCTACCATAAACTTCAAGGCAAACTAAAATTTAAGGCAAACCATATACATGTCATTTCTCCCACAAAGTCATCAAGGTGTGACTTTTGACATAACTTCATCAACCACTACTACTAGTTGTTTTAGTAAGTGCATAAAATAATTTTGCAAACGATGTACATGTCATTTCTCCCACAAACCCATCAAGGTGTGACTTTTGACATAACTTAATCAACCACTACCACTAGTCGTTTAAGTAAGTGCAAACCACTACCACTTTAAGGAAAACATTTAAGCAAGTGCAAACCACTACTACTTTAAGGAAAACCGTGTACATGTGTCATTTCTCCTATACATGTGTCATTTCTTGCATAAACGTTTAGGAAAAATTTAAGGCATGTGTCATTTCTATGTTATTTCTATCTTAAACTCTAAGCACTTGGGAAAACTTCAAGGCATGTCATTTCTAGATGTGATTTCTCCCATAAACTTTAAGGAAAAATTTAAGGCAAACCATGAACATTCATTTCTCCCACAAACTAAAGGCTTTCTCCCATTAATTCAAGGAAAAATTTAAGGCCTAAAAAATGAACCTAAAGTGGATGAACTCTCATAAGATTTTTAAATTCCATAGGATTTTAGTCTGTCTGTTGAGTGTTAATTTCTACAAGTTCTAAAGGCAGAGTCTGTAAAGGGCCATATAGCTTCTGGATCTCATCTTTTCTCAAAGGTGACATATCCAGTAAATTCCCATATAGTCAATTTCTAGAACAGATCTAAATAGAATTTCTTAATTTTAATATCCATAAACCACTACCACTCTAAGGCAAACCATGTGCATGTGTCATTTCTCCCATAAAATTTTAGGCAAGCTTTAAGGCATGTGTCATTTCTATGTCATGTATCCCATAAACTATAAGGCAGTGTCATTTCTCCCACAAACTCATAAAGGTGTGAATTTTGACATAACTTTATCAACCATTACCATTAGTTGTTTTATTAAGTGCATAAAATAATTTTTCAAACCATGTACATGTCATTTCTCTCACAAACTAAAGGCTTTCTCCCATTAATTCAAGGAAAACTTTAAGGCCTAAAGACTAAACCTAAAGTGGCTAAACTATCATAGGATTTTGAACTTCCATAGGATTTTAGTCTGTATGTTGAGTGTTAATGTCTAAAAGTTCTAAAGGTAGAGTCTGTAAAGGGCTAGGTAGCCTCTGGATCTCATCTTTTCTCAAAGGTGACATATCTAATGAAGGCCCCTACAATCAATGTTGAGTGTTAACTTCTACAAGTTTTAAAGGGAGATTCTGTAAAGGGCCGGGTAGCCTCTAGATCTCATCTTTTCTCAAAGGTGACATATCTAGTAAATGCCCCTACAGTCAATCTCTGGAACATACCTAAATAGAAGTTCTTCATTTTAATATCCATAAACGGCTACCACTTTAAGGAAAACCATGTACATGTGTCATTTATCCCTTCTCTCATAAAATTTTTGGCAAACTTTAAGGCATGTGTCATTTCTATTTCGTTTCTTCCATAAAATACAAGGTAATGTCATTTCTTCGCCAAACTCATAAAGGTATGACTTTTGACATACCTTCATTAACCACTACCACTAGTTGTTTTAGTAAGTGCATAAAATAATTTTGCAAACCCTGTACATGTCATTTCTCCCACAAACTAAAGGATTTCTCCCATTAATTCAAGGCAACCTTTAAGGCCTAAAAACTGAACCTAAAGTGGTTGAACTCGCATAGGATTTTGAACTTCCATAGGATTTTAGTCTGTCTGTTGAGTGTTAACTTCTACAAGTTCTAAAGGTAGAGTCTATAAAGGGCCAGGTAGCCTCTGGATCTCATCTTTTCTCAAACGTGACATATCTAGTAAATGCCCCTACAGTCATTCTCTAGAACAGATCTAAATAGAAGTTATTCATTTTAATATCCATAAACCACTACCACTTTAAGGAAAACAATTTACATGTGTCATTTCTCCCATACATGTGTCATTTCTCCCATAAATGTTTAGGAAAACTTTAAGGCATGTGTCATTCCTTTGTCATTTCTCTGTCATTTCTCTGTCATTTTTATGTCATTTCTCCCATAAACTATAAGGCAATGTCATTTCTCCCATATACTATAAGGAAAAATTTAAGGAAAACCATGTACATGTCATTTCTCTCTTAAAATCTAGGCAAGGAAAACTTTAAGGCATGTCATTTCTAGATGTGATTACTCCCATAAACTTAAGGAAAACCATGCACATGCAATTTCTCTTAGGAAAACTTTAAGGCCTAAAAACTGAACCGAAATTGGCTGAACTTCCATAGGATTTTGAACTTCCATAGGATTTTAGTCTCTCTGTTGAGTGTTAACTTCTACAAGTTATAAAGACAGAATCTGTAAAGGGCCAAGTAGCCTCTGGATCTCATCTTTTCTCAAAGGTGACATATCCATTAAATTCCCCTACAGTCGATATCTGGAACAGATCTAAATAGAAGTTATTCATTTTAATATCCATAAACCACTACCACTTTAAGGAAAATCGTGTACATGTGTCATTTCTCCCATAAACTCTTAGGCAAAATTTAAAGCATGTGTCATTTCTCAAGGCTTTCACCCATTAACTATAAAGCACATGTTTCATTTCTCAAGGCTTTATCCAATTAATTCAAGGAAAATTTTAAGGCCTAAAAACTAAACCTAAAGTAGTTGAACTTCCATAGGATAGGATCCCCCAAAATCAAGGCTTTCTCCGATTAATTCAAGGCAAAATTTAAGGCCTAAAAATTGAACCTAAAGTGGTTAAACTTCCATAGGATTTTAGTTTTTATGTTAAGTGTTAACTTCTACAAGTTCTAAAGGAAGAGTTTGTAAAGGGCCACGTAGCCTCTAGATCTCATCCTATGTTAAAGGTGACATATCCGGAAAACTAATGGAACCATGTACATTTCATTTCTCCCTTAAACTCTAGGCAAGCCAATATTTAAGGCATGTCATTTCTATATGTGATTTCTCCCATAAAGTTTAAGGAGAACTCTAAGGAAAACCATGCATGAAACATGTATATGTCATTTCTCACTTAAACTCTAGGCAAGGGAATCTTTAAGGCATTTCATTTCTAGATGTAATTTCTTCCATAAACTTTAAGGCAAAATTTAAGGCAAACCATGCACGAACCATGCACATGTCATAAATCTCCCTTAAACTTTAGCCAAGGCAATCTTTAAGGAATCTCATTTCTAGATGTGAATTCTCGCATAAACTTTAAGTCAAACTTTGAGGTAAACCATGCACATGTCATTTCTCCCATGCATTTGCAATAAATGTTAATTTAATATATTTTATTGAATTTATTTTTTTTAGGGATAAAAAAACCCACTAAATATGGTTGAAAAATGGAAATTATGCATAGATGTTTCTTTCTATCCCAATCCAGCGAAAGCACTGATTACATATGTTCTTTTCAATATTGCGACTAGAAAGGTCATCCAAAGGAAAATGAATATACTGGGAAGAACAACAAACAATGAGACATATTATATTGCATTGAAAGAAGGCTTGGGAATAGCTAGGGAGTGTGGATCAAATGGAATTGTAGTTTTCAACAATTCTGAACTTTTGTGCAACCAGATGAAAGGCATGTACCAAGTTAAGAAGGAGGGACTAAAACAATTGCATGGAAAAGGAAACAATATTGTTAGCCAATTTCAATTTTCTAGTATAAGATATTATACAAATGTTAATAAGATGTCTGTTGATCTATTGTGTGGGGAAATGACAATTCAAGATTCATCTATCAAGGATGAATTAATCGATTAATTATTATTATACGGGGAAATGCCAATTCAATATTCATCTCTCAAAGATGATTTAGTGTTGAGACACTCTTCTTAAAAAATTCAAGATTCAACTCTCAAAGGTGAATTAGTGTTGATATGCTCTCCTTCAAAATTTATTGATGGAAACTGTAACATATCTTTGATATGTGTGTTTTTTTTACTTATAAATGTGTATTTTTTAATTAACATGTGTTTTTTTCAATTATATACCAAGTGTGCTCCCACCATGTAAAGTGCAACTTGGCGAACTTCACATTTGCAACTTGGTGAACTTCACATTTTTATAAAATTAAAATGTGAGGACTTCAACAAGTTTTTGTTTAAATTGATTTTCACGCTTCTTTTTTAATGAGCATGTGTTTTTTTCAATTATATACCAAGTGTGCTCCCGCCATGTAAAGCGCAATTTGGTGAACTTAACATTTTTATATAATTTTTTCTTAAATTGAGTTTCACACACCAATTAGTGCTTTGAAAGTTTTGTTTTACATAATTTTTGTACACAAAATTACATTAATTTTTTGAAATTTATTTTAAATAGTAATTTAAAAATAATTGCAAATGTCCACTGTAGATATATCTACATATGTATATCATGGAGGATGAAAGGAAGATATCAATAGAATCCCATATCTCTATGAGAGAGGGGGGTCAGGGATCAAGGGATGTTCATTGTATTTAAATATAATATTATATTCATACATATACGTACATGTGTGTACATATGAAATTTATTTTTTATCAATTTTGTGAGTTAACTTAGTTGTTAATAACTTTCATTTTTTAATTTTTTAGGAGGTAGGAGGACAAGGTTGTCTACTCCATCAATGGAGAATGGCCATGGTTCACGTGACCATGGTTAACGCAATCGTGGTATGGTTCACAGTTTAATCAATGAATATGTACAATACATGAATGCATTTTTGAATTGATTATAAATTCATTTGTTTTTATGAAGCTTCCCTCTCATCTTGTGAGGTTGGTGGTGGTACACATTCACTTGGAGGGCCATCAATAAGTGCTGGAAAATTGCGTGAAGGTGGTGATATGCATTCCCCAGAGGCCAATCAACGAATGGTCGTGGTTTTTCTCAACCAATCGGTGGTTGTTCTGGTTCTCAACAGTCTGGCCATCAATCTGAATATTATTTTCATTCAATTTGTAAAAAATTGTTTACATTTTTTTTAATATACAAAATTTTATATATTCATGCAGAGGGTGAAAATGTTGCTCCAAATGTTTCTCGAAAAAGACGTAGGACAAAATGCATCATTCAAGAAGAAGGTTGTACACCAACCACAACTTATCTGTTTGACATTTCCATTATACCTTGGGAATCAAACATGCAACAATGCACCTTACAAAGGTGTCGAAATATTCATACAAAATTGAAGAGAGATCTCATGGATTTTACTCTCCCTGCTGAGAGTTGACAAAGCTTGGAAATAGTTACTCACTCTTTAAGTGAACTAGTAGATGTGTACCTAAAGCTTGGGTTAGGCATTGATACTTTTGTAGAAGTAATGAGAAAAAGAAAGGACACACTGATGGGTCCCGATACATGGGAAGTTGTTAAAAAAATAGTTACAACAGAAATGGCCAAGTCTATGTTTAATTTCAATAAAGGGTTGAAAATAAAGATGCTAAAGGTGCAATATTTCAAGCATCCTCATATAGCTCACTATTTGTATGATAGACACCTTGCTGCCTATGGAAGACTCCAATGGAATGACGAGGTTACGCTTTATTTTGCAAAATTATTTTATGCATAATTATTTTTGGGAATCAAACCCAATAAAAATGACCTTCCCTATGAATTTTTTGGTCCTAGGAAAGGTCGATTGTGTGACAGTAGGGGCACTAGGCATGATATTCAGTTGCCTTTCCCTGAGCCACCATTGGTTAGTCGACCTCTTCACATCGAAACTTTGTGGTCAGAGATAGATACCACTTCCAAAATTAGTCGAGAAGCAAGGGATGCCATCATTGACAATGTTCAAAGTGGATTGGGTGGTGTTGATTATTGTCTGAATCGACAAAGAGCACGTGAGAATGCACACGCTAATTTTGTGCATTATACAGATGAAGAGATAGAGAAAATGAGTGTTGAAGATCTCAAAACATATGCAAAGAATTTTCGTATTGGTTGGTAGAACCTAATTATTCATGAGCAAGAGGGCATGGGAACAGTATGTGTTAATGGTTAGGGTGATTATTTTAATACATGTACAATTTGTAATAAATACATATATACATACATTTATTTGTATACATTAATCTAACAAAAATGTATCATTATATGTGAACACCATTTGCAGTTGTCACGCTTGATGATTGAAGAAGATGTTAATATCACAGCCGAAGCCTCTGATTCAAACAATCAATATGGGTCTCACCATCAATCACACAATCAAGATGGTTCTCACCATCAAGATATGTTGGCAAATATTAGTGTTTTTTAAGTTCACATGATGATGTACAATTATTTCTTATCTGTTATTATATATATCGAAACATGATGACATATTTTTAAAATAAATGCATATATATATATATATATATATATATATATATATATATATATATATATATTTAGTTAAATCATAATTTATTAACATTTATTATATATATATATATATATATATATATATATATATATATATATATATATATATATATATATATATATATATATATATATAATAAAATGTTAACAAATTATGATTCCATCCAATATTTTTGGGATGACATTACCTTCTTCTTCATTGGGAGATGTGCCAAATCCACAATCACAAGTATGAACAATTTTTCACTTTTAAATATGTTTTTAAGTTATATATTCTAGCTCAAAAAGTTCCATTAAAAAATGAGATGTTTAGATCCTGAGTTATTTTAAATTTTTTGAATTTTAGATTTTTGTAGATTTTCTTTGGGAGCCACTCTTAGGAGATGTGCCAAATCCACCAACACAAGTATTCAATTTTTCACTTTAAAAATATATGTCTTTAAGTTATAAGTTATAAATTGAAGTTGAAAAGTTTTATTATAGATTGAGATCTAGATCTTGAGTTATTTTAAATTTTTTGAGTTTTAGGTTTTCTGATATTTTCTTTTGGAGCCACTCTTAGGAGATGTGCCAAATCCACCAGCACAACTATTCAATTTTTCACTTAAATATATGGTTTTAAGTTATAAGTTATAATTTTCTTTTCAAAAGTTTTATTATAAATTGAGATCTAGATCTTCAGTTATTTTATACTTTTATTTTTTTTGAATTTTAGGTTTCTAGAGAGGATTTATTTTCTCCATGGACTCTAGCGATGGAGTGTATGATGGAGATAGGAACATCCACCCCATTTGAACCATTTGAACAAGTTTTCTAACATTTTTTTTAATATTATTGAGAATTAGTTTATATATGATTTTTCATTTGAAAATTTTCAATATATATATACTTGTACATGTATATTGTACAATTTACTATGGAAGATGTTCTTGTGGGGGAAGTTTTAGTAGACGAGAAACAAATGGAGAGGGAACCTCATGAGGTATTGCATGATTTTTTCTTAGATTTTGTTTTTTTACATGAAGTTCTATATTCTCATTCAATTATAAATCATTCAATTTTAAAACATTAAATTTTAATGTTTTTACACATTGTGTACAAGTTCCCCATGCTTCACAGGATATCTTAAGGATCGTGACTTTATTGGGAGAGACACTACATCCATCTGTATTTGATGGATGATGCACATGCACGTGTAACATTATATCTGATAGATTTAGTCTTAAATTTACATTTTTATATATATTTTTATCTAGATGCAGTCATATATAACTTGATACTTGTAACACTATATATATATATATATA